>SMJT01000017.1:1111074-1539243 GCA_004349715.1 Crucihimalaya himalaica | reverse complement strand
ATAATCTTCGCAGCGACGGTTGGTTGATTTTACATTTGTGTTTCAAGTTCAAGAACAGTGCTTAATATCCTCCTAACATTCTATTTGATCTGCAATTCTGATTTACCGGAGAATTTCCCTAGGCTTAGCGCTTTCCTCCATTGATTTCACAACTTTTATATTCTGCTGTTTATTTCCTGCATCACTTTGTTCGCTTAGCTTAATTCGAGTCTTAATATCTATTGAGTGAATTCTTGAGTCTTTGTGGTTCGACCCCTAACATACTGCAGCTACTGCTTATGTACTTTTAGGGTATTATATTTGAGCATATCACATGAAATATTTAATGGATGCGATCATACTTAGAATAATGCACCGGATCCCATCAAAACTCTGCAGTTAAGTGTGCTTGGGCGAGAGTAGTACTAGGATGGACTACCTCCCGGAAAATTATCGTGTTGCATCCTCTTTTTTCTCCCACTCTTTTTTTTTGTTTTACCAAAAGATATTACCACGTACGAAACGATCTATCTTTTAGACTATGAGGAGTTTTCAGCCCATAATATCTTTTCCGAAAGCCCCATGAAAGCTTCCTGACGTGGCAAAGGTTCACCCCCATTGGCCCGTTTTCAAGCCTAAAATTTGACGTTTGAAGTGTTTTTAGAGCTTTTTTGTGATCCATACAAAAATATGTGATAGAAATTATTACTTTGGACATGGTTTTCGCATATTTTCCAAATAAGGAAGCACTTTCGAGCTACCTACACCGGCTTACTTATTGAGTGGGACCCACGACAAATGATCTCTCTCTAAATCCTCAAAAAAGGATATATGCTTTTGCAAGGAATATTTAACGGATGCGATCATACCAGCAGTAATGCTTCATATCCCATCAGAACTCCGCAGCTAAGCGTGCTTGGGCGAGAGTAGTACTAGGATGAATGATCTCCCGGGGATTCCTCGTTTTGCATCCTTTTGTTTTCTTCCACTCTTTTTATTTTATTTTACCAAAAGATACTACCACATACGGAACGTTGTAACTTATAGACCGTAAGGACCTTTTCAGCCCAAAATATCTTTTTAGAAAGCCCCAAAAAAGCCTCCTGAAATTTTGACGTTTGAAGTGTTTTCGGAGACTTATTGTGATGTATAAAAAAATAAGGGATAGAAAAGGTGACTTCGGACATGGTTTTCACATATGCTAAAGTATCGAGTGGGACCCATGGCAAATGATCTCTCTTTAAGTTCGCAAAAAAGATATATGCAATTGCATGGAATATTTAACGGATGCGATCATACCAGCCGTACTGAATTGGATCCCATCAGAACTCCGCAGCTAAGCGTGCTTGGGCGAGAGTAGTACTAGGATGGGTGATCTCCCAGGAAGTCCTCGTTTTGCATCATTTTTTTTTCTTCCACTCTTTTTATTTTATTTTATCGAAAGATACTACCACGTACTGAACGATGTAACTTATAGAGCGTGAGGACTTTTCAACCAACAATATCTTTTTGGAAAGCCCCAACAAAACCTCCCGAAAATTTGACGTTTATAGTGTTTTCGGAGCCTTTTTGTGATCAATACAAAAATAAGGGATAGAAAAGATGACTTCGGACATGGTTTTCACATATTTACCAAATGCGGAAGCATTTTCGAGCTACTTACACTTGCAAACGTATCGAGTGGGACGCACGGTAAATGATCTCTCTCTCTATGCCCACAAAAAGGGATATATGTAACTGCATGGAATATTTAACGGATGCGATCATACCAGCACTAATGCAATGGATCCCATCAGAACTCCGCAGTTAAGCGTGCTTGAGCGAGAATAGTACTAGGATGGGTGACCTCCCTGAAAGTTATCGTGTTGCGTCCTTTTTTATGTTTTACCATAAGATACTACAACGTACAGAAGGATCTAACTTTTAGACCGTGAGGACTTTTTCATCCCAAAATATCTTTTCGTAAAGCCCTAAAAAAGGATCCCGTCGTGACAATGAAAGTTCCCCATTGGCCCGTTTTTGGCCTGAAAAATTGTTGTTTGAAGTGTTTTCGGAGCCTTTTTGTGATGTGTACAAAAATAAGAGATAGAGAAGATGACTTCGGACATGGTTTTCACATTATTTCCAAATACAGAAGCACTTTCAAGCTACCTACACCGGCTAAAGTATCGTGTGGGACCCACGGCAAATGATCTCTCTCTAAGTCCCCAAAAAAAGATAGATGCAATTGCATTTAGTAATTAACAGATGCGATCATACCTGCACTAATGCATCGGATCCCATCAAAAATCCACAGTTAAGCGTGCTTGGGCGAGAGTATTACTAGGATGGGTGACCTCCCAGAAAGTTATCGTGTTACATCCTTTTTTTCTCCCACTCTTTTTTTTTTACCATAAAATACTCCACATACGGAACGATCTAACTTTTAGACCGTAAGGAGTTTTTCAGCCCATAATATCTTTTTGAAATGCTCCAAGAAAGCCTCCCGACATTGCAATGGGTTATCCCCATTGGTATGTTTTCAGCCCCAAAATTTTTTAGCCTGTTTGTGATCCATACAAAAATACGTGATAGAAAAGATGACTTCGGACATGGTTTTAATATATTTTCCAAATAAGGAAGCACTTTCAAGCTACCTACGCCGTCATACTTATCGAGTGGGACCCACGGCAATTGATCTCTCTCTAATTCCGCAAAAAAGGATATATGTCAATTGCATGGAATATTTAACGAATGTGATCATACCAGTCGTACTACGTCAGATCCCATCAGAACTCTGCAGCTAAGCGTGCTTGGGCAAGAGTAGTACTAGGATGGGTGATCTCCCTGGAAGTCTTCGTTTTGCATCCCTTTTTTTCTTCCACAATATCTTTTCGGAAAGCCCCAAAAAAAGCCTCCCGATGTGGCAAAGGGACTGCCGCATTGGCCTGTTTTCGGCCCAAAAATTCGATGTTTAAAGTATTTTCGGAGCCTTTTTGTAATCATTACAAAAATAAGGGATAGAAAAGATGACTTCGGACATGGTTTTCACATATTTTCCAAATACAGAATCACTTTCAAGTTACCAACACCGGCTAAAGTATTGATTGGGACCCACGGCAAATGATCTCTCTCTAAGTACGCAAAAATGGAAATATGCAATTGCATGGAATATTTAAAGGGATGCGATCATACCTGCACTAATGCACCAGATCCCATCAAAACTCCGAAGTTAAAGTTGCTTAGGCGAGAGTAGTACTAGGATGGGTGACCTCCCGGAAAGTTATCGTGTTGCATCCTTATTTCTGTCCCACACTTTTTTTTTGTTTTACCGTAAGATACTAACACGTACGGAACGATCTAACTTTTAAACCGTGAGGAGTTTTTCAGCCCACAATATCTTTTCGGAAAGCCGCAAAAAAGCATCCCGACGTGGCAATGGGATTTTCCCATTGGCCTATTTTCGGCCTAGAAATTTGACGTTTGAACTGTTTTTGGAGCCTTTTTGTGATTAATACAAAAATACGTGATAGAAAATATGACTTCAGACATGGTTTTCACATATTATTTAAACACAGAATTACGTATCGAATGGGACCTACGGCAAATGATCTCTCTCTATGTCCGCAAAAAAGAATAAATGTAATCGCATGGAATATTTAACGGGTGCGATCATACCAGCACTAATGCAACATATCCAATCAGAACTCCGCAGTTAAGCATGCTTGGGCGAGAATAGAACAAGGATGGGTGACCACCCTAGAAGTCCTCGTGTTTCGTCCTTTTTTTTCTCCCACTCTTTTTTTTTTGTTTTACTGTAAGATACTACCACGTACGGAACGATGTAACTTTTAGTCCGTTGGGACTTGTTCAGCCCTCAATATCTTTTCGGGAAGCCCCAAGAAAGCCTCCCCGTGTGGCAATTGGTCTTCACATATTTTCCAAATAAGGAAGAACTTTTAAGCTACCTACAGCGGCTTACGTATCGAGAGGGATCCACGGCAAATGATCTCTCCCTTAGTCCGCAAAAAAGGATATATGTAATTGCATGGAATATTTAACGGATGCGATCATACCAGCACTAATGCAACGCATCCAATAAGAACTCCGAAGTTAAGCGTGCCTGGGCGAGGATAGTACTAGGATGGGTGACCACCCGAAATGTCCTCGTGTTGCGTCCCTTGTTTTCTCCAACTCTCGTTTTTTTTGTTTTACTGAAAGATACTACCACGTACGGAACGATGTAACTTTTAGACCGTTAAGACTTTTTCAACCCACAATATCTTTTCGGAAAGCCCCAAGAAAGCGTCCCAACGTAGCAATAATTTATCCCCGTTGGCATGTTTTCAGCCCCAAAATTTGAAGTTTGCAATGACTTTGGAGCCTTTTTGTGATCCATACAAAAATACGTGATAGAAAAGATGACTTCGGACATGGTTTTAAAATATTTTCCAAATAAGGAAGCACTTTCATGCTATCTACACCGGCTCACTTATCTTGTGGGACCCACGGCAAATGTTCTCTCTAAGTCTGCAAAAAAGGATATATGTAATTGCATGGAATATTAAACGGATGTGATCATACTACTGGTAATGCGTTGGATCCCATCAAAACTCTGCAGCTAAGCATGTTTGGGCGAGAGTAGTACTAGTATCGGTGATCGATATCCCGGGAAGTCTTCGTGTATCATCTCCTATTTTTTCTTGCACTCTTTTTTTTATTTTACCAGAATATACTACCACGAACGGAACGATATAACTTATAGACCGTGTTAACTTTTTCAGTCCACAATATCATTCGGAAAGCCCAAACAAAGCATCCCGACGTGGTAATGAGACTTCCCCATTGGCCCGTTTTCGGCCCTAAAATTTGACGTTTGAAGTGTTTGCGGAGCCTTTTTGTGATGTATACAAAAATACATGATATAAAAGATGACTTTGGGCATGGTTTTCACATATTTACTAAATATGGAAGCGCATTCGAGTGGGACCCACGACAAATGATCCCTCTCGAAGTCTGCAAAAAAGGATATATGCAATTGCATGGAATATTTAACGGATGCGATCATACTTGCATTAATACAACGCATCCAATAAGAACTCCGAAGTTAAGCGTGCCTAGGCGGGAGTAGTACTAGGATGGGTGACCACCCAAAAAGTCCTCGTGCTGCGTCCCTTGTTTTCTCCTGCTCTTGTTTTTTGGTATTATCGAAAGATACTACCACGTACGAAACGATGTAACTTTTAGACCATTAGGACTTTTTCAACCCACAATTTCTTTTCGGAAAGCCCTAAGAAAGCCTCCCGACGTGGCAATGGTTCACCCCCATTAGCCCGTTTTCAGGCCTACAATTTGAAGTTTGAAGTGTTTTTTGAGCCTTTTTGTGATCCATACAAAAATACGTGATAGAAAAGATGACTTCAGATATGGTTTTAACATATTTTCCAAATAAGGAAGCACTTTCAAGCTACCTACACCGGTTTACTTATCGAATTGGACCCATGACATATGATCTCTCTCCAAGTCCGCAAAAATGGATATTTGCAATTGTATGGAATATTTAACGGATGCGATCATACCTACACTAATGCACCGAATCCCATCAAAACTCCGCAGTGATGCGTGCTTGGGCGAAAGTAGTACTAGGATGGGTGACCTCCCGGAAAGTTATCGAGTTTCGTCCTTTTTTTCCCACTCTTTTTTTTTGTTTTACCGTAAGATACTACCACGTACGGAACAATCTAACTTTTAGACCGTGAGGAGTTTTTCAGCCCACAATATCTTTTTGGAAAGCCCCACAAAAGTATTCTGACGTGGCAATGGGACTTCCCCATTGGCCTATTTTCGGCCCGAAAATTTGACGTTTGAAAGTTTTTCAAAGCCATTTTGTGATGTATACAAAAATACGAGATAGAAAAGATGACCTCGGACATGGTTTTCACATATTTTTCAAACACCGAATTACTTTTAAGCTACCTACACCGGCTTACGTATCGAGTGGGACCCACAGCAAATGAAATTTCTCTAAGTCCGATAAAAGGATATATGTAATTGCATGGAATATTTAACAGATGCAATCATACCAGCACCAATGCAACGTATCCTATCAGAACTCCGCAGTTAAGTGTGCTTGGGCGAGATTAGAACTAGGATGGGTAACCACCTGAGAACTGTTCGGGTTGCATCCTTGTTTTTTTTCCTAATCGTTTTTTTTTTCGTTTTACCGAAAGATACAACCACGTACGGAACCATGTAACTTTTAGACCGTGAGGACTTTTTCAGCCCTCAATATCTTTTTAGAAATCCCCCCGACATGGCAATGGGTAATCCAGAATGGCTCGTTTTCAGCCCCAAAATTTGACATTTGTATTGTTTTGGAAACCTTTTTGTGATCCATACAAAAATAAGTGATAGAAAAGATATGTTCGGACATGGTTTTCACATATTTTCCAAATAAGGAAGCACTTTAAAGCTACCTACACCGGCTTACGTATCGAGTGGGATCCACGACAAATGATCTATCTCTAAGTCCGCCAAAAAAGCTTTATGTAATTGCATGGATTATTTAACGGATGCGATCATACCAGCACTAATGCAACGCATCCAATAAGAACTCCGAAGTTAAGCAAGCCTAGGCGAGAATAGTACTAGGATAGGTGACCACCCGAAAAGTCTTCGTGTTGCGTCCCTTGTTTTCTCCTAGTCTTGTTTTTTTGTTTTTTTGAAAGATACTACCACGTACAGAACGATGTAACTTTTAGACCATTAGGACTTTTTCAACCCACAATATCTTTTCGGAAAGCCCCAAGAAAGCCCCCCGATGTGGCTATGGGTTATCCCCATTGGCTTGTTTTCAGCCCCAAAATTTGAAATTTGAAGTATTTTTTGAGCCTTTTTTGTGATCCATACAAAAATACGTGATAGAAAAGATGACTGCAGACATGTTTTAACATATTTTCCAAATAAGGAAGCACTTTCAGGCTACCTACACTGGCTTACTTATCGAGTGGGACCCATGGCAAATGATCTCTCTCTAAGTCCGCAAAAAAGGATATATGCAATTACATGGAATATTTAACGGATGCGATCATACCAGCACTAATGCATAAGATCCCATAAGAACTCCGAGATAAGCATGTTTGGGCGAGAGTAGTACTAGGATGGGTGATCTCCCGGGAAGTCCTCGGGATGCATCCCTTTTTTTTCTTGCACTCTTTTTTTTATTTTACCGGAAGATACTACCACGTACCGAACGATGTAACTTATAGACCGTGAGGACTTTTTAAGCCCACAATATCTTTCAGAAAGCCCCAAGAAAGCCTCCCGACGTGGCAATGGGTCGGTTGGTTCGTTTTTAGCCCCAAAACTTGACGTTTGTAGTGTTCTTGGAGCCTTTTTCTGATCCACACAAAAATACGTGATAGAAAATATGAGTTCAGACATGGTTTTCACATATTTTCTAAATAAGGAAGCACTTTCAAGCTACCTACACCGGCTTACGTATCGAGTGGGACTGGCAAATAATCTCTCTCTAAATCTGCAAAAAAGGATATATGTAATTGCATGGAATAATTAACGGATGCGATCATTCTGGCACTAATGCAACGCATCCAATCAGAACTCCAAAGTTAAGCGTGCCTGGGCGAGAATAGTACTAGGATGGGTGACCACCCGAAAAGTCCTCGTGTTGCGTCCCTACTCTTGTTTTCTTATTTTATCGAAAGATACTACCACGTACGGAACGATGTTACTTTTAGACCGTGGGGACTTTTTCAGCCCTCAAAAAAAGATATATGCAATTACATGGAATATTTAACGGATGCGATCATAGCAGCACTAATGCACCGTATCTTATCAAAACTCTGCAGTTAAGAGTGTTTGAGCAAGAGTAGTACTAGGATGGGTGACTTCCCGGAAAGTTATCGTGTTGCATCGTTTTTTTCTCCCACTCTTTTTTTTTTGTTTTACCGTAAGATACTACCACGTACGGAACAATCTAACATTTAGACCGGGACAAGTTTGTCAGCCCACAATATCTTTTCGGAAAGCCCCAAGAATGCCTCTTGACGTTGCAATGGGTAATCCCCATGCCCGTTTTCAACCAAAAATTGACGTTTGAACTGTTTTATGAGCTTTTTTGTGATCCATACAAAAATACGTGATAGAAAAGATGACTTCGAACATGGGTTTCTAATATTTAACGGATGCGATCATACCAACACTAATGCACCGGATCCCATCAAAACTCCACAGTTAAGCATGCTTGGATGTGTGACCTCCAGCAAAGTTATCCTGTTGCATCCTTTTTTTCTCTAACTTTTTTTTTTTGTTTTACTGAAATGTACTACCACGTACGGAACAATGTAACTTTTAGACCGTGAGGACTTTTTCATCCCAAAATATTTTTTTGGAAAGCCTCAAGAAAGCCTCCCGACGTGGCAATGTGTCATCCCTACTGGCTCGTTTTCAGCCCCAAAATTTGACGTTTGTAGTGTTTTTGGACCCTTTTTGTGATTCATAAAAATAAACGTGATAGAAAAGATGACTTCGGACATGGTTTTCACATATTTACTAAACAATGAAGCACTTTCAAGCTACCTAGACCGGCTTCCGTATCGAGTGGGATCCATGAAAATAATCTCTCTCTAAGTCCGCAAAAAAGGATATATGTAATTACATGGAATCTTTAACGGATGCGATCATACAAGCACTAATGCAGCACATCCAATCAGATCTCCGAATTTAAGCGTGCGTGGGCGAGAATAGTATTAGGATGGGAGAGCACCCAAAAAATTCTCGTGTTGAGTCCCTTGTTTTCTCCTACTCTTATTTTTTTGTTTTCCTGAAAGATACTACCACGTACGAAACGCTGTAACTTTTAGACCGTTAGGACTTTTTCAACCCACAATATCTTTTCAGAAAGCCCCAAGAAAGCCTCCAGATATCCCCATTGGCTTGTTTTTAGCCCTAAATTTTGAAGTTTTAAGTGTTTTTTGAGCCTTTTTGTGATCCACACAAAAAACGCGATAGAAAAGATGACTACGGACATGGTTGTAACATATTTTCCAAATAAGGAAGCACTTTCAAGCTACCAACACCGGTTTACTTATCGAGTGGGACCCACGGCAAATGATATCTCTCTAAGTCCGCAAAGAAGGATATATGTAATTCCATGGAATATTTAAGGGATGCCATCATACCAGCCGTGATGCATTGGATCCCATCAGAACTCCGGAGATAAGCGTGCTTGGGCGAGAGTAGTATTAGGATGGGTGATCTCCTGGGAAGTCCTCATTTTGCATCCCTTTTTCTTCTTCCACTCTTTTTTGTTATTTTACCGAAAGATTCTACCACGTACGGAACGATGTAACTTATAGACCATGAGGAAATTTTCAGCCCACAATATCTTTTCGGAAGCCCCAAAAAATTCTCCCGATGTGGCAATAGGACTGCCTCATTGGCCCATTTTTGGCTTGAAAGTTCGACGTTTGAAGTGTTTTCAGAGCTTTTTGTGATCTATACAAAAATAAGGGATATAAAAGATGACTTCATACTTGGTTTTCACATATTTTCCAAGTACGGAAGCACTTCAAGCTACCTACACCGGCTTACTTATCAAGTGGGACCCACGGCAAATGATCTCTCTCTAAGTCTGCAAAAAAGGATATATGCAATTGCAGGGAATATCTAACGGTATTGATCATACCAGCACTAATGCACCGAATCCGATCATTACTCTGCAGTTAAGCATGCTTGGGCGAGAGTAGTGATAAGATGGGTGACCTCTCGGAAAGTTCTCGTGTTGCATTCTTTTTTTCTCCCACTCATTTTATTTTGTTTTACTGAAAGATATTACCATGTACGGAACGATGTTACTTTTAGACTGTGAGTACTTTTTCAGCCCACAATATCTTTTTGGAGGCCAAGAAAGTCTTCCGACGTGGCAATGGGTCATTTCTATTGGCCCGTATTCAGCCCCAAATTTTGACGTATGAAGTGTTTTTGGAGCCTTTTTTTATCCACACAAAAATACGTGATAGAAAAGATGACTTAGGACATGGTTTTCACATATTTTCATAATAAGGGAGAACTTTCAATCTACCTACATCGGCTTACTTATCGAGTGGGAGCCACGACAAGTGATTTCTCTCTAAGTCCGCAAAAAAATATATATGCAATTCCATGGAATATTTAACGGATGTGATCATACCAGCCGTAATGCATCGAATCCCATCAAAACTCCACAGCTAAGCGTGCTTGGGCAAGAGTAGTATTAGGATGGGTGATCTCCCAAGAATTCCTTGATTTAAATCCCTTTTTTCTTCCACTCTTTTTATTTTATTTTACCGAAAGATACTACCACGTACGGAACGATGTAACTTATAGACCATGAGGAATGTTTCAGCCCACAATATCTTTTCGGAAAGCCCCAAAAAAGTTTCCCGACGTGGCAATGAGACTGCCCTATTGGCCCATTTTCGACTCAAAAATTTGACCTTTGAAGTGTTTCAGAGCCTTTTTGTGATCTATACAAAAATAAGGGATAGAAAAGATGATTTCATACATGGTTTTCACATATTTTCCAAATACAGAAGCACTTCAAGCTACCTACACCGGCTTAATTATCGAGTGGGACCCACGGCAAATGATCTCTCTCGAAGTCTGCAAAAAAGGATATATGCAATTGGATGGAATATTTAACGGTTTTGATCATACCAGCACTAATGTACTGAATCCCATCATAACTCTGCAGTTAAGCATGCTTGGGCGAGAGTAGTACTAAGATGAGTGACCTCCCAGAAGGTTCTCGTGTCGCATCCTTTTTTCTCCCACTCATTTTATTTTGTTTTACCTAAAGATACTACCATGTAAGGAACAATGTTACTTTTAGACTGTGAATACTTTTTCAGTCCACAATATCTTTTCGGAAAGCCCCACAAAAGCCTCCCGACGTGGCAATGGGTCATTTCTATTGGCCCGTATTCAGCCCCAAAATTTGATCTATTAAGTGTTTTTGGAGCCTTTTTGTGATACATACAAAAATATGTGATAGAAAAGATGACTTCGGACATGGTTTTCACGTATTTTCCACATAAGGAAGCACTTTCAAGCTACCTACATCGGCTTACGTATCGAGTGGGACCCAAGGCAAATGATCTCTCCCTAAGTCCGCAAAAAAAGATATATATAATTACATGGAATATTTAACGGATGCGATCATGCCTGCACTAATGATATATATATTACTAGGATGGGTGACCTCCCGGAAATATGATGACATTAACCATGACATTAACCCTAATCATGTCATTAACCCTAATCATGTGATTAACCCTAATGATGTCATTAACCCTAACTACCCATCCTAACATGTGCCACTATATTCACTTGCATCGAGAACTCACATTGGTTATGGCCAGTGATTGTGCAGTCGTGTGAACTTGTCGCTCCTCAGCTTTGTTGTCGTCGGCTCCTACTGTTTTGCACCATGGCTTGTACCATGACTCACTACCTCGGACAATTTACGGATATCTCAACCAACTCTTGGATAGCTTCAAAGATTCTTTGGACAACCTCCGAATCACACATCTTTCGCCGAGTACTTGTCATTGACTCAGTTTATTTCACCGAAAAACTCTCGAACACGGCTACTTTTCTTTGAATAAGATCATTGAACCGCTCTCGGATTGACTTCGGATACGTTCGGACCGATCAACGTTTATTGTCGGATCGATTGTTTTCGAACGATCCTTGAACTCTCTTTCGGATTCCCCTCTTGAACCACAAACTAATCACTCTCAAACTAACTCTCTTCTTTCGATCTTGTATGTGGTTTAGCGAAATGGAGAAGGGATGGCAAAATGGTGGTGGAATGACGTGGTATTTATAGGCAAGATCATTGTCCATGCGCGATGACAATTGTTGGAATGTGCGATGACAAATGGCGAGGTGCATCAACAAGTGTTTATCTCCGGCGACACTCAGTGGAAGCACGATAACAAGTGGTGATCGTGAGTGACAAGTGTCCTGAGGTGAAGATAAGTGTCCAATTTTGGCGACAAGTGGTGGAATCTATGGTGACAAGTGGCGGTGAAGTCTTCTAGAAGCTTCTAGAAATCGTAGTACACTTGTGGCCCAATCCCGAGATGCCACGTCAGCTTTTTCCGGCGAGTTCCCCATCGTCCCAATGGCTTAAATCTAAGTATTCTAGTGTTTCGGTGAACTTTCAAGTGAAGACCCCGTTCTAGTAGCTCGCTACTATTCCGACCATGTTGGTACTATTCCAGTACTAGCGTCCGGTTTACGTCTATAACTCTGCATTGTGACTATCTGTTTGTTTACCCATGATCGACAGCCCGATCGTCCATCTGTGCACCTGTGATCGACAATCTGGCAGTCTGCATGCTTGTCTATGATCGACAGATTGCTCGTATCTGTAACTTTTCCACATATGGAATCCGTCTGTGAGGTTTGTCCGCATTGAGGATTCATCCGTGTCCAAACAGTCCTGTCCGACACTTATGTTGCTATCCGATCGTTTTGCCTTGTCATGTTCTTGTCCCGACTCATGTCCGGCTGTTTCCCACATGAGGATTGGCCTGTACGTATGTGAGTTTTGTCATTTCTCTCATACCTTTATTGTTCGCCTCTAGTTTTCTCTCGATGAGTCCTCTTCTTTTGTCTTTTAAGGAGTTTCCATCGAGGCATTATTTTTTTTCCATACCCCTATACTTTGTCCACGTATCCTCGTTGCATGTCCTCGTAACTTGCCCAATATATTCCTACTCTTTAATCAGGGTATTACATTCTCCTCCCCCCCCCTTCATTGAATTCGTCTCTGAATTCCCAATGTGATATGAGTTCCCCTCTTTTACACTTCTGGTTTTAGATTCTCATCGGTGGTTTGAAAATATTTCTTCACAACTTTCTTTCTGTTTCTCTTCCTATTTCTTTTGATCGCCTTTCTTCAAGCCTTTGCTATCTTATGAGCTTGTATCATGATCCTTGTTAATCCGCTTCCACTTTCGTCATTGTAAACGTAAGATTTCTTTCTTAAGACATTACAATTCTTTCTCTTTCTTTTGTCTTTTATGGCTTTCCCCATACTTATTTTTTAGCCGTTTCTCCTTTGATCCTTATTGATTCTTTTGGTCTTTTTCAGTTGATCCGTTCTGGTCTGTTGGTCCACTCCTTTTTGTTTTCCCATTCCAAGGTAGTCTTTACTTCCCTTTGGTTCTAAGTACACACATCCTACACAATACCTAGTCTATACACAACCAGAACCACGACAATATGATGCAAAAAAAAACAAAGTCATCTACCACTTGATACACTTTGATTTATTGCCACATATGTACAATGAGTCTCGCTACACTCTTATTTACCTCCTATTTACAACAGGGATTATTTATCTGCATACACTTTTATTCTTAGACTATTTACAGTAGATACTACGAGAAGACAGAGTTAAGGGCCCATACTTACTTGCTCAGTGGCCATTAGCCTGCACAGCTTAAAGGTTTTACCTAGTTTATTCTACGATTATTCTTCTTCACTTTTTCTTTCTCCATGCCTTTCGACGACTCATGCTAACTAGGGATAGATAATCCGAGTGTTTCCGAGTATCTTCGCAGACATGTCGTGTCGTAGTGACCTTCGTTTCCGCAGTTATAGCATACCACGTACGGTCTTGAGCAGGGACGATAGTCTATACAAAAGGACACATCCTCGGGTAATGTCCCTCAATACCACACGAGAAGCAGTAAGAAGTCAAATTCCATGGTTTCATTCTTTCTCCTTCGAATGATGGGTCCTCATTACCGCTTGGGTTCAAACGTCACTTCCAGACTGAGTCTCCATGCATCGGTTGTGCGGATGACTCTCCTACTTTGTACGTTATGTCACCCCTCGTGTTTGATCCCATATTAAGTTCTCCATTAGTAACCTCTTGATTTTTTGGGTTCTGACTTAGTAGTGTTGTATACGGTAAGTTGTGGAACCATGATCCGGTTTCAAGGCTTATCCCACTATTACGTTGAAATTCGTATCAACTTCTTCGGTTGCCTCTTCATTCCTTTCTTGATGATTTCCTCCATCATCTTTCTTACCCCATGATGATCCTCCGTTATCTTCTTAGTTAAGGACTCTTACACTTTTTTGTTCACTTGGAGCGGTCAATCTAATCCTTTTCCCCGGTTGGGTCAAAGCTCCACTGTCGAATGAGTTTACAATATATTCCGGAGAGGGTGGTCCTGGTGCGTTGCGTATGTTACATCCGATGGCACCATGTTGTAGGCCAGTTCATGCCTTGGTATGCAATATTCATTTTTGACATATGCGTTAAATTCCGTGCTAATGGAAGTGTTCTCCTCTGACTCTGTTACATTCAAGGACATCGAGCTAAATTCGGTGTGAGTGGACGGTACGGGTTGACTTCGGGTTGCTAAGAACAGTCTGAATCCAACTCATAAAGTACTCCAACAGGACCTGCATACATATATTTGTTGCTATCTCTGTATGAATTCCCACTTCCCGGTTCGTACTCTCCCAACCCTTCTTCTTCTTCTTCTTCTTTGGAGACATCCAAAATCATTATTACATTACTAGCTTGAGTATGACCATGATCCTCAGGTGTCTCTACTGCTGGTTCTTCCGACGTAGGTTTAGGGTTAATGTCTTCACTTGCTTCTGATGGATCAGTTTTGACTGAGCCATTGTCCTCGCCTTCTTCTTCTATTCCCTCTAACTCTATCAAGGGTTCGGAGACGTTGATACTTTCTTATTCTACCACATTCTCGGTCTCTATGGTCTCGTCCGAGTTTATCGATGGGCTTGAGGACAGAATTGATTATGTCTTGGAGCCTTCAAGTACTCATCTCACATTCTCTAATGGTACTACGGAGTCTTCAAAGCTACTCTTCATCAACCACGTATGCTATTGGATCCAATCTTAAGTGGTACTCGGGAATGTCTCCCATACTCGTCGTCCCCATCTCCCAGGAAGTCATTGGTGGCATCTGCAAAATCCCATAAGGGTGAGTACCAAAAAAATAAAATCCCCTATCGTATTAACCCCTTCTTTGAGACATGTTGGTTTCCTATGGGTAGAAGTGTGACTGAATATTTACTCAATAAAATGTTGAAAACAAAGAAGTGTCGTGAGAAAGAATTAACCATGCTCTTATACAACCAAAATTTTCTACTGGTAACAACCATGTACCACTCTAAGACTTAAGAGTGATGGAGCGTGCACAAGAGAGCGTGCACCAAGGCTAACTCAACCGGAATTCTCACACATAATAGGGACCCCCGACGAATCACTCTTAGTATCGCCACTTCCTCATTGGGTATTAGGCTTTTCAACCCCTCTATCCCTCCGAGAAAGTTTTGTCAGTCCGGACTAGACTTCATACCATTACCACTCCTTCTATTTAATCAACTCCTTCATACACTATATACTTACCTTAAAACACTTAAAATCCTTATACGCGATGGCACCAATTTCAAATTCTACATAGTACATAATAATCAACTTCTACCACTCAATCTACACCGTCTGCCTTAATGTCCCAACGTACCCTCTAAGGCTTAATCCCCCTCTAAGGTCACCTGAAAAACAAATAGTGGATTCATAAGTCACGATGTGCTATGTTACATAGTGGAACCTGCCCTGCATAAGACAACGTTAGTCTAAACCCAACCCGACCCCAACTATACTATACATGCAATCCTATTAAGAAAATGCCTCCGACGTGTTTCTTATAACTTCCTACACTATTTTACACTAATGGTGCATTACACTAACTTCCTGAAATGCCTTAGCTACCTGCCTTGGTCATTTCTTCCCTCACCTAGGTTATATACATCGGTAGGCCTATCTAGACCTCTAACTTTAACTCCTCTAACTAGGAATGTACCTTCTCGTAATTCCGATCACCTTGGTTTACTCACCTTGCCGATTTTTAGCTTCTTAGACATAGCTCACTGCATTCCTCAGCCTTGGAATATGCCTCTCTCATGGGCGTGTCTTCATTGCCTTTTTTGTCCTAAGGGGTCCGGCCATCCACAGACATCAGGTCTTAATGGAATGACTACACTTCTTTATTCACAGTCTATCCTATTTAGATCCGCTAAGTGGCCAACTTAGCCTCCTGATCAGCAGACAATGTGAGAGGCGCCAACGATACACACCACACTGCTTTACGCACAGCCTATCCTGGTTAGATCCGCTAAGTGGCCAACTTAGCCTCCTCATAAGCAGACAATGTGAGAGGCGCCAACGATACACACCACACTGCTTTACTCACGGTTGGCGTGCTCACCATTATTTATACTACATCACCAAGTCAGTCATTGACTGGCACACACAAGTATACCGCTTCTCCCCAGCTTGTATCCCTTACACTATACTATTTCTTACTTAAGATTATACACCACACACTCTAGTCCAACCATAGGACTAGATGTGACACATGTACATCAACTAGTAATCATATACTATTACTTTATGTATATTACTCTAACAACCTAGGCATAACCTCATGCTTACATAATAACCATAATGTATTAATACCTAAGCGTTCAAGCAATAATCATTCCATACTAATAACTTATCATTAAGCATTCACGATTAACAATCTCAATTACCACTAATCATGTCATTAACCAAATTATTTCATTAATCATGTCATTAACCCTAATCATGTTATTAACCATGTCATTAACTCTAATGCTGTCATCAACCCTAACTACCCATCCTAACACGTGCCTCTATATTCACGTGCATCAAGAACTCACATTGGTTATGGCCGGTGATTGTGCAGCCGTGTGTGTACTCATCGCTCCTCAACTTTGTTGTCGTTGGCTCCTACCGTTTCGTATCGTTGTTCGTACCGTTTCAACCAAGTCTCGGACAGCTTCAGAGATTCTTTGGACAATGCTATATCATGGTTTTTACCCATTTTTAACCATGATATAAGTCTTTTTATTGAGTCTTTTGAGTATTTTTAGAGTCTTTCAGAGTCTTTTCAGGAATTAGGCACGATTAGTGCTAAATTGGATTTATCGAGTTTCTGGAGCATCTCGGAGCTGAAGCAGTTTGGGAACTGAAGCTCAGTATCGACCGACACCACAGTGTGTTGATCGACACCGACATTTGGAAGAAACGTAACTCAGCATTTCTTTATCGATCATTACCATTTTTGGTATCAGTCGATACCGATAGCCAAGAGAGAGAACGCGCAATCCTCAGCAAGTTCAAAGAAGAAACAGAAGATTTCTTTATTCGCGATTTAGCCCAAGACGTGTTTTTAGCTTTATAATTAGGTTTTCCAGCCACCTTGAGAAGATGAACTGATACTTGGAGATAGAGTTTTTGCAATAGAGTTTTGGGAGAAGAAATGATACTCTATTTTACTTTATGAAATCTATTTGGTGATTAACTTCCTGAACTAGTGTTTGGTGAGCAAAAGACCTATTCGCAAAGAAATTTGGTTTGGGATTTTGTGAACAATTGAACTTGATCATTAATGCTTGTTTGAATTCATAGGATTTGCAAAGAAATTTGGACTTCTAGGTTTAGACATAGATAATCTTCGCAGCGACGGTTGGTTGATTTTATATATGTGTTTCAAGTTCAAAAACGGTGCTTATTTTATTCTTGATATTTTATTTGATTTACAATTCTGATTTACCTGCGAATTTCCCTAGGCTTAGCGCTTTCCTCATTGATTTTACTACCTGTTTTTAATTGTTTTGCTACTTTTAATTACATTTATTCTACTTAGCTTAATTCATATTCTGAAATTTATTGAGTGATAATCTTGAGTCTTTGTGGTTTGACCCCTAATATATTACAACTATTGCTTAGGTACTTTTAGGGTATTATATTTGAGCATATCAAATTTTGACGCCGTTGCCGGGGACTCTAATTTCGCCATTAGATTTTAGTTTAGAATTTCGACTAAGTTGTCGAGCATCGATCGACACCCTTCAGGTATCGATCGATACTCGTCTTAATCCCTGATACTTACGTGCTTTAACTTCTGTGTTTCAGGTGTATGCAGAATATTGAGACCAGAAGAAGCAAGAACAAGCAGTTGACTAATCTATCTAACAAAGAACTAGCTGATTTAGAGCGCACAAATAGAAGGAAAAAGAAGCAAACAGAGATGAACAATCCAATTGTGCTCGCTTGTGATGAAGCTGGAATTTTGAGAGATCCGGAAAGTCACCTGTGTAACGAGCAAGGACAGAGGCTTGATGCAGAAGGAAACATCAATGTCCCTGCACCGGTAGCCAACGAAGTTATCCCACCAGCTGTGCGTGGGAATGTTGGGAATGCTTTGATTAATCGCGCTAGGATGCTTGGGGAGTACAACAGACCCGATCAGTTCTATGCCAATCGGTCTGCGATTCGTATTCCCACCTTTCAGAGGAATGACTTTGAGCTGAAGCCTGCATACTACACTCTCGTGGGCCAGCATCCTTTAGCATGGTCTTTCTCATGAGCACCCCACGGATCACATCGAGAGGTTCGAAGATTTGGTCACTAGTATCAAGTACAATGGAGTGCCCAATGAGTTCCTCTTCTGTAAGCTTTTCCCATACTCTCTTGGTGGGGATGCAGCTTACTAGCTGAAGCAGTTGCCTCCTGGTTCTCTGACTACTTGGGAGGAGACTAAGTATGCATTCCTGAACAATTTCTATGATGATGCGAGATCCGAAGAGCTCAGGAACAAGATCTCCCAGTTTTCTTAGGGAGCAACTGAGGCATTTGAAGGCTGCTTGGGTGAGATTATGATCCTATCAGAGGGATTGTCCCCATCACGGTTTCTCACAAGTTCAGTTGCTCGGTATTTTCTTCCGAGGGATCGATTGGAGATACCAGATGGCTCTGGATGCTGCGAGCAATGGGAATTTCAACATGAGGTATCCTGAAGATGCTTATGTGTTGATTGAGAACTTGGCGTCTAGCAACAACACCAAGAATACCGACTACAAGCGAAAGAAGCAGAATGGGAACGCCGACGGACTGCAGATTGCTGAGGTACATGCGAAGTTGGATTCGGTACACAATTTGTTGATGGGCAAGCAGCAAAAGGCAGTGCATTTTGCTGAAGAAGTCGAGAACGTAGATGAAGGTGAAATAGAGGATGTTAACTACATTGGTGGTAATGAATTTCAGAATTCGTCGTACAATCGTAGTTTCACCAACAACTCTCAGAGAGGAGGATTCAAGTCTGACTTCAAACCCACAAGTTTAAGAGAGAACACTTTAGATCAAAAACCATTAAAAAAAAGAAGATACACTCGCACATATGGAAATTAATCATACCAGACACCACCTCCCAAGACTCAGGAGAGCAAGGTTGAATCCATGCTTAAGCAGATTTATGAGGGGCAGCAGAAGATTACTGTTGATTTCAATGGGAAGATGGATGCCTTGTACACTGACCTGAACGGGAAAATCAAAACCCTTAACAATCATCAGAAGAAGTTGGAAACTCAAGTTGCCCAGACTGCAGAAAACAGCTAAGAGACAAGATGGTTTCCCTCCCAGGAAGACGGTGAATCCAAGGGAGCACGTTCACGCTATCACCTTGAGAAGTGGAAAGGAAGTCAGTCCAGGAATGAAGAAAACTTATTCTGCAAAGCAGCTCGTCGATCTTGCTGGAGACGACGACGATGAGACTCCTAAAATTACTCCAGCATCGATCGACACTCACCAAGTGTCGACCGATACCAACCTACATCGATCGATACCTATTCAACGATCTATAGAGGCCATTGAACGACCACCAGTATTGACCGATACTAGTCTAGACATTGAGAAGAAGCAAGCTACGGTGAACACTGGGAGGATTTACGTGCCTAAGATACCTTTCCCTCGACCTCCTACCAAGACTAAGAAGGAAGTGGAAGAAGCCAGATGCTAAGCAATGCTAGAAAAGTTGGTTGTTGAACTCCCCTTCGTCGATGCTATCATGACTTCACCAGCTTTCCGAAGGTATATCAAATGAATGGTATCAAGTAATGTGAATCTTGAGGAGGGAGTGATGAGGACTACTCACGAGTGTAGTGCTATCCTGCTCAACAAGATCCCAGAAAAGCTACCAGACCCTGGAAGTTTCGTTTTGGACTGCACAATCTTTACTGAAAGGTTTGAACGGTCCCTCTGCGATCTCGGTTCCAGTGTCAACCTTATGCCATATTCAGTGGCTAAGAGAATGAGGATGACAGACTTCACACCCACTAGAATCTCTCTAATTCTTGTTGACCGCTCAGTTCGATTTCCAGAGGTATTACTCGAGGACGTCCCAATAACGATCGGAGGTTGTTTGGTCCCAACTGATTTCATAGTCCTGGAGTACGACGCGGAGCCAAGAGATCCACTGATTTTGGGCAGACCCTTTCTAGCCACAGCAGGCGCTCTGATCGACTGCAAGAATGGAAGGATATCCCTTAACATTGGTGATCTGATCATGACCTTAAAAATGGAAAAGATGATGAAAAAGCCAACCATTGATGGGAAGACATTCTTCATCGACACCTTAAGTGATATATAAGAAGAGTACTTCATGAGGTTACATCCTGAGAACCCGTTGGAGAGAGCACTGGTCTATTCAGCTGATTCAGAGATGAATTCGAATGAGGTTGCTGCTGGGTACGCCAAAATGCTTGACAACAACCATGAGGTATCGATCGACACCACTGAGAGCATCGATCGACACTAGCCATTTTTTACCAAGGAATTGGTTGTCACTCCTACACGATCTGATTCGTTTGGGGACTGGAGTGAGGAGAGAGCTCCTAAACTTGAGCTTAAACCACTTCCAGCCAATCTGAGGTATGTCTTCCTTGGCCATAACTCCACATATCCTGTGATTGTTAATTCTTCTTTAAACAACGCAGAGGTCGCCTTACTGCTGAGCAAGCTGCACAAGTATCACCGGATATATGCATGCATCGGATTCATCTGGAAGACGAGTCGAAAGGTTCAATCGAACATCAGAGGAGACTTAACCCGAACCTGAAAGAAGTTGTAAAAAAGGAGATAATGAAACTTCTGGAGGCAGGGATCATCTACGCCATCTCCGATAGCAGTTGGGTCAGTCCAGTTCATGTGGTACATAAGAAAGGAGGATTCACTGTGGTGAAGAATGAGAAGGACGAGCTGATCCCGACGAGAACGATCACTGGGCACCGAATGTGTATCGATTACAGGAAGCTGAATGCTGCTAGTAGGAAAGATCATTTCCCACTGCCATTCATCGATCATATGCTGGAGAGGTTGGCGAGTCACCCGTATTAGTGCTTCCTTGAAGAATACTCAGGCTTTTTCCAGATCTTGATACATCCAGACGATCAAGAAAGACGACATTTACATGTCCCTACGGCACATTCTCGTACAGGAGAATGCTGTTTGGGTTATGTAACGCTCCAGCCACTTTCCAGAGATGTATGATGTCGATTTTCTCAGATATGATCGAGGAGTTCATGGAGGTATTTATGGATGACTTTTTGGTTTACGGATCCTCATTTAAGGGTTGCCTCGACAACTTATGCAAGGTACTACAGAGGTGTGACGAGAAACATCTGGTCCTGAACTGGGAGAAGTGTAACTTTGTGGTTCAGGAAGGCATTGTTCTGGGACACGAAGTTTCTAAGGCTGGGATCGAAGTTAACAAAGCTAAGATTCAGGTTATGACAAGCCTTCTGCCACCAACATCTGTGAAGGACATTCGAAGTTTCCTTGGTCATGCTGGGTTCTATCGACGATTCATCAAGGATTTCTTCAAGCTAGCTCGCCCACTTACTGGTCTTCTATGTAAGGATGTCACCTTCGATTTTACACCCGAATGTCTTGTCGCATTCGAACAGATCAAAAAGGCACTGGTTACTTCTCCTATTGTTCAACCACCAGATTGGAACCTCCCTTACGAGATTATGTGCGATGCGAGTGACTTTGCAGTTGGGTCAGTTCTGGGTCACAGGAAGGACAAGAAACTCCATGTCATTTACTATGCCAGCATGACGTTAGATAATGCTCAGAAGAACTACAACACTACAGAGAAAGAGTTACTCGCCGTTGTGTTCTCTTTTGAGAAATTTTGTTCTTATCTGATTGGGTGTAAGGTGACCGTTCATACCGACCATGCTGCTCTCAAGTATCTGCTGCAGAACAAGGATTTAAAGCCTCGCCTCTGTCGTTGGGTTCTACTGCTCCAAGGTTTTGATATTTAGATTATGGACAAGAAAGGTGTAGAGAATGGCGTTGTAGACCACCTCTCGCGAATGAGAATCGATGAAACTGTGCCTATTGACGATTCCCTACCTGTGGAGAAGATCTATTTCATCGAAACTGAGATTCGACATAATCCTGCTAAGATTTTGCCAGTGCAGAGCACCAGTATCGATCGACACTCACCCAGTGTCGGTCGATACTCTCACGAGATTCTGCAATCTCCCTATGTCTAGAACTCCAGTATCTATCAACACCCATACAATGTCGGTCGATACTCTCACGAGATTCTGCAATCTCCCTATGTCTAGAACTCCAGTATCTATCAACCCAGTGTCGGTCGATACTCTCACGAGATTCTGCAATCTCCCTATGTCTAGAACTCCAGTATCTATCAACACCCATACAATGTCGGTCGACACCCGTTATTTGCCAATGCTGTTTCGGCTACAGACCACTCTTCTGCTGAGGAATCTCTAGCTGCTGTAACTACTCCTGTTGAACCATGGTATGCCGACATAGCCAATTATCTTACCGCAGAGTACGGACCAAAGCATCTCAAGAAGTATGAAAGGAAGAAGTTTATGCGGGATGTCAGACGTTTTTTTTTTGGATGAACCTTACTTGTACAAGCACTGTTCTGACGGGATGTACAGAAGATGTATCGCTGAGACTGAGGTGCCAAAAGTTCTATATCACTGTCATGGATCTGAGTATGCTGGGCACTTTGCCACGTTTAAGACGGTCTCCAAAGTTCTTCAAGCTGGTTTCTGGTGACCTACACTGTTCAAGGATGCTCACGCTTTTATCTCACATTGTGATGTCTACCAGAGGAGAGGGAAGATCAGTAAGCGACATGAGATGCCACAGAACTTAATCCTCGAAGTCGAAGTTTTTTACTGCTGGGGCATCGATTTTATGGGACCATTTCCTCGGTCACGGCAGAATAAGTACATCTTGGTTGCTGTGGATTACTTCTCCAAGTGGGTGGAAGCGATTACTAGTCCTACCAACGATTCTTCCGTAGTCCTGAATCTGTTCAAGACCATTATCTTTCCTCGATTTTGAGTACCTCGGATTGTTATAAGTGATGGTGGCACTCACTTTATCAACAAGATTTTCGGAAAGCTGCTAAGGAAATATGGTGTGCATCATCGCGTTGCCACACCTTATCATCCTCAGACGAGCGGAGAGGTTGAGGTATCCAACAGACAAATCTAAGAGATTCTGGAGAAGACAGTTGGCGCTACACGAAAGGACTGGGCCACGAAGCTAGACAATGCACTTTGGGCTTACCGGACCGCTTTCAAGACGTCACTTGGCACCACACCATTTCACTTGTTATACGAGAAAGTGTGTCATCTTCTAGTTGAGATCGAGCACAAAGCAGCCTGGGTTATCAAATTGATGAATTGCGATATCAAGTCTGCTGCTCAAAGGCGATTGGTTCAACTGAATGAGCTGGATGAGATCAGACACCTCGCCTATGAAAACTCCAAGTTGTGCAAGGAAAGGACTAAGGCATATCACGACAAGAAGATCCTTTCTCGCCACTTCGAACCGAATGACAAGGTGCTTCTGTATAACTCTCGTTTATGTAAGAATATGTGGATTAGAGAATAGAGAATGTGATTAGAGAGATTTAGGAACAAGAATCATGAAGATCCATGAAGAATCATGAAGAATATAAGAAGATAGGTAGAAATCGATTTTTATAATCAAAGAGAGAATCATGTATTTTACAAAGAGGGAGGCTACAGCTTATATATGAGCTACAACAAGGAGACAATCTAAACCTAAATGATGAGGTGGCGCTGCAAATCCCAAGGTGGTCCACACAACAAAGTGGTCCACACCACAAAGTGGTCCACACCACAATGAGGTCCACACCACTCCAACGTTCATATTTTCCCTTCTTCCTTATCAAGATGTGTTCCCCTTCTTTTGAAGGGCTAGTGGGCCTATGCAAGGCCTAAACCAGCTCCTAAACACTCACCCATTCTCTTACACAAGCCTTCTATTCGTTCGGCCTTATTCGTTTCACCCGAACATTGGGAACTTACGAACGTACGAATGTTTTTCCTTATTCATTCTTCTTCTTGATCAATACTCCCCCTCAAGCTTAGCCGCAAAAGAACTTTGGAGACTAAACTTGGATTGTCCAAGATAACCACCTCATTAAAAACCTAGACACGAAAAACCCTATGGGACAAAACCGTGTAGAGGGAAAAAGAGTATGGTCACCATGGACGAGGGGACTTGATCAAGGACGAGTTAGATCAACAATACCAAGTTTGTCATGGATGTGCTTACAAACTTGGAGACTTGCTGCCTTTGTGAAGATATCTGCCAATTTGTCTTCACTTCTTGTATAACATGGGAGGATTACTCCTTCTTCAATCTTCTCTCTAACCTTGTGACAATCAACTTCTATATGCTTGGTCCGTTCATGAAACACCGAGTTTGTAGCTATGTGGATGGCTGCTTGGTTGTCACAATGCAATGTGATGGGAGATGTAGATTCAATGCCGAGGTCCTTGAGGAGAGCCTTGAGCCAAGTCAACTCGTTGGTAATGTGCCTCATTGCTCGGTATTCCGCTTCCGCACTTGAACATGAGACCACCTTTTGCTTCTTGGTCTTCCAAGTTACAAGGTTGCCTCCAACGAACGTACAATAACCGGTGTTGTGGACCTCCTATCTCCTCGATCTCCAGCCTAATCCGCATCACAATATCCCACTATCTCCGAGCTTTCATTCTTTCCCTCCAAATGCCTTGACCCGGACTACCCTTTAGATACCTTAGAATCCTCTCCACCATGCTCTAATGGTACACCGTGGAGATGTTGCATGTGTTGACTCACCTAATTCACTGCAAACGAGAATATCAGGCCGTGTGATAGTAAGATAAGATCAAGTTACACTAGTCTTTGGTATTGAAGTGCATCCGCAAATGGTTCATCTTCTTTCTCCCTTCGGTTGACCTTGTAGCCATCTTCAAGAGGAGTTTTGGCCGGCTTTGATCCAAGCTTTCTGTTCATTCAACAAGTCAAGAATGTACTTCCTTTGTGAAAGAAAGAGGCCTTCCGGAGGAACGGCACACTTCAATCCCTAGGAAGTACTTTAGAGCACCAAGATCTTTAATGTCAAATGATGATTTAGAAAACTTTGGCAGATGCTATACCTTCCGTTGTTGTCTCCGGAGATGATCAAGTCATCAACGTAAATGAGTACAACAACAATACCTTTATGACCTTGTAGTGTGAACAAGGTATGATCGGCTTCGGAACGTTTGAAGTTTTGGTCTTTATGCGTGGAGCTAAGCTTTGGTACCAAGCTATTAGTACCAAGCTCTTGGAGACTGTTTAAGACCATAGAAGCCTTTCTTAGCCTTAGAACTTTATCGGGAGCTACCGTATCTTCAAGATCTGGAGGTGGTGTCATGTTATACTTCGTGTTCAAGCTCACCTTGTAGGAAGGCGTTCTTCACGTCCATTTGCCAAAGTTCCCAAGTGAGGATTAGTTAGCCAATGACAACACCACTCTAACCGTATGAAGCTTGACAACCGAGCAAACGTATATGTGTAGTCCTCCCCATAGGTTTGGGTGAATCCGCGAGCAACCAACCTTGCTTTGTATCTCTTAATGTCTCCATTGCTTAAGATATTTGATGGTAAACACCCACTTGGAGCCACGGCTTTCTTCCTCTGGAGGTTGATCACTCTCATCCCATGTGTGGTTCCGTTCCATAGCTCCCACTTCATCCCTACCGCATTCATCAATTCCTCTTTGTCTTTGGCTTCTTCATAGGTTTGGGAATGAAGTGTGAATCAATTTTCCCTAGGAATGCTTGATGATCAGATGGCAAGAGGACAAGCGAACATGTTGCTTGATTGGATGGGCTACGGCATTATTATTGTAGAAATCTGGAGGCTTTCTCACTCGTGTACTTCTTCTAAGTACTTGAGGTTCATTCACTACTTCTTCATTGCTTGTAAAGGTGTCATGGGAATTGTCCTCATTCCTTCATACATGGTGAACTAACTTCTGATTCATCATGGCTTGGGAGTACTCAAGTCCTCATCTTGATGTTCTTCAATCAAGTTCATCTCTGGTCAGATTCTGCCCATTCCTTTGTTTCTCATCTTCACCACCATTGGTTGGACCTAGTGGTGTATTCTTAACTCCCTTTGATTCATTCGTATCATTCCAAGGTGATCAAGGAGGAACCTTAGGCTTTCGGATCGATCGGATGGAGAGCTAGAGAGATCCTTAAGCTTTTCCCAATCTTTTCACCATAATACCCACTTTATTCAATGAACTTCACATCCCTTGACACCATCATTCGTTAGTAGACGGATCATAGCACTTGTAACCTTTTTGAGTAGTCGAGTATCCGAGGAACATACACCTAGTGCTCTTGGCATCTAGCTTAGTCCTTTGTTCCCCTGTCACCAAGACAAAACAAAAACACCCAAAAACGCGTAAGTGATCAATATAGGGTTTTATTTGATTTAGAACTTCAAAGGGAGAAAGATCTTTAAGGATCCTAGTTGGTATCTGGTTGATGAGATAGCATGCTGCCATGACCGCTCTCCCCAAAAACGTCTGGGACATTGGTGTGGAACATCATTGATCTAGCCACCTCCATTAGGTGTTGGTTCTTTTTTTCCGCCACTCCATTTTGTTGTGGTGTATATGGACATCTTGTTTGGTGAATAATCCCATGCTTAGCTAGGTGTTCTTTGAATCTATGGATTGTGTATTCTCCTCCATTATCTGACCTAAGTACCTTAATATTCACCTTAAATTGATTAGTGACATAGTTTTGAAAATTTATAAAAGCATCATACACACGATCCTTAGAAGGCAACAAGGTTACAAGTATATTTTGATTTTCATCAATGAATGTCACAAAATACTTGTTGTTTATCCCTAGATACGCATGGAGATGTTCCAAACATCCGAATGAACTAGTCAAACAATTTTCATAAATGGTACTTGATTTAGGAAAGACAATCTTGCAATGTTTACCGAGAATACAAGCCTCACAACTACTATGATCAAAAGAAAATATTAGGCATCATCAATTCAAGAGCACGAGAATGAGGATGACCTAACCTAGCATGCCACATTGCATTCAAACAAACTACACTACTGAGTTTAAAGCTACGGAAATAAAAGCATTTGGAGATGAGTTTTCAAGAACATAAAGATCATCTTTGGTGCCTCCTCCTCCAAGTATCTTTCCGGTCTTAATATCCTGAAAATGAACATCATTAGGACCAAAATAGCATAGCCATTCAAGTCATTAGTCGCCTTCTTAACCGATAGCAAGTTAGAGGTGAACTTAGGGCATATAAAAGGCTTTGGAATCCTTGTCAAACAACCTCAATTTACCTACTCCCTAAACCGATACCTTATCACCATTAGCTATGATTACATTCCCTAAGGCCGGTTCATATTTCCCTAAGAGATTCGGATTGCTAATCATATGGTGTGAGGCACCCGAACCTACATAGAGAAGTAAAAGGAGTAGCAAGTTATGGGATATGTAGCTGAGATACCGGATTCCTTTAGTGAAGCAATGGACCTAATGAGAGCTTCAAGATCAGACTTCCGCACCACATCTCCAAGAGAGGAAGATGCCACCATTGCTTGTCCTTGACCTTGTTCTTCCTTGGAATCCGTTGAGAGGTGTGCCCTTGGATTCTCTTTGAACTTGTTCGGTTTGAGATGGGGATGGAGAATCCAGCATTTGTCCTTGAGATGACCCTTCTTCTTGCAATGATCACACCACCAAACCTTTCTTTCATCTTGCTTGTAGTAGCCTTTGTTCGCACGAAGAAGTTCTCCTTTTCCACTAAACAATCCGAGAGACCCTTGCTCCCTTTGGACTTGAGAACAAACCTCATCAAGACTTGGGAGTCTATCAGCACGGAGGATATGCTTGATGAGATCATTGTAAGACGGATGTAAGGTCAATAGGAGGCCAAAGACCTTGTCTGGCTCACGCCTCTCATTGAGAACCACCGAATCCATGGTGTTTGGCCTCAACATTTCAAGTTCAGCCCAAAGTGACCGAAATCTCCCAAGGTGCTTAGTGAACTCCATGTCATCTTGCTTGAGAGTGTTGATGGCTCTTTTAACTTCAAAGACTCGGCTGAGTTTGGAGATATTCCCATAGACGTGTTGGAGAGTTCCCCACAACTCCTTTGCCGTTTCACAATATGAGTAAGCTTCAAGGATGGAGGCTTCAAGGGACCCTTGGATGATGGGAAGCACGGTCTGGTCTTCTTGGAACCATTTAGCCTCTTCAGCCATGATTTCTTCAGCCCTTTCCTCATCTCCAATGGCAACCTCCTTGATTTCAAGAGACTTCTCCACATGTTTCCACAAACCTCGGCCACAAAGTGCCGTCTTTGTGGTCCTAGACCAGAGGAGATAGTTCTCTCCTTTGAGAGTAACCGGGATCATCAATGGCTTGTTACCTTCCATTTGCAATGATCTTGACACAAGACTTGAGCAGATCGAACAAGATGAGAGAGTGTAAAGAGGATGATCGAACAAGAGAGAATGGAGTGAATTGAATGGAGAGAATGAACTTAACAAGAGAGAATAGAGATTCAAGAACCCAAGAATGCTCTGATACTATGTAAGAATATGCGGATTAGAGAATAGAGAATGTGATTAGAGAGATTTAGGAACAAGACTCATGAAGATCCATGAAGAATAGAAGAAGATAGGTAGAAATCAATTTCATTAGCAAAGAGAAAATAAAGTTGTGTATTTTACAAAGAGGGAGGCTACAGCTTATATATGAGCTACAACAAGCAGACAATCTAAACCTAAATGATGAGGTGGCGCTGCAAATCTCAAAGTGGTCCACACCACAAAGTGATGTGGACCACACCACTCCAACGTTCATATTTTCCCTTCCTCCTTGTCAAGATGTGTTCCCCTTCTTTTGAATGGCTAGTGGGCCTATGCAAGGCCTAAACCAGCTCCTAAACACTCACCCATTCTCTTACACAAGCCTTCTACTCGTTCGGCCTTATTCGTTTCACCCGAACATGGGGAACTTATGAACGTACGGATGTTTTTCCTTATTCATTCTTCTTCTTAATCAATAGTTTACAGTTATTTCCTGGGAAACTGCGTTCTCGTTGGTCAGGTCCCTTCACAATCAAGGAAGTCCGCCCACATGGCGCAGTTGTGTTGAAGAATGCTGAGGGAAAGGAGTTCACTGTCAATGAACAGCGAGTGAAACATTATTGGGCGAAAGATCCCAATGTCAAGCTAATGACATTAAACAAGCGCATGGTGGGAGGCAACCCACTAGTGAGTCGGTATATAGGTATTTTCTTTCGTTTTCATTTTTATTTTTCTGTCTTGTGTCTTCACGTGAACCAGGTTCAGATGCGCATCATCGATCGACACCCGTCAGTATCGATCAACACCCGTCAGTATCGATCGACACCCGTCAGTATCGATCGATACCACGACCAGGGAAATGTTATACTATCATGTCACGAGTATCGATCGACACCACTTACGGTATTGGTCGATACCCGTCGCCTAGGTAAGTTTCTCTATAAAATCCTCGGGTTTTTCTTCTTCTTCTTAACTTCACCATCGCTCGACGCTGCACTCCATCTCCGAATTCTCTCACAACTTTTTCATTTCTTGACCGATTTGATCGATCCCAAAACCTATTCCAATTGGAATTTCATCCTCATTGACATTCTACCATTCCTTTTTCGATCTGCAACGTATGAAACTCGAAATCTCAATCTATGGATTCGTTGCCAGGTTTAAAAAAACTCAATTTTGCCTCCTCTGTTTTACTTTCCTGCATAGTTCTCACTTCCTGGATAGTTTTACAAGCATGACGACACCCTCAATAGGATTGAATTGGCTTGATTTGCATGTTGATTTTTCTGAGATATTCGATTCCTGACAATGTGAAAAACGGTTGTGATTTTTGAATTAGTGTCAAATTTGTGGTACACAATCGATTATTGCTACTATGTTGTTTACTGTCATGGAACAGGAGATATATACGTTGGTATGACTTGTTGCTGGTTTATCTTTGTTGGCAGATGGCACCCCGAAAGAAGCCACGACACTCGAAAGCTTCCGGCTCCAACCCACCACGACACGAGTACAGTCTGCAAGACCTAGTGGAGGCTTTCGATGGGTCGTTCTGGCACGCCGCCGTTGTGATAGCTTGCCTCACCAACGACTGTTACAAGGTCCTGAAAGGAGGGTTCACCAACGACACAAGCCCTCAGAGCTTTCTTGTGGTCCACTCTAGTTACCTGCGAGCTGCCCCACACCGCAGACCATCTCCCTCCGCACCCATTGTTGCTGCTAGGCCTCCTTGGCCTAAGCTAGAAGGGAAGAGGATCATTCCGAGGAGAGCTTGGGCAGGTTTGCCTAAGGAGGAGATCGAGAGCGAGGCCTGCATCTATAGGCCTATCGCTGAAGAGTGGGACGACTATGATACGTTGTTCTACAACGAGTGGCTGTGCGTTGCTGTGGTTCCTACGCGCTTCATTGACCGTCACACCATGCGCCGTCTGGGCATCAATGTGGAGCTCTCAGCCATGCTCGACAAGATCGGCTTGGGGACGTTGCACACCAGGCAGTACGACCTCTACCCTGATCTTGTCCGCCAATTTCTTGTGACAGTACGTATCTACTACAGAGACGAGGTCCACCGTGACACAATGGAGGGCACTCTAACCTTCCTGATTCAGGGCGTGTGCTACAGATTGTCGATCCTTGACCTCTGCGACATCTACAGTTTCGACCACGACCTCAGGCAGGTAGCTCAACCTACTCAGTTTCATGATGTCCAGGTCTTCTGGGGACACATCGGTCTTGGAGCCTACTACTCCAAGACTACCACGCAGATGGACGTTCGCCACCCAACTCTTCGCTGCATCGTTCGCATACTAAGCAACACTCTCCTTTGCAAGATGGAGCCAAAAAAGATGCGGATTTCTGAGCTGATTCTCCTCTACAAGGTCGTCGGCGACCTCATTCCTGAGGATCGATATGAGTGGCCCAAGTTGAACCTCGCGGTCAACATGGAGCCATCTTCGCGCACCACTTGGTCTCTCTGAAGACCAAGCCTTTCTCTGGACGCAACTACGCCACTGCACGGAAGACCGAGTCGGTAGGCAGCCTCCTCACTCCCATCTTTGAGCATTTTGGCATCTCCACTTCAGAGTGCTTTATTGTCACAACTCGCTCTCTCATGGATGAGCAGCATCTGCAGTACATGCGTTGGCTGAAGCCAACTCGGCGTTGGTGTCTTCCCATGACGGACAGCGAGCTCTTTATGCACCTCCCCAACCAAGCTCTAACCACTATTGGCGGCGACGCCTCCCAGTTGTGCTTTGACCTAGATCCCAGCTTGCTCTCAGTTGCTCCGGCTACACGTGTACGCGCTCCACCACACATCCCCTTGACTCCGACAGATGCTGATGCCGCACCCACTCCTGAATTTGCTGGAAGTCAGCCCCGCCGTTCACGACGCCGGCCTATGCCTGCTCCTGCACCTTCATTTCCTCCACCTCTGGATCTGCCGATGGAGACTGCCACCTTTTAGAGGTACATAGTGGAGAGCTTACAGAATATTTGGGCCGCTGTCTCTCGTTGTAGCTGCAAGTCTTCTACAGACGCCCATTCATCAACACCCAGCCCCTCCTCCCGATTTGACCTCTCCGACGACAATGATTCAGATGATTAGACTCTTTGTTTCCTTGGTTTCACGTTATTTCTTTCCCTGTTCTTTTCCTTTTCTTTGTCTTTTCATTTGAACTCTTATGTCTCATTGTCAGTACTCTATTTATGTTGAACTTGTGGTTTTATTATGATCTTATTGCTTCTAACTTGTGTTCCAGTGATCTAACAGTGCTTCGATCTGACATCTGGTCCCTCGGGCACGAATTTGGGGCATCAATTTCACGACAAAAGGTCTCTGTATCGATCGATATACTCTCGGTATCGGTCGATACTCGACAGTATTGGTCGATACCGGTTAGAATATCGGTTGATACCCATTATCACACACGGGTAACCTTTGTGCACTCCTTCAGCCACTCTGTTCGTTTGCTTTCTTTTGCCATCTCTGGGCTTGATAACACTGGGGACAGTGTTGTTTAAGTCTGGGGGAGGTAGTTACTGACATGGTGTTTGTTTTTCTTAGAGTCAGTCATTTTTGAGTCAAAATTTGTTTTATTGAGTCAAAACCTGTTGGAGATTATGAAATTTTGCTTGAATCCATTGCTCTGACTTTGCTTTTAAGTAAAAGTGTTACAGAATCAGTTCTAGATCGACTAATGAAAAATCCAAAGATTGACCAATCAACTAGAAGCCACATTTCCCAATACCCCATTATTCGTCTAAGGCCTTTGATACATTGAGAGGGGAGAGCCGGGGATTCGGTGGCAATCACCATCAATACTCGCGTCTCAAACCTTGATTCGTATATGCAAAGCTAAATCCAAATTAAAGAAAACATAAAAAGAGATAAGTATGGGGGAGAGGAAACAATACCAAAAGTGTATAATTTGGGTGGTTCTTTAGTCACAATATCGTATGAGGAAGAGTCTAGAAGGTTCTTGAACATTGGCTGCAGGGATGAAACTGGCAATGAAGGGTTCATTATGTTGATGCTGTGAGATAATGTGTAGAATCTGGGAAGTTGCGAATGTCTACGGAGAAGTACATGGTGGTTAGATTTGAAACTGGTTAGGTGATATCTGGAAAGCTTGGGAAAAGGGTAATTGCAAAGATTCAAGAACAGGTGAGTCTCCGTGTTTTCAAACCTCTTCCTCTGGTTTCTTTTCTATTTGCTTGAGGGCAAGCAAAGACTAAGTTTGGGGGAGTTGATATATCATGGTTTTTACCCGTTTTTAACTATGATATAAGTCTTTTTATTGAGTATTTTTAGAGTCTTTCAGAGTCTTTTCAGGAATTAGACACAATTGGAGCTAAATTGGATTTATCAAAGTTTCTGGAGCATCTCGGAGATAAAGCAGTTCGGGAATTGAAGCTCTGTATCGACCGACACCACAGTGTGTCGATCGACACCGACATTTGGAAGAAAAGTAACTCAGCATTTTTTATCGATCGATACCATTTATGGTATCGGTCGATACCGATAGCCAAGAGAGAGAACGCGCAATCCTCAACAAGTTCAAAGAAGAAACAGAAGATTTTTTTATTCGCGATTTAGCCCAAGACGTGTTTTTAGCTTTATAATTAGGTTTTTCAGTCACCTTGAGAAGAAGAACTGATACTTGGAGATAGAGATTTTGCAATAGAGTTTTGGGAGAAGAACCTTGAACCCTCTTTGTATTCTTACTCTATTTTACTTTATGAAATCTTATTCATGATGTTTGTTTCATTCACCATGTCTGAGTAGATTCCTTGTTAGGTTTAGGGTTAATTCAAAGGTATTTGATGGATTGTTAAATTGAATTGAATTGTTAGAAAAATCTATAGAGTTCTTCACCTACACTTGAGATTACTGCTTATTCTAGCTTCGCGACCTAGAATATGATATTAGGTTGATTAATTGGCACGAAAGTGTGATTAACTTCCTCACTAGTGTTTGGTGAGCAAAAGACATAATCGCAAAGAAATTTGGTTTAGGATTTTGTGAACAATTGACCCTGATCATTAATGCTTGTTTGAATTCATAGGATTTGCAAAGAAATTTGGAATTCTAGGTTTAGACATAGATAATCTTCGCAGCGACGGTTGGTTGATTTTATATATGTGTTTCAAGTTCAAGAACGGTGCTTATTTTATTCTTGATATTTTATTTGATTTACAATTCTGATTTACCTGCGAATTTCCTTAGGCTTAGCGCTTTCCTCATTGATCTTACTACCTGTTTTTAATCGTTTTGCTATTTTTAATTACATTTATTTTACTTAGCTTAATTCATATTCTGAAATTTATTGAGTGATAATCTTGAGTCTTTGTGGTTCGACCCCTAATATATTACAGCTACTGCGTAGGTACTTTTAGGGTATTATATTTGAGCATATCAGACAACCAACAGATCACACTACTTTCGTCGAGTATTATCATTGTCTCGGTTTATTTCTCCGAACAACTCTCGAACGTGATTACTCTTCTTCAGATAGGAACATCAAACCGCTATCAGATCGATTTCGGATACGTTCTGACCGATCACCACTTATGGTCGGATCGATCGTTTCCAAACAATCCTCGAACTCTCTCTCGGATTCTCCCCTCGAACCGCAAACTGATCACTCTCAAACTAACTCTCTTCTTTCTCTCTTGTAGATGGTTTAGTGAAATGGAGAAGGGATGATGAAATGGTTGTGGAATGGCGCGGTATTTATAGGCGGGTTCCTTGTCCATGCGCGGTGACAAGTGTTGGAATGTGTGATAAAAAATGGCGAGGTGCCGCAACAAATGTTCATCTCCAGCGATACTTGGTGGAGGCGCAGCAACAAGTGGCGGTTGTAAATAACAAGTGTCCCGAGGTGAAGACAAGTGTCTAATTCCGGTAAAAAGTAGCAGAATCTATGGTGACAAGTGGCAGTGAAGTCTTCTAGAAGCTTCTAGAAATTGTAATTCACATGTGGCCATATTCCAAGATGCCACGTCATCTTTTTCTGGCGAGTTCTCCATCATCCGAATGACTTATATCCAAGTATTTCTGTTTTTTGGCAAACACCCAGTTTCGGTATTGTTGGTATTGTTCCGGTACCAACATCCAATTTGCGTCCGTGACTCGGCACTCCAACCGTCCGTCTGTGTACCCATGATCGACAGATCAACCGTCTGTCTGTGCACCTGTGCGACAGTATGGCAGTCCGCATGCTTGTGTGTGATCAACAGATTGTTTGTATCTGTAGCTTATCCACATCTTGAATCCATCTGTGAGGTTCGTCTGCATTCAAGATTCGTCTGTGTCCAAACAGTCATGTCTGACGCTTTTGGTGCCATCCGGAGGGTTAACACTTGCTCTCCGGAGGGTTTTATTGAGTGGTTCATGAGAAAATGTTTTGCCCGTTGTTGTATTGAGGCTTGGGCTGAAAGTTGTATCCACCGTAGCTAGATACTTTGCTTTGAAATTCTTGAGATTTAAGAGAGTAAATCTGGTCTTGAGGATTTTCAGGATTCATACTCTGGTACGAAAGGTTCTAGTGGTTTTTGAATTTGTTGAAACCACACCCGCCAACATAGTTTATCTCCTCGGTTCCTTCATAGCAAACCCCATCATCAGCATCACCACCTTCATCAATACCATCCATTGGTTATATGAACCTTCTTTGATCTATCGTCCTTGGAAAAATGGTTGTTGTTGCTTGTAGCTAAATTCTCTATGAGAAGATTAGCTTGACAGACGGTGTTGGTAGCGAAGTTCCTTGACTTGAAATATCAAGAAACATCTGGAATTTCTCCGAGACTCCTTGATAGAAGATATGCAGCAGATTCTTTGGAGTGTACCCGTGATGTGGACAATCATTCAAATACCCTCTAAAATGATCCCACGCCCAAAAAAATGATTTGTTAGTTGTCTGTTGGAACGTGGGGATCTTGTTTATTAACTGAGTAGTCTTGGAATTCGGGTAGAAAAGATTGATAAATAGGTCAAATTACTGTTCCCAAGTGGTGATGGAACTCGACTCTAGAATTCTCATCTATCTCGCAGCTTTGTCTCCAATGGAAAACTTGAACAAGGTCAAGAATTGATTTTCATGAGCACGACTATTGAAAATCGATTGCTTCACCAACTGAATCATCGAAGGTTTGATGCAATAGTCTTGTATTTGAGGCAAAGGCGGATGGATGGCGGTTCTACCAGCATATAATCGATAAGAAGCATTGTAATCTCCCAAGGTATCCTTAGTAGGCCCACCAACCACTCAAAATATGATTGGTTGGTTATGTGTACCAATCGGTAGCTCAATAGATCCATAATTGATCGATGGTTGACGTGCACAGATTGGTTCTCCAACAGCTTCCTGACAGATCTGTTGTACCTCAACCGACCGGTTGACGATTGTTCTCAGCAACATTCTCGTTTAAACTAGCACCTACAACAACACCAACAACATCAGAAATTTGTTCCATTGTTTTAATCATCTAGTTTTGTCTGCTCAAATGTTCGATTCTAACTAATTCGTCGTTGTCCAGATGTAGCTAATTGTCAAGATCGTGGTTCTTTCTTTTCATAAAACCTTCAAAAACCAAAAAGTAAAAGTAAATCAGTATAAGATAAATTTCAAAACAAGAAAATAAAAATCATAGACAAAATTTTAAGTGCGAATCCGATTTATGGTTTTGTAAACAGCGCCAAAACTTGTTAAGTGTTTATGGGGTTTAGGGTTTCTGTTATGATGTTTTAGATGAGTTTCTATGCATGTTCATATTGAGATTGATTGAAGTTTGATTTTTCGCATAGGTTGTTATTAATCCTTCTTCAAACAATTCTTTTGCCTCTAACCATCTGCAATAACCGAAACAGATCCTAAGTTAGTTTGCATTCTAACTTAGTTTCACATAGCCAAACTTACTGTGAGACCTTGGCATTCGAAGGATGGCATTAGCCCACTAACATGTTTATGCATATACTGTCCTAGAACCAAACACCCTTACCTTTTTAATCCAGTAAGATACTTACGCGTTTTCCACTTAATCTATTTACTTAACATTTTTACGTGATTATTCGAGTAGACCAGTCAGAAGCATACATAAACTGAATAATTAGGTTTAAAAATCACGGTTGTAGGACAAACGGCAAGTTCACTAATAAGCTATTACATGATTTCATTACTAGACCAACATAAACGAACATAAAACTACCCACATCCACCATCCTCTCCTTTCCTTGCTCTGCTCCTCACGAGCTGGTTCAACCACAATAGTGAACATCACCATTTCTTTCTTTTCCTACATCCAAAAGGATTTGTAAGCAAACAATTTTTCTTAGTGGAGCAGTCATCCCGTCTCACTAGACTTTTAGTCATATATCCGAAATCAAACAATCAATTCACGTAATCTACAATGCAAGTCATGAACATTCCTTTACATTCACATAGCAATTGTTCATATAGAACAATCATCAAGGCATTCTAATATAGCACTATAAACATTATACATGACAAGGAGACGTTTGTAACATCAAAGACATAAAATTTCATGCAAGACAACGACTCTTGACTTAACCATAGTCACGGGCTCATCTTTAGTATTAGGATATTGGTTTCTGACACCTCTTGCTGCTTATATCCTCTAACAAACTTAACTGATTTGCTATCGACTATGATCTGCTACATTCTGTTGCGATCCGTTGGGACAAATTCCTTCAGTTACTCGCAATCTTTTGCAATCTACCGCAATCTACAATCATCATCGATACAGATCATCGTTCCCTTTGATACTTACCAGCAATCCACCACAAACGCTAGCAAATCCTCGACAATCAACGTCAATCGCTTACAGATCCTCGCAATGACTCGCAAGTCTTTCACGATTAACGACAGAAAGCTCTCACAATTTTTCTTGTGTTTCTTTTGGAGTTCTTACGCATGACAAGAATAAGAAGCTATCTCATTCTATTCATACGTTATGGTTTTGCAATAATCCGCCCATCCTCGATCTGAGTCAGATACTGACAATCTTATTCTCACTCTGACATGCGGATCCTCGATCCGAGTCAAACACTGACATGTGAATCCTTGATGGATCCTCAATTCCACATGTGGATCCTCGATTGAATCTGATTTTTCTCTCGCACCTTCAGATTCCCAACGATAAGCTTCGACAATACATCGCAAGACTTCGAAATCCAATGACCATCCTCAAACCATCTTTACTTTTCCTCGATGATCCTCGGTGATTCTCAATGATCCTCGGTGATTCTCAATGATCCTCACCAAACCACCAGACACGTTCGGATATCCTCGGCAATAGTGAAGTCTGTCTTCATTCCTTCCATTGTGTAATGGCCTATTCAGATCAAGTCTGTTACATTTGGCAGCCTTAGGTTACGCGGAGACGGGTGTTACACAAGACCCATTGGAATTTTTTCCAACTTTTAACGTTTTGAGATTTTTTGGGGCTTTTTATGATCCAGACGAAAATACGGGATTGAAATGTTGTGTTCGAGTAAGAAACCACTTTCAAGCTAGCCAGACCGACTCACATATCGAGAGAGAGAGAGAGGTAAAACCTGGTTTCAAAATTTGAAGATTTTACACCCGAGAATTGACTACGCTAACGGAAGAAGTTTCTTCTCGCTAAGTTTAATTAGCACGTGGCTAATTAAGACTCGGGGAAAGAAACTCAAAAAATAAACCAACTAATTTCTTATTGACAAAAAACACTAACTATTTATGTTGCCTAGCAAATACATCAACTAATTTAAGTTGGGTTTTTAATATTAGAACTTTCAAAATTCAAAGATTTTACACACCAGATTTAACGACATTAACATAAATTTAATTAGCATGTGGGTGATTGAGATTAGAAAATGCTTGTATTGTCCTCATTGTTTCCCCCCAAACCAACAAAATCATCTACTTCCTCTTTTGATTTCTCTTAGCTGTTCTTGAATCTTGACTTCTTCTTCTTCGTACACAGCAATAACGATAAGTAGTGAAAGTTCTAGGGCAGACGTCAACAAATCGAGATTGAGACAATGACAATTAATTCAGATTTACGTAAGAATTATAATTGTCTCACTCTCGATCTGTCACTCTCAATTTGTCGATGTTTGGCCCAAAACTTTCACTCCTTACCACAATTGATGTGTAAGAAAAATAAGAAAATAAGAACAAAGAAGAAAAATTAAATGAGGAAGGAGATGATTTTGTTTATTTATGCTTTTGTTGATTTGGGGGAAAACAGTGAGAACAAAACCGTTATTTTCTAATCTCAATTAGCCACGTGCTAATCAAACTTAAACTTCTGTTCGAGAATTAGAAATTTAATTTAAATTAATTGATATATTTTTCAGACAATGAAAAGAGTTTGTGCTTTTTATCTATAAAAATTTAGTTGGTGTATTTTTCAGAATTCTCCAATTTTTAATTAGCCACGTATAGCTAACAGTATAAACTATTTCCATTAACATCATCAAATTTCGGATGTAAACTATTCAAATTGTGAAAGTTCAAGTATTAAAGCGCAATTTAAATTAGTTGATATATTTTTCGGGAAACAAACAGAAAAAAAGATGTGTTTTTTTGTGTAGAAAAAAATTTAGTTCGTGTAGTTTTCAGGTTTTTTCACTTCATAGAAACACATTTATGTATAAAGGCTCTTCACGGTTGTTAAGTCCATGCGAAAAATTGACATCTCGGCATCACAATTTTCTGTCGAAACCCACAAAAAGAGATCATCGCAAAGAGCAGCAGCAAAGCTCATTAACATAGAATTCTAGATCATCCTTACTCACACTTGCTGAAATTTGTGTGGCTCTTGATAAAACTGGCCACTCGGCAGTATATACACCAAACTCTTCATATATTGTTTTAACGGTTTACTCCCATCCAAGAGCGAAGGAATGAATTTCGGCCCAGCTAGAAACTGTGTAAAGTGTGCCAGAGAGTCCTTTCCAGGTTGATGATGACTCTTCTTTGGTGTGTTGTTTCTGTTTCTGGACGATTCCAGAAAACAAAGGCACAAATGAGACCCCAAAATGGTTTCCCACTCTCCTGAGACTCGAGCTCGAGCTAACCACTATTCCTATATCTGCTTCGAGGAGACACAGCAAGTCACCTACGGAATCTCCAATATAAACAGTCAGGGGGCTTCTCTTCTCGTTGATATCCTTTCCATTTTGTAGGATGCTTTTGAACTGTTGAACCTTGTGGATCGGAGATTCCACCTTTCTTTCTATTTCACCAGTCGAGATGGATTCCTCAAATGTGAATTCATTTGCATGTACTTCCACTGCATCTACTCCGCCTGTAAAAAGGAGATTGTTTTTCGCATAGTTTCTAAACTGTAGGGCCTAAATTGTTTGCAAATATCACAAATATAAGGATTTTGGCACATACCTGCACAAAAGGCTGCCCTTATCAGGTCGCCACACCAACAATACGAAAGCACGTGAACTTTTGCATTCAGATTCTCAGTTTTTAAGATTTTCTGGAAGACATTGATGCAGCCATCTTGAAGAATCAACCTTTCCCCAGCTCGCTTAATGTCTTCGAGATTAAGGCCCTTGAGTACACCTGACTCGATCACTCGATTGTTTGCCTCTTTCTCAAAATCTGAGAGCTGCTCTAGTGCTTTACATAAACCCTCATAGTCAAACTTCTCCGCTGCAAAAGAATGGAAGAACAAATTTCCCACATTGAGAGAAAAATCAAACAGAAAGTGTCCACCACTTTATAAGGCCAAACAGAAAGTCTCAACCACTTTATAAGGCCAACCACAATGAAACTGTGTCAACTAAAAGTATACAAGTCTGACCTTTGTCCTTATTCAGAATATTCTCTATGCATTCTTCATAATGCTCTGTGTATTGTTTAGAAAGTAGATTCCAGGTGTTTTTAAGGTCAGATGAGAGCATCCGATGAATTTGTTGTCCAGATCGACTCTGTTCATCTTTTGGGGCAGTTACAATTGCTATTTCCGCTAAAATAGCAGAAGAATCCACAACAGTGCAAGTCAGATCAAAATCAGAAAAGATCACCAGATTATCTTTTGAATGGTTCTTGAGCAGTGGAACTATGGTAGGCTGAGCAAGCGGTTGGGCATGGAAGAACTCCACTTCAAGTTTCATAGCCTGTTGATACAATTTTTCAATTATGTCCAATTCTTCACCAGTCATAGAGACACTAAGCTTCTCAAGCAAGTCTTCAGTTTGCTTGGCTGATGCCTACATTAAAGGAAAACAGACATTCCTTACACAAGATGCATCATCTCACACAGCATACTACAAACCCTTAAAAGTTAATAGAATTATGCAGAAACATACAACTACGACATACCTGAAAAGCATCACTAGAATAATTATCGATCCATTTCTTGTACGGTTGGTTCACATCACTCAGATCAAGAAGTGCTCCAAACTCCTCACCAAGAAAGGCATACAACCTCATGCAAGGTGTCACAGCACCAAGCGTGTAGGCAGCAACTTTTGTTTTTTCAAATGGAGTATCAAGCATGCCGGGAGCTTTGCATCCTTCTACTTTTCCAGATGCTGTAGCTAACAAGAACTCAGTGTATCTCATAGTTGCTGAATTAACACTTACTTCTTCGTTGATGTCTAAATCCCAATCCTGCAAGGATCAGACAAACATACTACTGAGAATACCTTTTGATAGGAAAATCATAATAACGATGTCAATGAAATCAATATAATAAAGCTGACAGAAAACTTAAGAAGAATATTTTTATCAGAATTTAGAAGTTAAATGGGATCAATATACAAAATTCTTCAGTATCCAGGATGAGGAATCCGCATGTAAAAGCAACAGCTTCAATAAATCCAAGCATGACCCTTTCTCACTATATTCCCCAAGTTCTGAAGTAAAATACTAACTGCGCTTAGAATTCAGAACCAAAAGGCGTAAAATAACTAATTAACTCAATTTGTTTGCTGTTGGGTGATCATTTTTAAAACATATAGCCTCTATCTAACAAAACCAACCATTTCATGATTGATGTGTGATCAGAAAATAGTTTTAACCATCCTCCAACAACTAGAAGAAATAAACAACTAATTTGATATCGAACCAGCCCCTATAGTTGGATATATACTTAAACTTTAAAGCAGGGATTTGGCTGAAAAACATCTGTTATGGTAAAAGAATATGAGAGATCAAACAAATGAAAGTGAACTGATAGCAATTTTTTTCTGCGATGATATGAAGATGTTTCCAATCCAAGCAACAAGCAGGATTTATCTGGTTAGATACATGAAGTTAATTCCATTTACGGGACTCTTGTTAATTGTGATATTCAATTCCCAGTAATTATGAAATATGTGAGCATGTAAAACAGGGAAGACCTTTATGTTTTACCTGTACAAATGAGTCGTGCATTTTCAATTCTTCCATCATGCTTTTCCTCAAGTTAGAAATTGCCAATTTATCATCGTCATCATCAGCACACTCTGCGGCCAATTCATACCTAAAAAAGCAGGAACACAAATATATATAAAGAAAACAAGAAAACCTATGAAAACCTTTTGATGAAAGGTTTGCAGAGGGTTGATATTATACAAATTTTAACCATCTCTTAATATCTTATCACTGAAAAGCTAAAGAAAACGTTATCGAATTCATTGCAACAAAATCAAATCATTTGATCAACTGCTAAAGCGAAATGATAATGTGGCATTGTTTGAGAGCAGCATCCCAGACCACCAGAACGAATCTCATGATGAATAAGCCTATCCTATGTCAAGGGAAAGTAGGGTAATAAAAATCATTTGGCAGACATTAACAACTACACTAAACGTGAGGCGGAAAACAACCATATGAAATCTTAAAAATCATTCCAAGGGAACCTAGAATCTTACAAAATTAGAAGACCGGATTAAAGACATTTCCACAAACAAACTGTTCTTGATGGACTTTCCTTCATACAAACATTGCCATACATGCATACAGGGACCAATAGAAAGCCAATACTCTTTATCTGAACTGATTGTTAGTAACCAACAATTTAAAAATCCTAAAAGTAAGAGGTATTGATTCAATAAAATCGATATTATCCACAGAATTTGTGGTTAACCAATGAATAATGGTTGACAAAAGCATCAATCATATATATTCCACATTAGATTTCTTCTCTTACAAATCAGGTACACACACAGCTTTTGATTCTAGAAATCCACAATTCATGGAGTTTAAAGCAAAATGTGAAGCTCCAGATCCATTTTTTCAATGACGATTTCTAGCCCTAATTTAAATACCTCCAATCTCTAACATTATCCATCTACATTCATCTTCACTATGCAGTCTAAAGGATCAACATCAAAATAGTCAGTATTTTGAACTTACCTCACAACTTCTAAAGCAAACTCTCAAGCATCATCGTATCCACAATCCAAGTAAATGAAGGCAATTCACAGAACAAAAAAACAAGCCGGAAAGAAGAAAGCTTACGCGTGAGCAAACGCCTTAAGGAAATGAACATCCTGTGCAATATACTGACGAAATGTGTCGATCTTGAGATTTCCGGCGGCTAAACAGACGGCAAAGGGGCTATAGATAGAGAAGAGGCTCTCTCTGTTAAACTTGATCCAGAGCTTCCTTGCAAGAGCTTCTTCCGAGTTAGGAGTAATCGCCATCGCTGAAGAGAAGGCGGCCGCCGCCATTGGATTAGTCGCCGATCGGAAGACCGGAGACTCGCTGCGAAACCAGAGAGGACGGATCGGCGGGGCGGTGCGTGGAGATCGGAGGAGACCAAACGAGTTATAGATGAGGCGCGTGGAGAAGAGGAAGCGCATAAAAGAGAAGAGCTTCGCTCGTTGTGCAAGGTCGATGCTTGTGAGTTGTTAACATGTGGGTAGATGCAGAGCCGAGAGAAGTCACTTTTTTTTCAGCTTGTAATTTTGTTATCTATTTTTTTTTTCTCCGCTAAATAATTAGTTAGATTATGGATTCTGCGGCGTTGCACAGTATTTTATTTAAAACTAGATTAGGTATTGCGTATTCGCGGGATTATAATATAATAATTTAAAATTTATTTAAAAAACTAAAATAGAAAATTTGAAAAATAAACCTAAATCGCCTGTAAAAATAAATTTAAAATAAAATATTGAGAAAATCTATCCAAAATCAGTTCACCAATAGAAAAACCTAACAAAATTAAAATTATTTATTTATTTTTATTACATATATATATATTGGTTTATTTTTATTTGAAGAAAATTTATTTATTTTTTATCATATTTAACATTTTTTTTCAAATCGACATAAAAATAAATTAGTGTTGTTATTTTGAATTTTTTTACTCATTGTCTTTTGCATGATAGTTATTTTCTGAAAAATAGAAGAAAACAAACCAAAATTAGAGAAAAAAATTGATAATCATAAAAATATATAAAAAAAATAAAAGTAATTTATGTTTTATCAATAGAATGAAATTAAATGTAAGATGGTCTTTTTGAAAGAAAAAAAAAGTGTTTTGTTTGTTGAAAAATTAGACTACTTATTTGTTTATATTGAATTCAATATTTACAATTATGTTTCTTTTAGGATTACAAAAAAATTTTAATTATGAAAGTTTATGCTTTTTAAAAATTAGTCATTTGTATAGTTATATAACTCCAAATTTTTGAATGATGATAGTCAATTATCTTTTGTTATAGTTTCCTTATAATAATTTTTTACATTTTTTCAACTTTGACATGTGTTAAAATCTTAAACCGATAAATATGACACGTATCACGATCTCTTGAGTTACAAACTTTAAAAATTATTATTTCCTTAAACACAACTAATTTCAATTTAATAATCATACTTTGGAAATTCTAAAGTATATATATATATATATATATATATATATATATCATTAAATATAAAATTTAAACAAAAAATTAATATTTGGAAATTACCCGTTAAAAATAAATAAACAAAAAAATAGAATTAAATTACCCGTAAATATACATATATAATAAAATATTAAGAACACCTATCCAAAATCATTCACCCATAAGAAATCCTAACAAACTTATAATTATTTATTTATTTAGATAATATATAGTTTGTTTTATATTTATTTGAATAAGATTTATTTAGTTTGAATCATATTTGATCTTTGTTTTCAAATCGACCTAAAAATAAATTATTGTTGTTATTTTGAATTTATTTGCTCATTTTCTTTTGGATGATAGACATTTTCTGAAAAGTTTAAGAAAAAATAATAGAAATTAGAGAAAAATTTAATAATCATAAAAATAGAAATAAATTTTTTTAGGAAAACCTCATAATAATAAATTAATTAAATTTTATGAAAAGTAGAAAAAATAAAACCAAAATTAGATAAAAAAATAATAATCATAAAAAATATATAAGTAAAACGATTTCACAACAACCTCATAATACTAAATTAACATAACTTTTTAAAATAAAATAAAATGAATAAAAGAGTTACCAATAAAATGAAATTGGAGATATGATGGTGTTTTTGAAGAAAAAATTTTTGTTTGTTGAGAAAATATGAGACTACTTATTTGTTTATATAGAGTTCAATATTTACAATTCTTTTACAGTTCAATATAAAGAAATAAGTAGTTTAAATTTTCTTAATTATGGAAGTTTACATTTTTTAAGAAATAACAATTTGTATATTTTCTATATAAATTTTTTATTTATCGAATAATGGTAGCTAATTATATTTTTGTATAGTTTCCTTATAATAATTTTTGACATTTTCTCAACTTTGCCACGTGTCGAAATCTTGAATCGATTAACATGACACGTATCACCATCCTATGAGTTACTAACTTTTGAAAACTCTCTTTTATATAATAAGATTTTTATAAATATAAATTTTTCGAGTATAAATGTAATCATTCAAGTTTTTAAATATTTTATTTTAGTCATGTGCATTATTTTTATAAAGTTTAGTGAAATATTTTAAACACTTTTTATTACAATTTTTCACTATAACTATATTCGAATTGAATCATAAGTTATTGGACTTAAAATTGTCGAAGTGTCCGTCTTCTATTTCTTCGCATCACGTGACAGTGGAGGTTGTCTTTTCTCTCGAAACCAAATTGGATATGATGTATCATCATATTCCACCTACAGATAATGTAAATCATGTCATTATATTGAATCCAACCAAACATCAATACTTTCATCTCTAAATATTTATATATATATATATATATATAAAAATAAATCATATATATATACGTACTTGTGCCTTTAACCATGGAGCAAAATCGCGATCTTTAAGCTTTTCAAATTGATCAGACGTTATATCAGGATATGCTTCTTCTACTTGACACTTCAATAAGCTGAGATGAAAATTAATAAACTTTTTAAAATAAATAAATCACTAGCTAATATATATATCTGTATAACGTCTACCTTTCAATTGGTCTCACAAATTCGCAGTTTGTGAGAATATACGTATGTGCGCTATGACGATCTTTATCATTCGTCCACCAGACTTCCTGCAATCTTCCACTAAGTCGACCTATAGGTGAAAAGATATTTGGTACTCCCTAAACAGCGTAAGTTAGTGCAACACCACCGTCATCGTACAGTCTTGTTGCTCTTTTAAGTGTTCGAACCGTAGGTGCAAAGTAGTATGAAGAGAAGTGTGATGTTTCTTCAGTTAAACTCCCAACAACTATTGAGCCTTCAACCTTTGCAAGGTTTTTAGCCTTCCCTTTTAAATGTCCCATGAAATGTTCAAAAGGATACATCCAACGAAACTGAACAGGTCCTCCTAGTGCAACTTCATAAGGGAGATGGATAGGAAGATGTTCCATAACATCATAAAAGGACAAAGGAAATATCTTCTCTAAGTTGCACAACAATATTGCAATGTTGTCATCCAGATGTTGAATTCCATCCTCTGTAAGCGTTCGTGTACATAAATCTCTAAAAAAAGATCATATTCCTGTAACCATGATAAATTAATAATTAGTCAACTAAAATTTCTATCAAAACTTAGATAAATTAAATAAATATATATATATATATATAAGAGTAATTGTTATTACCAGCAATTGATTCATGTGCATTTCTGGGTAGAAGCTCGGCAAATGCGAAAGGTAGTAGTCGTTGCATAAACACATGAAAATCATGACTTTTCATACCTGAAAACTTTTGACCTTGCTCAACGCATTTAGATAGTTTTGAAACGTACCCATCAGGAAAGTTGACGGCTAATGTTGACCAATCGAACAACAATAACTTTACATTTGCAGACAACCTATATGTCGGAACAGGGGCTTTCACATTGTTTGTAAGGTGCAAATCACTTCTTGAACATATATCAGGCAAGTCCTGTCTAGACTTTATGTTGTCTTTAGTTCTTCCTTGCACGTTCAGAACTGTGTGCATTATGTTCTCGAAAATTTTTTCTCGATATGCATCACATCAAGGTTATGTCTCAACAGATGATCTTTCCAATAAGGAAGTCCCAGAATATACTTTTATTATGCCAATTATGATGCTCGCCATATCCGTCGGGCATGTTAGCTGGAATGTGCTAGTTACCCCCCGATAAGCTCTTTCTTGGGCACAGTAATGATAAATTTGCGCAAACATATCTTCTCCACTTAGATACGGTGGTGGTGGGGCACGTACAATTTTGTTCTTCCTGAACAACTTCTTTTTTCTCCGGTATGGATGGTTGATTAGGAGAAACCGGCAATGACAATCAAACCAACTTGTTTTCCGTCCATATTTCAATTGAAATGCATATGTACGATTAAGACAATACGGACATGACAACTGATATGCTCAAATATAATACCCTAAAAGTACCTAAGCAGTAGATGCAGTATATTAGGGGTCGAACCAAAAAGACACAAGAATTCACTCAATAGATATTAAGACTCGAATTAAGCTAAGCGAACAAAGTGATGCAGGAAATAAGCAGCAGAATATAAAAGTTGTGTAATTCAATGGAGGAAAACGCTAAGCCTAGGGAAATTCTCCAGTAAATCAGAATTGCAGATCAAATAGAATGTCAAGAGGATATTAATGATCTATGTCTAAATTTAAAATTCCAAATTTCTTTGCAAATCCTATGAATTCAAACAAGCATTAATGATCAAGTTCAATTGTTCACAAAATCCTAAACCAAATTTCTTTGCGAATAGGTCTTTTGCTCATCTAACACTAGTTCAGACAATCAATCACACTTTCGTGCCAATCAAACAACCCAAGATCATATTCTAGGTCATGAAGCTAGAATAAGCAGTAATCACAAGTCTAGATGAAGAACTCTATTGAATATCTCCTATCAATTCAGATCAACCTAACAATTCATCAAACACCTTTGACTAACCCTAAACCTAACAAGGAATCTACTCAAACATGATCAATGAAACATAAATCATAATTGAATAAAATTGCATAGAATAAATCAAGAGTAAACAAGGGTTCAGAATTGTCTCCCACAAAAACCCAGAACCAATCTCTCTCAAAGTATTCAGAATAATGATCAAAGCTCTCTCTCAAAGTGGCTAAAAACCCTAAATATGATGCTAAAACACGTTCTGGGCTTAATTGAAAATATAAGAATCTTCTGGGCCAAGTTGCAAACTCTTCAAACTTATAAAATCGCGTGTTTTCTTTTCTTGCAGTCGGTGTGGATCGATACTGGGTTGGTGTCGGTCGATACTGGGTTGGTGTCGGTCGATACCAGTACTTTGTGCTCGTCAGACTGGACTGTCTTCACGAAAACAGGCATAACTTTTGATCGCACCGTTAGAATGACATCAAACCACTTCCAAATGAAAGCTAATCCAAAGATCTGTCTTGTATTCAAAGGATGCCAAAATGCTCCAGACGTGCTAAAACCTGAAAAGACTCAAAAAGACTACAAAAACACTAGAAGGACTCTGGAAACAAGACCTATATCATGGCTAAAAACGGGTAAAAACCATGATATATCAACTCCCCCAGACTTAGCCTTTGCTTGCCCTCAAGCAAACAGAAAACCAAACTAGAGAAAGAGGTTTGAAAACACGGAGACTCACCTGTTCTTGAAACATCGCAATGACCCTTTTCCCAAGCTTTCTAGATATCACCTAATCAGTTTCAGATCTAACCACCATGTATTTCTCCGTAGACATTCGCAGCTTCCCAGACTCCACACATTATCTCACAACATCATCCAACCAAACCCTCATCGCCAGTTTCATCACTGCAGCCAAAGTTCAAGAACCTTCTAGACTCTTCCTCATACGATATCATGACAAAAGAACCACCCAAATTACACACTTTCGGTATTATTTTTCTCTCCCCCAGACTTATCTCTTTTTATGTTCTCTTTATTTTTTATTTTTTTTTAGCTTCGCATATACAAATCAAGGTTTGAGACGCGAGTATTGATGGTGTTTGCCACCGAATCCCCGGTTCTCCCCTCTCAATGTATCAAAGGCTTTAGACGAATAATGGGGTCCTAGGAAATGTTCCTACCCCTCGCTTCCAACCTTTGTGTGATCATTCCTTATCCAAGTAGAATAATGGGATCACTGGAAATTTTCCTACTCCTCTACTCGGCGGAAATCATCTCATCTTTTATGCATCTTATTTATCAACACGTGTCAAGGGAGAAGTATACCATAATTTTCAAACACATGGGTTACTTTGTCAAATATGAATGATGAATCAAGCTCTATAAACACTAACCACAACGATGAAGTGCAAAAATTTGGCTCAGGCATACATGGATTTTGCTCGAAACATGAGTGACTCCTAGTTAGCTGGTCAACCTTTGGATTTTTCATTATTCCGAACTAAAATTGTTTCTGAAACAACGGTCACTCAGAAGCAAATCAACACAATAGATCCAAGAACAAGATCATAATCTCCAACAAGCTTGACTTGATAAAACAAATTTGACCCAAAAACAGACTAACTATAAGAAAAACAAGCACAATGTCAGCGACTACCTCCCCCAGACTTAAACAACATTGTCCCCAGTGTTATCTAGTCTAGATTTGGCAAAAGAAACAAAAGAACTGTGTGAATTAGGGAAAATCGAAGAAGTTACCCGAGATGGTGATTAGTGTCGATCGACACAGCACTAGTATCGATCGATACCAAACGTTGGTCGACACAGGGACTCCTTTTCATCGCTCCTTAGTTGCTGATTCATGCAAAACACAAGACACAAAACCAAAAACAAAAGTATATATAGACTTACCAGTGGGTTGCCTCCCACTAAGCGCTTGTTTAATGTCATTAGCTTGACCGTGTCAGGGCTCAGCTATCAGTCAGGATCAGGTTGAGAACTAACCCCGAAGTAAGCTCCACAACCAGACATCTCCAGCTTCAGAGTTCTGCTCAACATACCCTCCACAACATCCTTTCATTTCTCTTTCAGCGCTGAAGGAAGGATAACTCTAACCTTAGGGAATGGTTTCGAGGTTCCCTTGCACTTCACCTTATATTCAATCGTATCTCCATCACAGTTCTGAGGGGTTAGAGTCACATGGGTAGCACTCTCGATTCTCTTGTTCTTCACCTTCTTTGTTGATGTAGCTGTTTTGATGTCTTTCTTGGTGATGATAGAAGGGCCATCTAAAAGATCTATGACAGTTGGCTCATCATAAGGCTCGTCCAACAGATCAATCACTAACGTCTCTCTCGTGACAACAGTGATGCAAGAGACATGTGTGGGAGCTCCTCTAGTAGGAATGGCTTTGTAGTTGACCTCTTTGTCAATGTAGGAGAACGAGATTCGCCTACTGGGTGTGTCCATAATCGCACCAGCTGTAGCCATAAACGGTCTTCCAAGAATCAAAGGTGAACTAGATCTTGCACTCATTTCCACAACCTGAAAATCAGTAGGAACCAAACAATTTCCTATTTTGACAAGCAAATCAGGGATTGTACCGTATGGGAGCGAGGTGGAAGAGTTCGCGAATGTAAGAGGCGTCTTCGGAGATCTAATAGCAGCTCCCAATCTCTCTGCAACTGCCCTTGACACGACATTGACGCTTGACCCTGAGTCAACGAGAGACTCTTTGAAATCAACTCCAGAGATAGAGCATGGAACTGAAAATTTTCCTGGGTCTTCCTTTTTAATCAACTGCTTTATTGTAGGTGGTGTACTTCTTGCCTTGATGAAGAGTGCCTTAACCTCTTCCTCAGTCTCTCTGCAATTTCGGAATTAACCAAGCAGGGGGCGGTTTTCCACAGCTTCTTCAAATGAAATATTATTAGGAACTTCCCTCACCATCTTCTCAAAAGCAAGCAACTTCTCTGCAGTGATGGGGTTTCTGAGATGTCTTGGTTGCAAAGGATATGGCAATTTAGGCTTGTAGACATGTTCCTCAACAATCCTCGGTGTTTTTGAATTTTTTAGCTCAGTCTGTAGGGGGTGTCGATCGACACTGCTCATCTGTGTCGTTTCTGCTTCAGTATGAGAGGAGTGTCGATCGATACCAGCTTGATGTTGATCGACACTGGTAGTGGTGTCGCTTGATGAGAGTATATGTAATGGTGTTGATCGATACTGGGTGGTGTCGGTCGACACTGGGTTGGTGTCGATCGACACTGGGTTGGTGTCGGTCGACACTGGGTTGGTGTCGGTCGACACTGGGTTGGTGTTGGTCGACACTAGGTTGGTGTCGGTCGACACTGACGTATCAGGTTCAAAATCACCTCCTATGGTGATTGCTTTGACGTAGTCATGCTGTGATTGAACCGTCTTTCCCTTGACCGCTGCTGATGTCTGAGCATATTGAGTTTCCAGCATCTTCTGATGAATGCTAAGAGCTTCGATTTTCCCATTCAGATATGTGTACATGACATCCATCTTCCCATTAAAATCCACTGTCATCTTCTGCTGTCCCTCAAGAATATGTTCAAGCATGGATTCAACCTTGCTTTCTCGAGTCTTAGGAGGCGGAGTCTGGTAAGATGAATTTCCGTAGGCGTTGCTCTGCATCGGTTTCTGGGCAAAGGAATTTGCTCCAAAATCAGACTTGAATCCTCCTCGCTGAGCGTTGTTGGTGAATCCTCGGTTATTGTTGAACTGATACTGCTGATTCTGAAAACCAATACCACCAATGTAATTAACATCCTCTGCTTCAACCTCATCTACAATCTCGACCTTATCAGCAGAGTGTACAGCCTTCTGCTGCTTGCCCATCAAAAGATTATGCACCGAATCCAGTTTCGCATGCACCTCAGCAATCTGTGAACCATCAATGTTCCTGTTATGCTTCTTCCGCTCAAAGTCTGCATTCTTGGTGCTATTGCTAGACGCCAAGTTCTCAATAAGCACATAAGCATCGTTAGGATACCTGGTGTTGAAATTCCCATTACTCGCGGCGTCTAAGGCCATCTGATACCTCCAGTCAATCCCTCTGAAGAAGATACCCAGCAATTGAACCTGTGTGAACCCGTGATGTGGGCAGTCTCTCTGATAAGATCTGAATCTCACCCAAGAAGCCTTAAATGCCTCTATTGCACCTTGAGAAAACTGGGAGATCTTGTTCCGGAGCTCTTCGGATCTCGCATCATCATAAAGTGATTCAGGAAAGCGTTCTTTAGTCTCCTCCCAAGTAGTCAACGAACCAGGAGGCAACTGCTTCAGCCAATAAGCTGCATCCCCACCAAGAGAGTTTGGGAAAAGCTTACAGAAGAGGAAATCATAGGACACTCCATTGTACTTGATGCTAGTGACTAAGTCTTCAAACCTCTCAATGTGATCCATAGGGTGTTCATGAGGAAGACCATGAAAAAGATGCTAACCACAAAGAGTGAAGTATGCAGGTTTCAGCTCAAAGTCATCCTCTGAAACGCAGGAACACGAATCGCTGCCCGATTGGCATAGAACTGATCAGGCCTGTTGTACTCACCAATCGTCCTAGCACGATTAATCACAGCGTTCCCCTCGTTCCCGCGCGCAGCTTGCGCATCAATAACAGCTTGAGGGACAATGACGTTTCCTTCTTCGTCAAGACGTTGCCCTCTCTCATTGTACAAACGACCCTCTATGTCTATGTAAGCACCAGTCTCATCACGAACTAGAACCAATGGGTTGTTCATCTCTTCTGGTCCTTGCTTTCCTGAAACACAAGAGTCAAAAACACGTAAGTAACAAAAAAAAAAAATACGACGAGTATCGACCGATACCAGCTGGGTATCGATCGATACCGACGAACTTAGTCCAAACTCTAATCTAAAATCTAATGGCGAATTTAGAGTCCCCCGCAGCGGTGCAAAAATTTGATATGCTCAAATATAATACACCTAAAAGTACATAAGCAGTAGCTGCAGTATGTTAGGGGTCGAACCACATAGACTCAAGAATTCAGTCAATAAATATTAAGACTCGAATTAAGCTAAAGCGAACAAAGTAATGCAAAATAAGCAGCAGAATATTAAAGTTGTGTAATTCAATGGAGGAAAACGCTAAGCCTAGGGAAATTCTCCGGTAAATCAGAATTGCAGATCAAATAGAATGTCAGGAGGATATTAAGCACTGTTCTTGAACTTGAAACACCAAATATTAAATCAACCAACCGTCGCTGCGAAGATTATCTATGTCTAAACCTAGAATTCCAAATTTCTTTGCAAATCCTATGAATTCAAACAAGCATTAATGATCAGGTTCAATTGTTCACAGAATCCTAAACCAAATTAGTTTGCGCATAGGTCTTTTGCTCATCTAACACTAGTTCATGCAATCAATCACACTTTCGTGCCAATCAAACAACCTAAGATCATATTCTAGGTCATGAAGCTAGAATAAGCAGTAATCACAAGTCTAGATGAAGAACTCTATTGAATTTCTCCTATCAATTCAGATCAACCTAACAATTCATCAAACACCTTTGACTAACCCTAAACCTAACAAAGAATCTACTCAAACATGATCAATAAAACAGAAATCATAATTGAATAGAATTGCATAGAATAAATCAAGAGTAAACAAGGGTTCAGAATTGTCTCCCACAAAAACCCAGAACCAATCTCTCTCAAAATATTCAGAATAATGATCAAAGCTCTCTCTCAAAGTGGCTAAAAACCCTAAATATGATGCTAAAACACGTTCTGGGCTTAATTGTAAATATAAGAATCTTCTGGGCCAAGTTGCAAACTCTTCAAACTTATAAAATTGCGTGTTTTCTTTTCCTGCAGTCGGTGTCGATCGATACTAGGTTAGTGTCGGTCGATACCAGGACTCTGTGCTCGTCAGACTGGACTGTCTTTATGAAAACTGGCATAAATTTTGATCGCACTGTTAGAATGGCCTCAAACCACTTCCAACTGAAAGCTAATCCAAAGATCTGTCTTGTAACCAAATTTGAGCTCAATCCCACGGTGGGAAATTATTCAAAGGATGCCAAAATGCTCTAAACGTGCTAAAACCTGAAAAGACTCAAAAAGACTACAAAAACACTAGAATGACTCTGGAAACGAGACCTATATCATGGCTAAAAACGGGTAAAAACCATGATATATCAACAACCTTCCATGGGTAGTCCAACCCGATAGCATTCCATATGCTGGAAAGTCACTTATGGTCCACATAAGCACTGCACGCATCTTAAAGTTCTTTTTCCTTGAGATATCATATGTACGAACACATGTATACCACAATTGCTTCAACTCATATATTAGTGGCTGCAAGAAAACATCAAGCGACCGCTTTGGATGTTTAGGACCAGGTACTAAAATACTCAAGAATAGAAATTCTCTTTCCATGCACATAGCTGGGGGAAGGTTGTAAGGCATTAAAATTACTGGCCACAAAGAGTGTTGCCTTCCAGACATACCAAATGGACTAAATCCATCAGTGTAAAGGCCAAGATACAAATTCCGAATATTTCTAGCAAAAAATGAGTGTACCGTCTGAAAGTGTTTCCAAGCTTTTGCATCAGACGGATGACTCCCCATTTGTGGATGAACGTTCTGCATGCCATCTCATCGATGCAGCTGTCCTTTCTGATTGATATAATCGCTTTAGCCTATCTGTTATTGGGAGGTACCACATCCTTTTGTACGGTACCTTATTTTGCCCAGTACCTTCCGGTTTGTATCTCGGCTTTTGGCAAAATATACACTCCTGCAGCTTATCATCATCTTTCCAAAAAATCATACAATTATCAATGCAAACATCAATCATCTCCGATGGTAACCCTAGATTGTAGACCAATTTCTGGATTTCATAGTAAGACTCTGCAGAATGATTATCTTCAGGCAAATACTCTTTGAAGACCTCTACCACACTATCCATGCAAATCTCAGATAAGTTATGATCATTTTAATGTTCATCAACCTAGATGCCAATGATAACTTAGACAACCCGTCTCTAAATCCTTCGTAAATTGGTTGATTTGCAGCGTCTAACATATCATAAAACTGTTTTGCATCTATGTTTGGTTCCTCATAATCATTATTTTCCGTTAATGATGTTATTGTCTCATGGAATGCATCTATAACCATGTCATGAAACCTATTCTGATATCCACCCACATTCTGTTGACTACCGTATTAATGATAATCTTCATGATCATGCAAAATATTAGGTTCATCATCCACATCTACATAATTACTACTAATACCCCTTTCATAATTATAACACTGACCATAACCCTCTCCATGTTGAAACTAAATAAAATACTGCGCCTTAAACCCTCTACTATAGACATACTTTTCCACTGTCTTAGTATTAATATATGATTTATTTTTACACTTCTGACAAGGACAATACATCATACCGGTTTCCATGGTCGTCGGCATATTTCTCGCCTGATACATGAATATTAGAAGACCTTCCACGAATTCGTTCGTCACCACTCCTTCAGAATCTTTATGCATATACATCCATCTTCGGAGTTCGTATATATCACCTCCACTAGACATCCTTCAAAATGAAAGTTTTTTTTACTGTTTTATGTTTTTTTTTGTGATTTGTTGTTTTTTTTTCTTATAAAATATAAGTGAAGGAAAGAGGCTTTATATAGGCGATTTTATAGAAATTTGCAAGGATTTTGCAACGAATTTGCAACACTTTTTCCGTCGCAAAAAACCAGTACAACAACCTAAAAACGTGTTTTCTACCAACTTTTGGTCGTCGCTAAATCGTTGCTATTTTGCAACGAATACATACGTTGCTAAATCTTCGCAAAATTGCATGGATTTAGCGTTGATTTCATATGTTCTTGCCAAATCGCCGCAAAATAGCGTCGATTTAGCGACGATTTCAACTTTCGTCGCAAAAACGTTGCTACGCCGACGCTTTTTAGCGACAAAATATTTTTGACGCAAAAAAACGACGCAAATTCCCTGTTTTCTTGTAGTGAAACATCTTAATTCATGTTGTATATTTAGCAATTGATAGAACTTCCTCCTCTTGGTTTATATTTTTCAAACTTCTTTACTGTTAAGATATTAGTATCAATAACAAAAACAATGTTTCATATTACATTGAATAAATATATAATTAACAAGACGAAAGCTTCTTCTAGTCGTAAAGCAATCACAAAATCAGCGACTGCTCAGTGACTATAGTGAGAAATAGAGTCACTAAATTACGAATAATTAGCGATTAGTAAAACTTATAATGGCAAATAAGTAACAAAATAGTCGATTAAAGTTACCTAATACTCTAATTTGTTTTTATTTTTTCCCTTATATTAACTATTTAACATCTGTCAAATAGATTAAACAAGAAAAAAAACTTAAGAACAATCTATCTAACAAAAAAAAAAGTTAAGTGTTGTTTCAAGACAAATCACTACTAATGCTTATACTTATTATGTTAAACAACTTAAGTCATGTTTATATTTATGGAATGGATAGAACACACTCCTCTTGGTTTATATTTTTCAAATTTCTTTACTCAAAAGATATTAGTATCCATAACCTATACAATGTTACATATTACACTAAATTAGGTCCCGCATATACGCGGGATTATAATGTAATATTTAAAATTTTATAAGAACAAAACTAAAATAAATTTGAAAAATTAAATTAAATTGCACGTAAATATAAATATATAATATAATATTGACAACGCATATCCAAAAAATCAAAAAATCACTCACGCATAGAAAACTGTAACAAAAATACAATTATTTATTTATTTTGATTATATATAGTTTAGTTTATTTATATTTGAACAAGTTTTATTTATTTTTAATTATATTTGAGTTTTTTTTTCAAATCTACATAAAAATTAGTTAGTGATGTTATTTTGAATTTATTTACTTATTTTGTTTTAGATAATTGATATTTTCTAAAAATATAAGAAAAAAATAACCAAAATTCGTAAAAAATTAATAAACATAAAAAATATATTAATTCTTTTTTACGACAACCTTATATGAATAAATTAAATTAATTTTTTTTGAAAAGTAGAAGAAAAATAATCAAAAAATAAAGGAAAATTTAATAATCATAAAAGTATAAAAATAAAAAAATATTTTACAACAACCTCGTAATATTATATTAAAATAACTTTTAAAAGAATAAAAAAAAATATGTTAAAACTAGATCCAAAATTGAGTTTGAATGCAAAACTAAACCCAAAATTGAAACAAATACAAAACTAGACTCTAAGGGTATGGAAATTACATTAACCCCCTTATTTGCAAAAAAAAAAAAAAAAGACACCGAAATTACAGTTCTAACCTCTGCGCGGTGTAGACTTCTTGAATGAAGTCTCACAGTAGACTTTGTTCATAACATCCATGAAGTCTGAACCGTAATTAAACCTTAGATTTAAATTAAGAAAATAATAAAAAATAATTTCAATGCAATTTCTTCTAAAAAAAATAAGATTATCTAAAATATGAACTTGATAAATTAAAATTTCTGAAACTTTCATAAAATTTAAGCATGTAAGATTGATTATGTTCTAAAATACCATAAACAGTCACAGACTTCGACCATGACGTCTAGAACCGTAATTAAATGTGAAATTTAAATTAAAAAATATGTCAATCAAAACTTTTGAAAGATAAATTAATTTAAATCAAAGCTAATAGGTTTAAAAATAAAATTTCATAAGACTAAGCTATTTGATGTAAACCATGTGAGGCATATAGGTTATAGGTGTAACGCCCGTGTTACTGGGTGGCCGGTATCGACCGATACCACAGAGGATGTCGATCGATACTCGGGTGTGTTTTAGCGATTCTCGGTATGAGGTCAGGAAATGTTGGCGAGTTCACGAGCTCGGGAGCTAAAGGGCTTGGGAGCTAAAGGGCTCGGGAGCTAAGGGCTCGGGAGCGAATGAGCTCGGGGTATTGTGAGCTCGGGTGTGTTGCCAGGTCGTGGGATCGATCGATACCAAGTGTGGGTATCGATCGATACCGTAAGTTGGAGAGCTCGGGTTTTGGATGTTGAGGACGGGCTCGGTATCGTTGTAAGGTTGTGGTATCGATCGATACCAAGTGGGTGTCGATCGATACCGAAAGTGGGACACTCGGTTTAATGGACTAAACCGGTGGGGAAGCCCTAATCTCTTGTTTATAAACTCGACTTCGCACTCTAGTCGCCTCTTTTGGTTGTTGTGGCTGCTGAGAGAGAGAGAGAGAGGGAGGCGATCTTGAGAGTTGAGTAAGGGTGAGGCGATTTCTGAGTCAGAGAGAGAAGGGAGAGCAGTTTCTTGAAGCAGAAGCAGCAGAGAGGGCCTGGGAGAAACGAGTTTCGACCAAGCAAATCGTGTCCAAAGGTAACGATTTTTGGTGGAGTTGTAGTTAAGCCATAGATCTAGATGTGCCTCTTTGCGGTTTTGGATTTGAGTTAGTATGCTGAAAGTTATTCGTGTTTTCGTGGAAGCATCGCGTTTTAGACGCAGTTTGGACCAGCGGGTATTCAAAGTTAGATCCTGAGTTCGTCGGCGGTCGGATCGTCGCGAAACTTGGTGAGGAGGTTCAGGACATCTAGGGGCTTACTTCCACCGGAGGGATTCGAAAGTGGACGGTTAGTTCTTGAGTTGTGACTCAATCTTTCAAGTCGTTTTTCTGGGTTTTTGGCCGTGTTCCTGAGCGGCCGGTATCGATCGATACCACTAGGTTGTCGATCGATGCTCAGTGTTTTTGACCTTTTCTCTGCAAGAAGTCAGGGTATCGATCGATACCACTTGTGGTATCGGTCGATACTGTTTAGTAACTTCGTTTTTGTTGTTATGGACGCTGTAGGGTGTGTTCGGCTGCTGTAGGGTCGTGTGAGAGGTCTGTGCTGAGCGTGTGGTGTTTTCTTTGAACCAAATTTCTCAGTAAATCGAGGTGAGTGCGTGACCATGAGCTTATCTAAGCGATTGGATTGTGTGACTGCCTGTTGTGTTGTGTAGGATGGATTGTGATGAGTCCATGTTCGGTTCCCTGTGGTATTGTGATCTTACTTGCTTGTGTGTATAGCTCGTAGATGGTAGGATCGCTTCACTAAGTATTTTTGATAATACTTACGCATCTCTTGTGTGTGTGTGATGCAAGTAAGGATAAAGTGTGATCGTGGAATCAGGGCGAGGAGAGGGGGATGATTTAGGGTTCGGTTGCTGTGTTTTATTTTCGTATTGCAATTGGTTAGGATTGCTAGACTTGAATTGTGGTTGTTGGAATTACGTTTGATATGGTTTCCGTTGCGGGGTTAAATTGTTGGTTTGAATTGTGTGGGTTGAATTATTATTGATTTATGGGAATTAATATTAATGTGATTAAATGTTTTAAAAAAAAAAAAAATGCGGTCGTTTCAGTTTGGTATTAGAGCATTTACGGTTCTAGGATGTTGGTAGTTAGGTTGATTATGTGATTTAGTCAATTGAGTGTGGTATGGGGTCTTAGATCATCCTCTTCGAGCCTTTAATGATATTCCACGGTAAGTTGTTTGTTTCTGTTCTTGTTGTTCTTTTTGTGTCTCTGAGTCTCTGTGCGGGAAGTGCAGATGGCTAGAGGCAGAGGTCGCGGTCGCGGTCATGGTTACGATCGTGTAGCTCCGTCAGCGGAGGAGAGTGTGGCACGAAGTGCTACGGTGGGGCAGGTCATGGATTCGCAGGCGGGTCAGGGGGAGTCTGAGGGTGTGGCCGGTTTTCATGCTGGTGTTGGTGCCGGTGTGGCTGGGTGTCCAGCAGGTGCTGTCGGTGTGGCAGCGGGTCTTGCTCAGGCTCGAGATGACCGCATTGTGGATCTGTTGACCAGGCTGTTGGAGCGGTTACCAGAGAGGGAACCAGTGCAGGCTCCAATGGAACCGCCTGTAGTGGCAGAAGAACCGCGAGTGGCGGTTGAAATTGCTGAGAGGCTCCCATCTTATCTTAAGGTGATGGAGCAGTTGCAGAAGATTGGTACAGGATTCTTTTCCGGTGGTGCCAAGCCTGAGGATGCAGATGAGTGGAGGATGCGGTTGGAACGGAATTTTTGTTCGATTAGGTGTCCTGAGGGGTACCAGGTGGATCTCGCAGTCCACTATCTGGAGGGTGATGCACACCTGTGGTGGAGAGGTGTTGCAGCCAGGCGAGCTCAGGCCGATATGACCTGGGGTGATTTTGTGTTGGAGTTTAACTCCAAGTATTTTCCTTCGGAGGCGTTGGACCGGTTGGAGGGGCGGTTCTTGGAGTTATCTAAGGGGAACCGGACGGTTCGAGAGTATGAGGCAGAGTTTAACCATCTCAGTGTGTATGCTGGTCGCAATATGGAGGGAGAGCAGGCTCAGGTGCGACGATTTATGAAGGGTCTTCGGGCCGAGTTGAGGAACCGTTGCTTGGTGCGGTCTTTTGGCACTGTTGGAGAGTTGGTGGAGAAGGCTGCTTTGATCGAAGAAGGTCTGAAAGACGAGGCAGTGGTAGCCAGTCCGAGTTTTCAGACCAAGAGGTCGCATCAGCAGTCTAGTACAGGCAAGGGCGATAAGCCTGTACAGGGTCAAAAGCGTAAGTTTGAGGCTACTCAGAGGGTTACCGAGGTGGTCCGGGATGCTTCAGGTGTGGAAGCAAGGAGCACAGGGTTGCGAGTTGTCCTCAGAAGGACACGCAGGAGGATACGCGAGTGTGTTATCACTGCAAGGAGATGGGGCACATTAAGCCTAAGTGTCCCAAGCTGCAGCGGTCGGAGGTGGCGGTGACACCACCGGCGAGGCATAGCGGAGCGGCACCTAGAGTGTTTTCCATGATGGAGACGGGTGAGCCGAGTTCCGGGCCGATCACAGGTAAATTCCTAAACTTATTAAAGTTCATTTCTTGTAGTTTTGGAATTGGTATACCTGTGGTGTTGTGGTTGAGTCTTTTAGCATATGACACTTGTGAAGGGACCTTGCTCGTGTGGGGGTCTGAGTCCCATGTGTTATTTGACTCGGGAGCATCGCATTGCTTCGTTACTCCGGAGTTAGCCGAGCGGGGCAATTTTCGGGGTGAACCCGGTGATCAGAAGGGAGTGGTTAAGGTTGCTGGAGGGAAGTTTCTACCTATTCATGGTCGAATCAGAGACGTGGATATCCAAGTGTTTGAGGAATCCATGCCAGCAGATTTGATCGTTTCCCCAGTGGAGCTGTACGATGTCATCCTGGGGATGGATTGGCTAGGGAAGTACAAAGCACATCTGGATTGTCACCGGGGGCGTGTAGTTTTTGAGCGGAAGAAAGGGACGTTAGTTTATCAGGGAGTGAGACCGACTTCTGGGAGCCTGGTGATCTCTGCTATGCAGGCAGAGAGGATGCTAGAAAGAGGCCGCGAGGCTTATCTGGCGACAATTGTGACTCCTGAGACTGTTGGAGCGGTTGCAGTGGGTGATATCTGAGTTGTTCAAGAGTTTGAGGATGTTTTTCAGTCGTTACAGGGGTTACCACCATCTCGGTCTGATCCCTTCACGATTGAGTTGGAACCAGGGACGACACCGATATCGAAGGCTCCATACAGAATGGCGCCAGCAGAGATGGCCGAGCTGAAGAAGCAGTTAGAGGAGTTGTTGGATAAGGGTTTTATCTGACCAAGTAGTTCACCGTGGGGAGCACCGGTGTTGTTCGTGAAGAAGAAGGATGGGAGTTTCCGGTTATGCATCGATTATCGGGGTTTGAACCGGGTCACGGTGAAGAACAAGTATCCTCTTCCGCGGATTGACGAGTTATTGGATCAGTTGCGAGGGGCTACTTGGTTCTCCAAGATAGACTTGGCATCGGGATACCATCAAATTCCGATAGATGTGGCGGATATCCGGAAGACGGCTTTCAGGACTCGGTATGGACATTACGAGTTTGTAGTGATGCCGTTTGGATTGACGAATGCACCAGCAGCGTTCATGAGGTTAATGAACAGCGTGTTCTAGGCGTATCTGGACGAGTTCGTGATCATCTTTATAGATGACATTCTGGTGTACTCGAAGAGTCCTGAAGAGCATGAGGTTCATCTGAGAGTGGTTTTGGAGAAGTTGCGGGAACAGAAATTGTACGCTAAGTTGAGCAAGTGTAGTTTCTGGCAGCGGGAGATCGGATTTCTGGGTCATATTGTAACTGAGGCTGGAGGTTCAGTTGATCCAGAGAAGATCCAGGCTATCAGGGAGTGGCCGAGGCTGAGGAACGTTACTGAGATCAGAAGTTTTCTTGGCTTGGCGGGTTATTACCGAAAGTTCGTTAAGGGTTTTGCGAGTATGGCTCAGTCGATGACGAAGCTGACGGGGAAGGATGTTCTTTTCGTGTGGTCTCCAGAGTGTGAGACAGGTTTCGCAAACCTGAAAGCGATGTTGACTAGTGCACCAGTATTGGCGTTGCCAGAGCCGGGCGAGCCATACGTGGTGTACACGGATGCTTCGAGAGTGGGTCTCGGATGTGTATTGATGCAGCAGGGAAAGGTTATTGCTTATGCTTCACGGCAGTTGAGGAAGCATGAGGGCAATTACCCTACCCACGATCTTGAGATGGCTGCAGTTGTGTTCGCCCTAAAGATTTGGAGGTCTTATCTTTATGGTGCGAAGGTTCAGGTGTTCACGGATCATAAGAGCCTGAAGTACATCTTCACCCAGCCGGAGTTGAATCTGAGGCAAAGGCGCTCGATGGAGTTGGTGGCGGATTATGATCTGGAGATAGCTTACCATCCTGGTAAAGCTAACTTGGTTGCAGATGCTTTGAGTCGTAAGCGGGTGGTTTCAGCTCGGAAGCAGGACATGGAGTCGTTGGTAAGTGAGCTCAGCACATTGAGGTTGTGTGTTGCATCTCAGGAACCGTTAGGCTTGGAGGCGGCTAATCAGGCAGATCTTCTGAGTATGGTTCGGTTGGCTCAGGAGAAGGATGCAGAGTTGATTAAGGCTTCCAGAGCTGAGGGTTCCGAGTACCAGATCTCTGCTAATGGGACTATCCTTGTTCATGGAAGGGTGTGTGTGCCCTTAGACGAGGATTTGAGGCGAGAGATTCTGAGTGAGGCACATGCGAGTATGCTCTCTATTCATCCGGGAGCGACTAAGATGTACCGGGACTTGAAACGGTATTATCACTGGGTCGGGATGAAGAAGGATGTGGCTAACTGGGTCGCAGCGTGTGACGTGTGCCAGTTAGTGAAGGCAGAGCATCAGGTTCCGAGCGGGTTGTTGCGGAGTTTACCCATTCCAGAGTGGAAGTGGGATATGATCACGATGGATTTCGTGGTTGGTTTGCCAGTTTCGCAGACCAAGGATGCTATTTGGGTCATTGTTGATCGATTGACCAAGTCTGCACGTTTTCTGGCCATCAAGAAAACCGATGGAGCTGCGGTTTTGGCTAGGAAATATGTGCAGGAGATAGTGAGGCTTTATGGAGTACCGGTGAGTATTGTGTCAGACCGGGATCCTAAGTTCACTTCGGACTTCTGGAGAGCGTTCCAGGCTGAGATGGGCACTAAGGTGCATATGAGCACGGTTTATCATCCTCAGACGGATGGGCAGTCCGAGAGGACCATCCAGACTCTCGAGGATTTGCTGAGGATGTGTGTACTGGATTGGGGTGGTCATTGGGTGGATCACTTGAGCTTGGTGGAGTTTTCGTATAACAACAGCTACCAGGCGAGTATTGGGATGGCTCCATATGAGGCCCTGTATGGGAGGCCATGTCGTACACCGTTGTGTTGGACCCAAGTGGGGGAGAGAAGCACTTTGGGAGCGGGTTTTGTTCAGGAAACTACGGAGAAGATCCGGGTTTTGCAGCTGAACATGAAAGAGGCTCAGGATCGGCAAAAGAGTTATGCCGATAAGAGAAGAAAAGAGCTTGTGTTTGAGGTGGGAGATAGAGTGTATCTCAAGATGGCATTGTTGAGGGGTCCCAATAGGTCNGTAGGATCGCTTCACTAAGTATTTTTGATAATACTTACGCATCTTTTGTGTGTGTGTGATGCAGGTAAGGATAAAGTGTGATCGTGGAATCAGGGCGAGGAGAGGGGGATGATTTAGGGTTCGGTTGCTGTGTTTTATTTTCGTATTGCAATTGGTTAGGATTGCTAGACTTGAATTGTGGTTGTTGGAATTACGTTTGATATGGTTTCCGTTGCGGGGTTAAATTGTTGGTTTGAATTGTGTGGATTGAATTATTATTGATTTATGGGAATTAATATTAATGTGATTAAATGTTTTTAAAAAAAAAAATGCGGTCGTTTCAATAGGTCTTTGATATAAAATACTGATCTTTCGTATAGTTGTTAGATTTTGGATATATTATACTATTTTGATGTCAAATGTTAGTATTTGTTAACAAAAAGTGAAAAAACATTTGAATTTTAGATTTTAGGGCTTACAGACTTCTCGAGACTCGGGTGAAGTCTCACAGTAGACTTTGCGTGTGAAGTCTGTAACATTTTGTTAGCGTAGATTTCTTTGTAGAAGTCTGCAATTCAAATAAATCCAAAACAAAGTTTAAAATAATTGAAATTTAGGTTCTTAAACAAAGATTTAGATAGATAAATTTCCTATTTAGGGATAATTACCCTGTGTCTTGCAGCTATCATATCAAACATCATGAAGTCGTCTCTCAAATCTTCAACCTTTTCCATCGCTGGGTTGAACAAAATGTCCGATACGCCTTCTTCAGTTTCCAGCCAAGTGTCATCATCACCACATGTGTGAATTAGATTAGTATTGTCGAGATCAATTACGATATGTTAAACTGTAGTGAATAACACACTTATGCGGAAACGGATTGATCCTCCATAATTTAAGCACCACGATCACCGCTCCACTCCTCCTGGTGCTAAAGCCATTCCAGAAGTTTAAGCTAATAGCCGGTTGTCCCTATTATGATTAATAAAAGGTGGTTGTAAATTACAATAATGTGAGTTTCGTCATGGCGATATTATTGTTTGGTTTAAACTTAGATGGCATCTTTGATGTGAAACACACTCTTTGTATGTGCACGGCCATGTGGACTCTCTTGAAGGGGGCATGTGTTGCAGAGCATGCCCATAGTATCTACATCATAAGTGTTCTCCTTCAGTTAAATAAAGTTACATGCATATAAATTATGGTTTAACAAATTTGCATGCATACCTATAGCAACGTTTTTTTTTGGTTTTTATGTCACGGATTTGGGTCAAACTTAAAAAATCCAAGTAGTGCTTGTCGTTCAAAGGATCGATTTTTATGCTTCCAGTATTTGTAGATAGAATTGTAAGTACGAAGCGAGAGTTTGTTGCATGGAACCCTGCAAATCCTGGCCGTACTGCTACTTTCTGTATTTCAATCAAGTGCCCTTCATACTTCTCCAATCCAGAGAATGTTGGCACATGTACTGAAGTAATCATCAACTCCATCTTAGTTCCCTGCATAAGAAAAAGCATCACCAAAGTATTGTATTGTCAGATCCATATGACTGCATGTCTGCATGTAAAAACATAAAACCTAAGTGAATATCTCTTTTCGCTTCATCTACTAATACGTAGGACCAGTAGGGACCTTCATTGAGAACGGAGTAAGAGTAGGCACGGAGAATCTTGACTTTAAAACACTAATCTGTTTTGCTTCCATTGGCTCTTTCATTTGCTTCGACTAGAAGGTTGGAAGCATCCATCTGGTTTTTTTTAATATTTGTTCTGAGTTTTGTGTTGCTGAGATAAAAGCAGTGAAAAAACGACTTCGTCTATGGAGGTGGAATGATTAAATAGATGGGAAACTGAAAAGACGGACGTATCTTAAGGACATGAATTTAAAAAAAATGCAGTTTTTCTGGTTCTTTAATGTTTTGTTTTAAGGGTTACAGACTTTTTCAGTGATGTCTGCATGCGAAGTCTGTAAGCAAGTCTCCAAATGAAGTATGAAAATGACATACTATAGACTTCATGCTCATATTTCACGCGCAGACTTCTCCGAGAGACTTCATGCTCATGCTCAATCATTATGGCTGTTCAATAATGGCTTTGGGACATCGGAAAGGGCAAAGACGAAGTCATTATCAATGGACTCAAGACCCAAGGTTCATTATTCATTAGAATTAATTTAGAGTTTACAGACTTCTTTGGCAAAGTCTGCTAATAGACTTCGTCTGTGAAGTAAACGATTTATCAGACTTCATTGTAAAAATAACCGATTTATCAGACTTCGTTGTAGAAGTAACCGATTTATCAGACGTCGTTGTAGAAGTCTAATTTCGAAAATTTTCAAAAATTTTTGAAAATTTTTGAAAACTGAATAGACAGACGTATCTTAAGGACATGACTTTAATAAAAAAATGCAACGTTTTTGGTTCTTATGTTTTGTTTTAAGGGTTACAGACTTCTACAGTGATGTATGTAAGCGAAGTCTCCAAATGAAGTCTAAAAATGAAAGACTATATATTTCATGTGCAAACTTCACACGCAGACTTCTCCGAGAGATTTCATGCTCATGCTCAATCATTATGTCTGTTCAATAATGTCTTTGGGACATCGGAAAGGGAAAAGGCGAAATCATTATGAATGGACTCAAGACCCAAGGTGATTCAGTATATCTAGTTAGTAATTTAATGGTTCGTTAATCATTTGAATGAATTTAGAGTTTACGGACTTCTTTGGTGAAGTCTGCTAATAGACTTCGTCTATGAAGTAACCAATTTATCAGACTTCGTTCTAGAAGTCTATTTTCGAAAACTTTCAAAAAATTTCAAAAACTTTCACGATAAAACTACATTTACAATAGTAAATCTAGGTTAATAAATTAAAAAACCTCCATCGCTGTCTTTCTCCTCCGAATCACCAAACGTCGCCAGAAATCTCTAAACGCCGACACTCTATCTCGTCTCCTACGATCGTCGCCGTCTTAAGTTATCGATATTCTTCCTTCCTACCGGAAAACCTCAAACTCTATCTTTCAGGGTCTGCTCGCAGTCGCCGTCGACAAAACGCCGACTCCTTACTCTTTCACTGAACCGTTGCCGTGGACTAGGAATTCTCCCCGAAAAATCACCATACGACGACTCCTTACTCTTCAGCATTAGTTTTTCCATTTCTTGGAAGTAGTCTTCCANAAAGAGAAGAATGAAGTTGATAAGATTGTATGTATATAAGATAATAATTAAATAATGTTAAGAAACCCAAATTAAGAAACTTGGGTTAATGATGCCCTAAATGTAATGATTTTATATAAAAAATTTGGCTAAGATTCTCTATCTTTGGTTATACAAATAAATAACATGTTTCCTTTATATTTTTTCTATATTTTTTATATTCATACATTTCTTATATCTTTCTTTTTTTTGCCTTCTCTTCACCTGTTTCTTCTTTTCGGCAAACCTTTTCATCTTTCTTCATAGAGTGAACGACGTATTCATCGACGTTGGTCTTAATAATTTTTCTGACTTTTTAATTACACTACATATTTGGTTGATGTTTTGAAGTTTATTAATTAACACTTAAATTTTTTCAAAACTTATGTCTTTTCTAAATTAGTTACGTAGCATTTGAAAAATATGTGTATATATATATATTATATTATATATTTATTTGTAAAAGATATTTGGGAAGAAGTACCATACATTTTTTGGTAAATAAAAAATGTCTTCATCATTTACTTGTGCTAAAATGTTTGTTGATGAAGATGATGTAAGATCAAGGATATCAATAGAAGAATTTTGTATTGTCTTTCTTATAATTTTTATTTTCTTTCATCGTATGTTATAAACCTGTTCTTTTTTACTTTAAGTGTTTACATAGAAGGAAAAAAAAAGCTGAAAATTTATATTTGTTGATGCTTTATGTTTTACAAAATAACTCATGAATAAATCTGTTTGGCGTTGTGTGCTATTAATCCTAAAAAACTCTAAGGGGGGTTTATTCGTTTAAGGATTTTAATGGATTTAGAAATCCAAGTAAAATCATGTGTTATTCAATCAATGATTTTAAAAAAGATTTCTAAATCATGTCTTATTGGTTCCATCATTTATAAATACTAGTTAAAATCACTCTTTATTCAATATTAAAGATTTTGATATGGATTTGATTTAACATAGGATTTGAATGTATTTGAATGGATTTGAAAATCTATTTTACTTATAAACAGAGGACTTGAAATCCTTACTCCCACCATGTTATTTCGGGTGGATTTGAAAATAAACCTGATAAATAGCATATGACACATAAAAACTAGGTTTGACGTAGTACTATATAAGAACTTGACACACAAGCATACGGGAAATAAAAACTGTGAATGGACTTTAACATTAAGCACACATTTAATTATGCATAACTTGAGTAATTGGGTAGTCATGACTCACGAGCTCATGTTATCTTTGTGGTGATAACTATTGATACAATGAATCGCTTTCCTTCACAAATTACTTACAATGATTACCGACATATATAACTTGAAAAGAAGAAAAAAAATATTTGTTTGATTTATGTCCTGAAAATATTTGTTTGATTTAACATTACCTGAAAATAAAAATAATTAATCCAACCTAACAAATAATAATTAATCTAACCTAACAAATAAATAATTATTATTACATAACGTTACACTTAATCCAACCATAACATTTATCAGTAGACATATTAACAAAGACTTCTTTTATCCCGAAGAAAACGAAAGTGCAGAAAAAGTTATTGAAGAGCTTAATGGCAATAGTGATCAAAGTTCTTACAATCCAAGACCAACAGAGAGAATATGTCAATCAGTGGAGCAAGTTATAACATTGAATATGTGGAGAGATTCGATTGAGATGTCAGATATGTGAAAAATAATATATATATATATATATATATATATATATTATATTTTAAAATGTTTGATTTTGACAAATCCATATTATTCGACTTTCAAATCCATTTTCTAATCCATTTTCAAATCCATGTTATTTTGAATTTTTTTTTGTTTGATTTTAAAATCAATGAAAATCTACATGGATTTCTAAATATTATGAGGATTTTGAAATCCATTCAAATCCTTAAACGAATAAACCCCCCTAAATCCATATGCTTTTTCTGCTGCCTTTTTCTAATCTTTTTTAGAGTTCTTTAGGTACATATCTCGTGAAGGAGATTCATGATTTTTTCACCTCAAGATCCTTTCCATCGACTCAAAATGCAACTAATGTTTGGCTAATCCCAAAAGGCATTGCTCCTAGAAATGTTGATCAGACGTGCTTTTGTTCCAAGTCGGGTCATAGTGGATAACGTCATCATTACTCATGAAACATTACATTATCTTCGAACATTAAATGCTAGGGTGTATGGATTGATAGCAGTAAAAACAGACATGAATAAACGTATGATCGAATCGAATGGGGTTTTCACACAATAAATAAGTTTAGGTAACTAAACAAAAACACATTATCTTTCAAAACAATATGTAAACAAAAACCTTAAGCAAAAGTGAATGAAACAAACCCGCGCGTACGTGCGGATACTCGCTTATTTTGTCTAATAAAAACATCCACAATGCCATGAATATCTAACAGTATAATATTTGAATTTAGTTAAATAATTATATTTTAAATTAGAAAAATAAATTGAACCAATGAAAAAGTGACAAGTAAGCGAGAATATCTTAATTTTTATTGTTGAGGTTCTAGAATAAGAACTTCTTCAATCTGTCTCTTCTCTTTTATCAATTTTTTATTTTTTAATCTTTACATACTCTCTAAAAAAACCCCCATTGCCCTAAACAAGTTATTATTAAACCATTATACAATTTACTCCCAGCTGAGTTACTATGTTTTTTTGTTTTAGAATTATAAACCAAAAAAAACAACTCGGTTTTAACGTGGTTCAATGTTATTTTGGTTTGGTTTAGATTAAATGCAGTTTGATTTTAATTAGAAAATACCTTTTAAATAATATAAACCAATTAATATTACAATTACGTATTACATATCATCAAAAATAATAAAATCAATAAATTATTCCAACGCGATTTCACTGTAAAATCTTAAATTGTAAATAACAAAATCATTGGTATTATAAAACAAAATATTATTCCTGTTTTAACAGTTTGGTTTGGTTCAATTCCATATTTTACATTATTTTATTTTCCCCAAGAAAAAGAAAAAGCTTGAAGCCGGTCCAAATCCGGCGAAGCTTATCCGTAAGTAGAAGAATAGAAATCAGAAGGTACTAGAATAAACCCTATTCACTTCCTTTTTTCCCCAATTCTCGAAATCGAAATCGAACACAAGAGACTTAAAAAGAAAAAGTCGAGACTTTTAACACTTAAAGACCTAAACAAACACTCTTTTTGTGCCTCCCTCTCTCTCTCTCTCGCCGATCGGAAGCAAGTTTCTCAAAAGATGGATTCAACGAAGCTTAGTGAACTCAAGCTCTTCATCGATCAATGCAAGTCTGACCCTTCCCTCCTCTCTACACCTTCGCTCTCCTTCTTCCGTGACTACCTCGAGAGGTACTTTACCTATATCTCTACTCCTTCCTCGTTTGCTTCGATCTAATCCTTTTCTTATGCTTTAGTTTTCATCTGTATTGGTTTAGATTCAGTAAAGTATTTATCTTTGAGTCTCTGTTTGTTGAAATTGTATTGCTCTGATCTCTCGCTTATATCTATTGTAGATGAAAGGTCCTCTCTTTCGTTTTAATTTATAGGATTTGGTGAAAAGTGTTTACCTTTGATCTGTGTGAGGCTAATCTGCTGTTCTGGGAATTTTGGGGTTTTGATGACTTTTTGGAATTTTCATGATTTCAGTCTTGGTGCTAAGATACCTACTGGTGTTCATCAAGAAGACAAAGACACCAAAGCGGTATATACCATTGTTCTGTTTGATTTCAATTGAAAGTGTTTGTCTTCTGCAGAAGAATTTGATTGTTGTTTTTGTTTAACAGAAGAGTTTCGTAGTGGAAGAGAGTGATGATGATATGGAAGAAACTGATGAACCGAAACCGAAAGTGGAGGAAGAAGAAGAAGAGGATGAGATTGCTGAATCTGATGTAGAGCTTGAAGGAGACACTGTTGAACCTGATAATGATCCTCCTCAGAAGGTACAATGATGGCCGAACTAAAACCTCAGCTTTTGATTTACTAATTTCGCTCTTAACTCCCCTGGCTTTTGGTATAGATGGGGGATTCATCTGTGGAGGTGACTGATGAGAATCGCGAAGCTGCTCAAGAAGCTAAGGGAAAAGCCATGGAGGCCCTTTCTGAAGGAAACTTTGATGAAGCAATTGAGCATTTAACTCAGGCAATTACTTTGAATCCGACTTCAGCTATTATGTATGGAAACAGGGGTGAGTACAAGCTGATTCTGTACTTTATAACTTCCATCAGATGGGTTTTTGTACCTGATTGTTTATATGTATGTTTCAGCTAGTGTCTACATTAAGTTGAAGAAGCCAAACGCTGCTATTCGAGATGCAAACGCTGCATTGGAGGTACAATGCTCTATCATTTTCTCCGGAAATTTTGTGTTCCAGTGATGATATTGAATCTCTTTGTGTTTGAGATCGCAGATTAATCCTGATTCTGCCAAGGGATACAAATCACGGGGCATGGCTCGTGCCATGCTAGGAGAATGGGCAGAGGCTGCGAAAGACCTTCACCTTGCATCTACAATAGACTATGATGAGGAAATTAGTGCTGTGCTTAAAAAGGTATGCACGGGGGTTGCTTGTCTGTTTTTTCTCTTTAGATCATGAACAATGCATTAGCGTGTAGTAGTTACAAACTTTCTCTTGAAATTTGCAGGTTGAACCTAATGCCCATAAGCTTGAGGAACACCGTAGAAAGTATGACAGATTACGTAAGGAAAGAGAGGACAAAAAGGCTGAGCGTGATAGGCTACGCCGCCGTGCTGAAGCACAGGTAGCTTCATAGACCATGAAATCGATCAGAATAATTGATAACATTACTGTCCGTTTTTATGTTGACATTATCACTTAATTATATTAGATGGTTTTGTTTAAATCCTGTGGGGCTAATCCATGTCTCTTTTTCTGTAAGGCTGCGTATGATAAAGCTAAGAAAGAAGAACAGTCATCATCGAGCAGACCATCAGGAGGCGGTTTCCCAGGAGGTATGCCTGGCGGATTCCCTGGAGGTATGGGCGGTATGCCTGGCGGATTCCCAGGAGGTATGGGCGGCATGCCCGGTGGATTTCCGGGAGGTATGCCAGCAGGAATGGGCGGTATGCCAGGAATGGGCGGTATGCCTGGCGGTGGTGGTATGCCAGGAATGGGCGGTATGCCTGGCGGTGGTGGTATGCCAGGAATGGGCGGTATGCCCGGCGGTGGCGGTGGCGGTATGCCCGGTGGTATGGACTTCAGCAAAATATTGAATGTAAGAGCGACTGTATGTGTGAATTACAAAAAATCCAGATTTTATGAAGTTATTGCATAAGAAGGGATTGTAATTTAACGATTGGTTTTGATATATGTGAGCAGGATCCTGAGCTGATGACGGCGTTTAGCGACCCTGAAGTCATGGCTGCTCTTCAAGATGGTATGACTCGATTTAAAGTTGCAGTTAATGTTACTACTATAATGTTTTGAGTATTTTTGAGTCTTGAACATTGTTTGAATGTTTTACAGTGATGAAGAACCCTGCAAATCTAGCTAAGCATCAGGCGAATCCAAAAGTGGCTCCGGTGATTGCAAAGATGATGGGCAAATTTGCAGGACCCAAGTAAACAAGATAACAAGTTTTCTTCTCACTGGCATTTCTGTGTTTAATTGCGTGAGAAGAGAGATATGTTCGAGAATCTTTTTTTCTTTTATGTTTTCGTTGCAGAGGAATTTGAACAGAAGCTGAACTCTTTCGTTAGTAATTTACATCTTTTATTTCGTTTTTCACTTCCGAGTTTGGAATACTTAGATGGAGCTTCAGATGAGAATAGTTCGTAAAATTTATTTACATTGGAAGATTACGAAGCAAACCGTTTCGCTTTTTGGGCTCAGGCCACAAATGATGAGAGTGTTTAGGGAACGTAGTTGTGCACCCAATTATGTTTTTGTATTCTATGAGCTCAATTTAATTGAAGATGTTTAGGGCATTTTGGCTCATCGCTTCTAAGAAAAAGATGTAACAGGGAGGGTACGCTTGGTAATGGTGTTATCCGAAAAAATCAAATGACACAATCAATAATTATTTTATGCAAGTGTCCACTGTGCACTCTATGAGTAGACAACTTAGCAAATTCTTACCACATAACCCAGTATTGACTATTGTATAAGAGGAAAATGCGTGATGTATTTTGTAAATCGAAAATCTTGTGTGGAATTATTTTTACAAACGGATTTAATGTGAAGAAGAAGAAGAAGAAATTGAACTCTTTGTTTAGATCGTTGACAAAGATGTCGAGGCCAAAATATATATAAGTCCAGTGTTGACGGTTTGTTCTATTCACATTTAACTTCGTCGTACCATCTCATTTCAAATTATATGACCGCAAACTTTGAAGTTGAATCTACAAAAAAATCAATTAAGATACTATTTGACTTAATTTATAGTATTTTCCAAAGAAGAGAATGAGTTTGGGTGATCATCTCTGGATATATAATTACTCTACTAATCATATGTAGTTTACTAGTAAATAGTAATTGATGATTTTGGATCACCAAATTTTTCATTAGTTGTGTTGTGTCATAGCCTGAGTTAAAATCCAAAAGTGTGATTGAATACAAAAAAATAATGTATTAGAAAATATATTTTATTTCATCACATATTTAGAAAATTATGTATTAGAAAATCTATTTCCTATAATAATGTGAGCTAGTGGACATATTCTGAAATATGAAAATCCAAACTGTTTTATGGCCAAGACCAATGGGTCTTAAATGATCACAGGTTACTTTCATACGTTATGAAATCAAATCCGGACTTATGTGGTAGTATACATTTTACAATAATATCAACAACAATTATACCCACTTTATATTAAATCAGAATCAACAATTGACTACAATGGTTATTTTAATTCAGGCCACATACTATATTCATACTCATTTCAATTGATTAGGCTCATATCGTCTTTGAATATAAATAAAATCCTTAAAATAATAGATACATGGTCAATGATGAAAAAACCAGAAAAATAGGAGCCACATCTCTAGTTACATTAAGTTAAAAGAGTCAAACGTTGATAGAACTTCAGATATTTTTTCATATTATTTTTTCTTTTAAGGCTTTTGGCACCATGTGAATAATTTACTTTACAAACCAAAGAAAATAAAAAACTTGTATTTTCTTGACTTTGACGAAACCCTACACCATACCTTAATTAACAATAGTTGAAAACCACGGTGCACCCTTACTGCTTTACATGGATCTCTTATGCTACTACATATATATTTATGATTTGTATGCGTATATACACATATCATATAGTGTACACATATATGTATATGCCACGTATGCATAAAGCATGACAGTACTCAATGCTTGCGACTCATTTCCATAGAGTTGCCACTATGTCAATATAGCGAACAGTCAAAACCCAAAATCATGAACACCAAAGTCTTGACAATAATCGAGAAACATCCACTCCTTGTCGTTGACTCCTTCGGGTGACCATATCGGAAAATCTGCAATGGTGCCGAACATATTGCTGTCGTATAATGTTCCATCAACGGCGCCATAGTTACTATCACTCCGGGAGGCCTCAGCTTTTGTAGTTTCGTCGGACCATAAGTAACTAAACAATTCATCATCATTACAAATGCTGTCAAGTAGATGAGTTTCAGAATCCATCGAACTGTTTTGATCAGTAACCGTGCTACTGCTTTCGTCTTCCATTGTCGTGCCACTTATTTCTAAGTTTTTTGTTGTGGTTGTCTTTGGTTCCATTGAAACATCATCTGGATTCGACGAAATGGTTTTGGACTTATCGGTATTAGAAGGTTCTTGGTTTAGAGGTTGATGGGTCACAGGGTCGATTCCCATCTTAAGAAGTTTTTTCTTGATGTGAGTATTCCAATGGTTTTTTATTTCGTTATCTGTTCTTCCGGGTAATCTTGAAGCTATCTTAGACCACCTATAATACAACCAATAAATGGTTTTAAAAAAACAAATATATCACAAGAATATAATAATATTTTATAAAGTGCTGGTGGATATGTTTCTTGGAATATAAACACAAGAAGATTGACAAAATAAGTTAACATTATCTTTGGAAGAGAAGGACGTTACTTTGTCTTGAAGTTGATTTCAAAGAAAAATTAATGCAAATCGAAAACTTATTCTACTTATTTGACCATCTTATTTGCCTATTTGGAACTATCTAATTTACTTTATTATTTGGTATAATTTACACAACGCATACATACACTAAACATATGTTGGATCACATGCAATGACTTCATATTTTATGAATAACATACACGATCCAAACCAATGTTTATCCTAAGTCCTCTAGTTTTTGTTACAACGTAAAATTTGAATTTTCACATAAATTTGAAATTATTTAGGCTTCCGTTCATACTTAACATATCTATGACACAAATCATAAGTAAGAGCAAAAAAGGAAAACTGTGGAATTAATGTATGATTAGTTATCTAGGCTTACTTATTGCCAAGATGAGCATGAAGATCAATGACAAGTTGTTCTTCATCATGAGAGAGAAGGCCTCTCCTCAAGTCAGGCCGGAGATAGTTAGTCCACCGGAGGCGGCAACTCTTTCCACAGCGGCGGAGACCGGCCATCTTTGGCAAAGCACGCCAGCAACAATGGCCGTTAGTGAGTATGAAGTTTATGAGCTTCTTGTCTTCCTCCGCCGTCCACGGCCCTTTCTTCACCCCTAGCTTGTCACAGCATGGCTGCCTCCCCATTAAATATTATTTATATATTAATACAATGTGTGATTTTATATTATGTAATATTAGGATGTGAAATAGAGAGTAGAGAGATAGGATAGAGATGGAAAACTAAAGCTATTGAGGATGGAAAATCGCAACAGCTTGCAAGTTATGTCAAAAGCCTACCAAAGCTCACCCACCTATATATAATAACCTTCTCACACCTTTTCCCCCTCAATTGTTTTAACAAAAAAATAATTATATATATATATATATATATTAATGCTTATTAGCTCTAACACAGTAACACATACTCAAAAATTTAGGGGCATTACGGCAAGACATTTTTACGAGTAGCAGTTGCGGAGGTAGTATGTATATAGTGTCTTAATTACGACTTAAAACAAAAACTCATGAGACATTAGTTACTCGTTCATAGAAGAATACATATAGATCATTTTTAAAGGTACATATAACGTATGTATATACAGATGTCATGATGGGGAAATTACAACAGTTTCAAAGAAGATCTCTGCTTGTATCTTGCTTTATACATAATATGGTTTATTTTATTTTATATTGAATGATTCATATATATATATATATATATATATTAGATTATTTAGAAGTTAGTCAGCTAAAGAAATAAGGTTTCTGATAAATAATGATTGAGGATTTTTTTTTGGTCAGAAATGATTAAGGTTAAGAAATATAATTTGTCTTACTTTTTCAAATCTGTCGCTAATAGGATCACAGAAAGGAGTGTTGGAGATGTCGCATTTGGTTGGTGAAAATGACTTTGGAACTAATGTGAAAGGACAGTGCGTGCGAATGTACGCAATCACACGTGCGACTCATACATTTTTTACCCAAATACCTGTACAAGTATCAAATAAATATATAATTACTAAGAATGTTATAAGCTTAGAGATATATAGTATTCCCTCCATTTCCTAATTTCTATAAGGAAATTATAAATAAATTAATAAAAAGAAAATTTGTAGAATTAAAATATTACAAGGGATAAATCGAGCGATAAATCAAGTGGGTTTCAAGGAGGATTTTAACAAAGACCTACCCTTAGATTATAGATGCATTTTATAAAGGTTTTTGTCGTACCCTTAGAAAGAAATCAAGTCATTCTTAGTTCATATTACAAAACAAGAGTTTAAGCGAATAATATTCATGATTCTTTTAAGTCTTCAGATAGCGCTAGTCAGCTAAAATCTGTCACCAAAACTATGGATGAACCAACAATTGTAAACAAACTAATTTAAACATTGTCGCTAGCAACATAAAAGAATAAAAAACCAAATTAAAACTCATGATCCAATCTTTACAAAATCAATTTACATAGATCAATCAGAATTTTGTCCAATATTGGTACGATTTTCTTTTCTACGTAATGGCTTTACATAGATCAATCAAAACCGGACCAATCCAATTGACTTTTGGTAATATTTTATTTTCTACATAACATAGAAGAAACTTTAAAAGCTTCATACTAAACTGGCAAAAAGAAAAAAAAAAAAATGCTGTCACCGATACGCGGGAAGGTAAATATCGACGATTATGCATTTGACACAGAGGTGTACACGTATACATCTTGTATCAATTTATGTTTCTAGACTGTTCTAATCTTTGCGACTTGTGGGTGATTTGCAATTTTGGGTTCTGGTTTTGTTACAAATTAGTCGTTATTTCAAATTATATATAAACTAAAATTCTTTCTCGTATCATAGTATATACATTTGGTCAGACGTGTGATTTTCTGACTCAGTTATTTGTTTAATCCCATCGATTTTTTTTTATTTTTTTTAAATCTTCTATAAAAGAATGTATGCGAAAAATTGTTGAAAAAAAAAAGAATGTATGCTAAAATATGATATTAATGCTGGTAAATATTATTGTGAAATATCTTTACTCTAAATGATGAAATAGGCGGATATATAAGCGAGACATTCTTTGGCACACCGAGATCAGAGTTGTGACCAAATTCTAAATGAGTATACATTTTTAGGTTTTGGGAGTTTATATGCTGCATTTCTTAACTTAATTGGGGGCATTCAAGTGCAATGCCAATACGTTATTTTTTTTTTTCCATTTTATAAGAAAGTTTGTTGACTATATTTCGAGTAGACCCGGGCAATCAAAATCGATTATATACTTTCTTCTAAACCTCTCTACTAATATGGTATAAGTCAGAAAAGTTTTACATAGCATTATTTTTCTTATTCCGAGTTCTTTGACGTGTGTTTAGTACTACATGTACTGCTCAAATTAATGCAAACAAAACACTATTTTTTCCAATTGGGTAAACAATATAACATTTTTCCACACCAAATATATATATGTTCTCACTTCTGCCCCACAAAAACTTTTCCTTGTTGGTCTCTGTTATTTCCTCTGTTTCTAACTAATCTAATTTTTAAGTTTTCATACATATTAAAAAACATATATAAAATTTATTATAGATCTATCAGTTTTTGTGATTAACAAATTTCTATAACTCTAAACCAATAGTATTCAATTATTTTTCTTGAAGTTTATAATTCATCATCAATAATTAATGAAAATGCATTAAAATCTTTAGAACTCTATCTTTTTGAAACATTTTTTTTCTTCTAAAACTTGGATTAATTAGGATCAAAGGGAATATCTTTTTTATTTGTTGAATCATTATTCACCAAGCACCAAGTATTCTATTTAGTTATACTAAGTAATATATTTAGTGAAATACTATCTTATCAATATATGTTAAGAAATGATTAGAATGTTGTCGTTCAATTTCTTATGTGTGAGAATATGTGATTCTTTATTTCATGACATGGAATCTATTTTGAAGTTACAAACTTTCAATTTCCTCGAATAACTTGTGTCTCTTGTCTTCTTTGTTAAATTGACATTTGAACACCTTAGGATTAGGAAACGAGACTTCCGCTCTATACCCCACCACTTTCTTCTATTTCTCTACGACTCTCGTTTGCTAGCTAATTATTAATTAATTAAGATTCAAGACTCTTAATCATCGCTTGTTCCCTTAATCAAAAGTTTTAAATCAACTTCTTGCTTTAATCCCATTTTCAAGTCACCACTTACGTAACTTACGAGTAATGCCATCGTCATTATATTATGCATGCATATATATAATTAATTCGTGTGCGTAAATGTATTGTAAATTAGTCAAGTCACTTTTGTCCCCTTTATTGTAGACTATAATTTTTATTTATTTATCTAATTACTGACTAACTAAGACAATAATATTTATTTTCTGTAATTATTCTGGAAAATGTTTTAATTTACGTCTATTTAATATAATTATTTACAGTTCATCTTCAGAAAAAAACTATATTCAATTTTTAGTTGTGTTACATGTTAATTAATGAAAGTGTTAAATTATACATAATATATATACATGCACGAGATAGATAACCTATGGTGGTCTTGCAATGATCATCATATCATATACTTTAACCCAAAAAAAATGATCATATCGGTAAAAGCCAAATATGAACTTATGTTGAACAAATAATATCATCTGTCACTGCATAGTTTGCATGAGATGTTGCATGCTCAAAAAAACTCCGGTTATAAAGAAAATAAAGACATAACAGATTTGTTATAATGTTCTTTTAAAATCATGATTAGAATATATTTTTGTTCTTAGCTAAATGGCCTTATAAATGTTGACAAAAAGGATTAGATTTCCTGAGAATAAGCAAGCAACTACGTTTTGGAGAATTGAATTGAAAACCATTGATGAGAAATTTTCATTATATAACTAATTAGTAATTACTTATACTATATGAATCGAAATTATTTAAATAACTAACCGGACCTACAAAAGAAAAGCTTTCCAATGGGTTGGATCTTCTTGTTGGGGCTTGTACCGCGATTATAAAATATTTTATGCCCAGAATAGTTTCACTTATGGAGCCCAGACCCGTGTGATCAATAGCAAATTATGTTCTTAGCCAACCAGGTTCCATGTTTCTTCACTAACTTGATTTTTATTTTCTCGAGGGTTCTTTTTGTTTTTTTTGTTTTACTGTCTTCAGTTTCACTATTTGACATTTCTCGGATTGTTTGATGGTTAACGTAAGATCAGTTTGGCACCTTTTATAAGGTTCTAGCTTTATAGTGACCGTCAAATTAACACTATAAGTGAGTGAGTTCTGTGCCAAAGTAGGTATATGACAAACGAAAGAACTTAAATAGGGGAAAGAGTAATGAATGATCAGGATGTGTCCATCAAGGTTAGTGTTCTTAGTTTCACTCTCATAATCATGTTAAGGTCGCGCACACGGCACACGTACGTAATTTCGACAAGAGTAATTACACTACTGTAAAGTATGAAACTGATTCTCTTCAGGAAAGCCTAAGTATGGTAAAGACTCTCGGTGAGGAAGAGGGTTTGCTTCACTCTCTGTCAAGAAGAATGTTTTACTCGACTCTGGTCAGCTTGATCTACACGTGAGATACACGTGATGCCGTTGAAGAGGTTATAACGACGAAAGGTGTTCATCGTCTCTAACGGTCTGATTCTGTTTCTTCTTTAAAAAAAAAAAACAATAAAAGATCTTTGTTTCTTTGTGGATTAAGTCGATTCGTTGTTGGACGAGAGAGGTGTGAGTGAATCAAGAAAGATTGTGAGAGAGATTTGTAAACAGTTTACCAAGAAGTTTATAGTGGATTTCTGGAGGAACTTCTCCGGCGAGACGTAGGGAATCCGGTTTGGATCCCGAACTCGTTAAATCTCTTGTGTTCTTTAAATTCCTGCATACAATCTCTTAGTCGATCGATTCCGAGTTTATCTCCAAGTTGATTCAAGGTTTTAGCTCAATTACGGATCCTAAACTCTACAAATTGGTATCAGAGCACACGGTGGTTGAGCAATAGTGAATCAAAGATGTCAGGGACGTTACAAGTCGCGATGTTCGATGGATCGGGAGATTTCTCTCTTTGGAAGACAAGAATGCTTGCGCACCTTAGTGTTCTCGGATTGAAGGACGTTTTGGTTAAGAAACCAGAGGTGGTGCTCAAGGAGGAAGAAGAACAAGATCCAGTGAAGAAAAAGAAGTTGGACGATGAACAAGAAGCAAGGTTAGAACGATGCGATAAAGCAAAGCATCTTATATTTCTGAATGTGGCTAACAAGGTACTTAGAAAGATTGAGCTGTGTGGGACAGCTGCAGAAGCTTGGGATACTTTAGATCGATTGTTCATGATCCGATCTTTACCACACCGAGTCTACACTCAGTTGAATTTCTACAACTTTAAGATGCAAGAAAGCAATAATATCGATGATAACATTGATGACTTCTTAAAGATTGTCGCTGATCTTAATCATCTTCAGATTGAAGTTCCGGATGAAGTACAAGCCATCCTATTGCTGAGTTCACTTCCACCAAGGTATGACAATCTAGTAGATAATCTTAAGTATAGCAACAGTAGAGAACGACTTCGTCTTGATGATAAGATGGTAGCTGCTAGAGATAAAGAAAGGGAAATTAATCAGAATGGAAGAGCTGTTGCTGAAGGATATTATGTTAGAGGAAGATCTGAAAGTCATAATGCTAATCATTCACATAAAAGCAAACATAGGCCCAAATCTAAGTCTAGAGAAGGTAAAAGAGTATGCTGGATTTGTGGTAAGGAAGGCCATTTTAAGAAACAGTGTTATAAATGGCAAGAAAGAAATAAAGGAAAAGGAATAGGTTCAGATAAAGGTGAGTCAAGTCTAGCTAAATTAGGAGCAGAAAGAGATCCAGCAATGGTATTGATGGCTGAGGCAGAGAATCTAATAGTAACAGGAGGTACAACAGAAGAGTGGGTTCTTGATACAGGTTGTTCTTTTCACATGACTTCAAGAAGAGACTGGTTTTGTGAATTTAAAGAGGTCAACATTGGGTATGTGAAGATGGGGAATGACACACTATCTCAGGTTAAGGGAATTGGAAGTATCAGGATAAGGAACTCAGATGGTACTTAAGTAGTTTTAACAGATGTGAGGTATATGCCAACAATGTCAAGGAATCTGATATCGTTAGGAACCTTAGAAAATAAAGGTTGCTGGTTTAAATCACAAGATAAAATCCTTAAGGTAGTTAAAGGATGCTCAACTTTTTTAAAGGGTCAGAAAAGAGAAACATTGTATATTTTGCAGGGTGAGTCAGAAACTGCTGAGTCAAATTCTTCTGAAGGATCTAAAGATGAGACTGCTCTATGGCATAGCAGATTAGGCCATATGAGTCAGAAGGGACTTGAAATTCTAGTCAAGAAAGGATGCTTACAAAAGGAAGTTATCAAATAGCTGCAATTCTGTGAAGACTGTGTGTTTGGGAAAGCTCATAGGGTGAGTTTTGCTCCAGCTCAGCATGTTACTAAAGACAAGTTAGGATATGTTCATTCAGACTTATGGGGTTCTCCACACAATCCTTTATCTCTTGGAAACTGTCAGTACTTTATCTCGTTTGTAGATGATTTCTCTAGGTAGGTGTGGATCTACATCCTGAAAAAGAAGGATGAGGCATTTGAGAAGTTTGTTGAATGGAAGAAGATGGTAGAGAATCAATCCGATAGAAAGGTTAAGAAACTAAGAACTGACAATGGATTAGAATACTGCAATCACTACTTTGAGAAATTCTGTAGAGAAGAAGGCATTGTAAGGCACAAGACTTGTGCCTATACACCACAACAGAATGGTATAGCAGAGAGATTAAACAGAACCATAATGGACAAGGTGAGGAGCATGCTAAGTGAGAGTGGTATGGAGAAGAAGTTTTGGGCAGAAGCAGCATCTACAGCAGTGTATTTAATCAATAGGTCTCCCTCTACATCTATTGATTTTGATCTACCAGAAGAAAGATGGACATCAGCTATACCAGATTTAAAAGGACTAAAGATGTTTGGTTGTCTAGCCTATGTTCACTCAGATCAGGGAAAGTTAAACCCCAGGGCTAAGAAAGGAGTTTTTACCAGCTATCCAGAAGGAGTCAAAGGATACAAGGTATGGCTCTTGGATGAATCTAAATGTGTTATAAGCAGGAATGTGGTTTTCAGGGAAGATGTAATGTACAAGAATTTGGACAAAGTTTCAAATTCAGAGACAATTGAACTAAATCTGGAGGATTTCAGAGTTAGCTCACAAAAACCTGAAGATAATGAGACTGATTCAAGTATTGATCCTCAAGGTGGAACTACTCTTAATCAGAATGAAGTAAGAAATGCTTCAACTCTAAGTTCAAGTCAGAATGTGCCTCAGGAAGCTACTCAGGATACTAATTCTGAAGAAGACGAAGCTGAAGATTTGAGTGATTACCAACTGATAAGAGATAGAGCTAAGAGAACTGTGAAAGCAAACCAGAGGTACAATGAATCAAACTTAGTTGGATTTGCCTACTATACAGAAGATGGGGAGAAAACTGAACCTAGAACTTATCAAGAGGCTTTGATTGATTCAAACTGGGGTGAGTGGAATAATGCTATGAAGGAGGAGATGGTATCAATGAAGAAAAATCACATATGGGATCTGATAGACAAACCTGAGTATTTAAAACTCATAGGCTCTAAATGGGTATACACTAGGAAAGCAGGAATACCTAGAGTAGAAGCTCCCAGATTTAAAGCCAGACTAGTTGCAAAAGGCTTTGCTCAAAAGGAAGGCACTGACTACACAGAGATATTTTCACCTGTAGTTAAACATGTATCAATTAAATACTTGTTATCAATGGTAGTTCAGTTTGATATCGAGCTACAACAGATGGATGTTAAGACAGCTTTTTTGCATGGTTTTCTGGATGAAGAGATCATGGCTCAGCCAGAAGGTTTTGTGGATAAGAAGTATCCAAACAAGGTATGTCTTCTTAAGAGATCTTTGTATGGTCTTAAACAGTCACCTAGGCAATGGAACTTAAGATTTGATGAGTTTATGAAAGGAATAGGGTACAAGAGAAGTGCCTATGACAGTTGTGTGTATCTGAAGATGTGTGATGATGGATCATATGTGTACCTACTACTATATGTAGATGATATGCTTATAGCTTCGGTTAGTAAGCTTCAGGTTGAAGAATTGAAGAAACTGCTAAGTAGTGAGTTTGAAATGAAGGATTTAGGGGAGACTAAGAAGATCTTGGGTATGGAGATAACTAGAAACCGTACTGCAGGTTTACTAACTCTTTCACAGGAAGGATTCATGAAAAAAGGTACATAAGACTTTTGATATGGATCAATCTAAGCCTGTGTCAACTCCTATGGGTATACATTTCAAACTCAAATCTGCTACTGTTGAGGAATATGAAAGTCAGGTTGATAGGATGAAGATAGTACCATACTCTAATACTATAGGGAGTATCATGTATTCTATGATAGGCACTAGGCCTGATCTTGCCTACCCTGTTAGTGTCATAAGTAGATTTATGAGTATGCCACTAAAGAAGCATTGGCAAGCAGCCAAGTGGGTCTTGAGATACATGAGAGGTACTGAGAAAAAGAAGTTATGCTATAGAAAACAGGATGACTTCTTGATCAGGGGATACTGTGACTCTGACTATGCCAGTGACTTAGATAAAAGGAGATCGACTACAGGTTTCATGTTCACTGTTGGAGGAAACACAATAAGTTGGAAGTCACGTCTACAGAAAGTTGTTGCTCTCTCCACAACAGAAACCGAGTATATGGCATTGACTGAAGCAGTTAAAGAAGCTACCTGGTTGAAAGCATTAGCTGAAGAGTTAGGTTTCTCTCAAAATTGTGTGGAAGTTCATTGTGATTCTCAGAGTGCCATTGCTTTGGCTAAAAATTTCAGTCCACCATGAGAGAACCAAGCATATTGACATTAGGCTGCACTATATAAGAGATGTTATAAGTGCTGGCTTAGTTAAAATTGTGAAGATTGCAAGTGAATGCAATCCGGCTAACATTTTCTCTAAAATACTACCAGTAACCAAGTTTGAGGGAGCATTGGAGATGCTCCGGGTTACTGACAACTGAGTGGTAAAACTCAAAGATCCGGAGAAAGAAATCCAAGAACTAGAAAAAGGTTTGAGGTTTGAAGATTAATCAGTTTCAAGGTGGAGTTTTGTAAAGTATGAAACTGATTCTCTTCAGGAAAGCCTAAGTATGGTAAAGACTCTCGGTGAGGAAGAGGGTTTGCTTCACTCTCTGTCAAGAAGAAAGTTTTACTCGACTCTGGTCAGCTCGATCTACACGTGAGATACACGTGATGCTGTTGAAGAGGTTATAACGACGAAAGGTGTTCATCGTCTCTAACGGTCTGATTCTGTTTCTTCTTTAAAAAGAAAACAATAAAAGATTTTTGTTTCTTTGTGGATTAAGTCGATTCGTTGTTGGACGAGAGAGGTGTGAGTGAATCAAGAAAGATAGTGAGAGAGATTTGTAAACAGTTTACCAAAAAGTTTTTAGTGGATTTCCGGAAGAACTTCTCCGGCGTGACGTAGGGAATCCGGTTTGGATGCCGAACTCGTTAAATTTCTTGTGTTCTTTAAATTCCTGCATACAATCTCTTAGTCGATGATTCCGAGTTTATCTCCAAGTTGATTCAAAGTTTTAGCTCAATTACGGATCCTAAACTCTGCAACTACATTAATTCCAACGATTTGATCAGCACTTATTTAAAGAAATATTAGAGTGGCAATTTTGTATTTATGTAGATTCCGCAATATGGCTTCGATTGACTAAATGCCCATAAATATCATTCAGCCTTTTCAGCATTTGTGTTAGAATCTTATGCATTCAATCTCAAACATTCATCCACCTAACCATACTATTTTAAGCCGACCTCTGAAAAAAAACAAATCAAATTTTAATGACACACGGATTTTACGAAAGTATAGTATTGTATGGGACTTCAACACTTGTATATATTTTTGTCTAATTATGTTATCATAAATTTATGATAGTATAGTATTAGTACGGATAAAAGATAACTATTAGTCAACAACTCCATCATTATGATTTATTTTCGATTTTTTCAACTCATGATCTATAAATTTTGAGTAGTCAGAAATATAATTTCACCTATTCTTACTAAAATATCTAGTTTATGTAATAAAATGAATATTAGCTCTTACTTTTTTTATCTGCATGTTTTTTCACAAGTGTAATTTTGTATTTACTACCACTTTCAACGGCGTCTCAAAATTTTCACTTTTGCGTTTTGAATATGAAGGAACCTAAAAAATTTAATAGAAGTTGATCCTAATATAGATTAATAAAATTAAATACTATATGTTATTATTTTCTCTGAGTCTACAATATTAATGTCCACACTCCCTTTGTTCTATCTTCACCACAACACAACACAAAACCTCCAAACCACTTATCAAAACACAGTGACATCTTTCTCTCTGAAGACAAAGATGGAACTGGCGTCGTCTAACTTCCATCTCTCGCAGATCTTCAATATAGAGGAATCGTACAACTCTGTGATGTGCGGTGTCGCCGCTCTCTTGGCCATTGTTTGCTACTTCTGGATTCAGGGGAAGTCCAAATCCAAGAAGGGACCACCGTTACCTCCGGGACCTTGGCCCCTTCCGATCGTCGGAAACCTCCCATTCCTAAACTTTGACAGCCTCCACACGCAATTCCAAGCCCTAACCCTAAAACATGGCCCTCTCATGAAAATCCACCTCGGATCCAAACTCGCTATTGTTGTATCCTCTCCAGACATGGCTCGCGAAGTTCTCAAAACCCACGACATCACTTTTGCCAACCACGATCTCCCTGAAGTCGGCAAGATCAACACTTACGGTGGCGAAGACATCCTCAGGTCTCCTTACGGCACCCATTGGAGGAGACTTCGTAAGCTCTGTGTTATGAAGATGTTCACTACACCAACTCTAGAAGCTTCTTACTCCACACGCCGCGAAGAAACCAGACAAACCGTCGTTTACATGTCGGAAATGGCTCGTGATGGATCTGCTGTGAACCTTGGAGAACAAATCTTCCTTTCCATTTTCAACGTCGTGACACGAATGTTGTGGGGTGCGACTGTTGAAGGTGACGAGAGAACAAGTTTAGGAAACGAGCTCAAAACCCTGATCTCCGATATCTCCGACATCGAAGGGATCCAAAACTACTCAGATTTCTTCCCGTTGTTCTCAAGATTCGATTTCCAGGGACTGGTTAAGCAGATGAAAGGCCATGTCAGGAAGCTCGACCTCTTGTTCGATAGAGTTATGGATAGTCACGTCAAGATGGTAGGAAAGAAAAGCGAAGAAGAAGAAGATTTCTTACAATACTTGCTTAGAGTTATAGACGATGATGAGAAAGCTCCACTCTCGATGACTCATGTCAAGTCTCTCCTCATGGATATGGTTCTTGGCGGAGTGGACACATCGGTTAATGCATCAGAATTCGCCATGGCAGAGATTGTAAGCAGACCAGAAGTTTTAAACAAGATCCGACAAGAACTGGATCAAGTTGTTGGCAGGGACAACATCGTTGAAGAATCACATTTACCTAAGCTTCCTTATCTTCAAGCGGTTATGAAAGAGACTCTTAGACTTCACCCTACGCTTCCTCTTCTTGTTCCACACAGAAACAGCGAAACCTCAGTGGTTGCGGGGTACACTGTGCCTAAAGACTCCAAGATTTTCATCAACGTTTGGGCGATTCATAGAGATCCTAAGCATTGGGATGAACCAAACGAGTTTAAACCAGAGAGGTTTTTGGAGAACTCGCTTGATTTCAATGGGGGTGATTTCAAGTACTTGCCTTTTGGATCTGGGAGGAGAATTTGCGCGGCGATAAACATGGCCGAGAGACTTGTTCAGTTCAACATTGCGTCACTTCTTCACTCTTTTGATTGGAAAGTTCCTAAAGGACAGAAGTTTGAGGTTGAAGAGAACTTTGGGCTTCTTCTTAAGTTGAAGTCTCCACTTGTGGCTATTCCTAGTCCAAGGTTGTATGATCCAAAACTCTACACAGCTTAAGTTGGGAAGTTTGGTTCGGCGCAGTCAGATTCGTTCTCTTGTTTTTTTTTTTGTAATTTTTTTTTTTTTAAATGGTATGAAGTCACCAAAAATCGAAAAATAAATATTTAAGCATTTTTTCACTTTCTACTCTTCATTTTAATGTGTCCTTTTTATCACGGATAGGTTTCCATTACAATGTCAATTATCATCTTCGGAATCCTTAATCGTCAGCCTCATAGAATCTGAAAACTTGAGGTCTTTAATTAATGAATTATCTTAGGTCTTTTTTAAAATATCAAATACTTATCTTATTTAGAAACGGTTTCATTTTAATATTAATTTTATTGTTAGTTTATTAAAGTCCATTCACATTGCATATGAGGCCACTAAAGAAAATATGCATGACATGAAGGTATTTTCCTAATAATTCTCCTGACATATTTTGCTTTTAAAGAAATAAATCTCGTGACATGTAATTGTATACATCTGATCATAAATGTAATAATATCTTATCTAAATATACAAAATGTCGATCCATTAACCATAGAATTGTACCAATTATAGAATGGTATAATACAATATTCTTTATCCAAGTCATATTCATGGACCGGGAAAATATCCATGTCTGAGCAAATATGGCCTCGAATAGAAACTTGGGACAGGGTTGGCCGACGAGTTAAAAAATCTGAAGATTACTTAGAGCATCATTATCGCACATCCCCAATAGGTTTCTTAGAGTTTTTTAATAATTAAAATTAATATAAAATATTGAATAGTTAAGAGATTCCTCGTAACCGTATCTTAATTAAGAGACGTAAGAGACGGTCTTTTACGCTGACCCTACCATTTTAATACTAAACAAATAGTTAAGAGACTCATTTGGGGTTGTGCGATAATGATGCTCTTATAGACTCAAGACATACATGCGTGCCCGCTGGAACAGTAACGAGGCACAAAAGGACAAGACGAATGGTGATGAGGCACAATAAGGGCAAGACGCGCCAACGAGCCAACAAACCAACAAAACAAATGCCATAAGATTTTTAAGTTATTTTTTATTTTCTTATAAATATTGTGTAGCACGGTTATTTGTTACGATTCTCGAAAAAAGAATTACGATTCTCGTAAAAAAGAAAAAAATGTTATATATGGCTTCGCCACTCTCCATAAAAAAAAAAAGCTCACAACCCAAAATAATGAGGATAGACCCAGCTCGCACAAAAGTAGAAATAGAATCAACCATGGAATGACCGAAAAGATGAAAATGCTTTTTGTAACGCTTATATAAAAAATTTAGATAAACAGTACAAAGCACGGATTTTTTTTTTGGAAAGAGAGCTCCTAGCACCGCATAGACGATTATAGAAAGAACATCTTATTCGCACTACCTATAAAATACATAACTCGACTAACAAATCATTTTCTGTAAAAGAGCATCGCGTTTGTCACACCTTATATAACGTTTCGACCTATCAATGACATACATGTTCTACGATTCGTTTAAAAAAGTAGTTGCACTACTTCTTAAATATAACTTGTTGGATCCTATACATAACAAAATAGAAAAAATAGTTGCTTGTTCTACAAAAATAGACACATGATCGCAGTGATAGATCCACTCGTACGTTGAATTTTTTTTTCCAAGAATCAATTTTAAGGCGAAAGTCATGCTAAGAAGTCACAAGTCGGCCCTTGTAGACGCTACAACCATAAAAGAGTGCAATTTTCAAAATGTGAACACAAATTCTTTGATCGAATCATATGTCACAAATGACACGTATAATAACATATACGTTAATATTATTGTCGTAATCTGGACCAATACATAGTGATTTATTAACTTTGATTACTGATTTAATTTCCAAAAAAAAGTTGCAAATAGTAATAATATATTGTACTATACTAGGATTTTAAGATATTTGTATATTCTGGAATGCTAAAACCGTAATAATTCAGAAAATTTGTAACACTTCAAACATCATGTTTTTACTAATGTACGCACAAACTAAACGAGAGCATAATGACACTGCTGTTAAAATTCGATATGAGAAACTATACGTTCGAGTGGATAATTGGATTACTTGTTTGCGAAGAAACACAGTCTCCAATGAGGAGTGATTTCGTCTCTGTCGTCCATTTACAAAAAGCTCTTGGCTCTTTAGTATATTCTTAACTTCTAAATGAATGGGACATTGGGACTTCAATACTGGAGGGAGACTTTAGTCAACATTGGCGTTGTATTACTTATCTTTATATTATTATAATTTGTTAATATAACCGCAAATTATTATCAATAATTTCATAGTATACAATGAAAATAAAATATTTATTATTCAACAACTCCTTTGTGACGCAGTCGAATTTGTCAAACAAATTTTATTTATTTTTAACTTATGAAATTTATATTTTTGGTGAATCTGTATAATAAATCAATTATTAAAATGCTGGCTGCTGTGTAGTGTTAATTATATATTTTTTTTGGTCTGCCTGGTTTTATATAATATAACTATTCTCAACCCCGTTACATATCTTTCACTTTTGGGTTCTGAATATGAAGGAACTGTTTTGAAAACCACAGTCCATATAAGTTGATCTTATACAAAATAATAATAATAAATTTGAAGGTACCTAGGAAATTTCATACAAGTTGATCTTATACGAAATAATAATAAATTAATGCATAATGGTGCTTTGTAGTCCTTGTATTGTTTATGATCATGTGAAGTACTAGAAATTAGAAACAGGTGTGGACTAGCCGCCAGTCTTGACATGTAAAAACAACCGACACATCACACAAGAAAATAAAAATAAAAACAAAAACAAAATCAAAAACAAAAATTTGGAGAAAGGAGTTCAAAATATTGAATAGTCTTGTTTTCTTTCTTTTTCTTTTAATGTATTTAAAAAATTTCTAAGGTAAACATAAAAAAAACCAGCGAACATACAATAAAATAAGTCAAAGTCAACCTATTACTACTACTATAGATTAATGGATTGAATATTGTCTGTCAAGTAGGTCTAGGATATCCGCATCAGTTTCCGTATTCGGTGGATCCATAATTTTAGTATCTGGATCCGGATCTAAAAATCCAAATATCCGTAAAAAAATCTAGATATCCACGGATTTGAAAATCTATATTTTTTAGAAAAATATAATATTTGAAAAAAAAGAGACAAAAAAAACTATGTTGAGCTAATTATGAATCCCAATATTAAAAAGTTTAAGTCGATTTAGAGAGAATAATAGAGCTAGATTTGCAAAAAAAAAAAATCGGATATCTGTTATACAAATCAAAATTTTCTATTATCTGTATCTATATCCGGATTTGTCGAATTCAAAAATTCATTATCCGAATCCATAACCTCATGACCGGATATTCGGTTTTTCGGATTGAATCCCGAATAGCCGTGGATAGCATAATCTCGTGCCTACTGTCAAGTGGAGCGATGTGTTAGTACACTTTCTCGCGGCTGCGTATAGATTCATTCCATCACTTGCTTCTGTACTTATTTTGTCTCATTTAAATAATTGAACGGGACTTCAACACTGGGGGCGAAATTGGTCAAGATTGGCGTTGTATTTTTATCCAACTTATTATTATTATTATTTTTGTCTAATAATATTATCATAAATTTTAGTATGGCATTAGTACGGAGAAAAAGATTATTTATTATTCAACAACTCAATCATTAGGATTTATTTTCGATCTTTTGAACTTATGAACTTATGGTCTTTTGAGTGATCAGAAGATATAATTTCACCTATTCTTACTAATTTATGTAGTAAAATGTATACTCTTACTTTTTTTTTTCTGCATGTTTTGTACTACTACCACTTTCAACGCCGTCTTAACTCGTTCACTTTTGAGTTTTGATTTTAAAATAGATTAATAACAATAAATATATGTTATCAGTCTCTCTGAGCCTACAATATAAATCTCCACACTCCCCTGTTCTATCTTTACCATTACACAACACAAAACCTACAACCCAATAAACCACAGCGAGATCTTTATCAGAAGACAAAAATGGGAACAGCGTCGTCTAAGTCTAACATCAATCTCTCGCAGATCCTCAACACGGAGGAACCATACAGCTCCGTGATGCTTGCCGTCGCAGCTCTGTTGGCCGTTGTCTGTTACTTCTGGATTCAACGGAAGTCCAAATCCAAAAACGGACCACCGTTGCCTCCGGGACCTTGGCCACTTCCGATCGTTGGAAACCTCCCATTCCTAAACTCTGACATCCTCCACACGCAATTCCAAGCCCTTACCCTAAAACATGGCCCTCTCATGAAGATCCACCTCGGATCCAAACTCGCGATCGTCGTTTCTTCCCCGGATATGGCTCGCGAGGTTCTTAAAACACACGACATCATTTTTGCGAACCACGATCTCCCTGAAGTCGGCAAAATCAACACTTACGGTGGCGAAGACATCCTCTGGTCTCCATACGGCACCCATTGGAGGAGACTTCGTAAGCTCTGTGTCATGAAGATGTTCACTACGCCAACTCTCGAAGCTTCTTACTCCACTCGCCGAGAAGAAACTAGACAAACCGTTGTTTACATGTCGGAAATGGCTCGTGACGGATCTCCGGTCAACCTCGGTGAGCAAATTTTCCTTTCCATCTTCAACGTCGTGACACGTATGATGTGGGGCGCGACTGTTGAAGGAGACGAGAGAACAAGCTTAGGAAACGAGCTCAAAACCCTAATCTCCGATATCTCCGACATCGAAGGGATCCAAAACTACTCAGATTTCTTCCCGTTGTTCTCAAGATTCGATTTCCAGGGATTGGTAAAGCAGATGAAAGGCCATGTGAAGAAGCTCGATCTCTTGTTCGATAGAGTTATGGATAGTCATGTCAAGATGGTAGGAAAGAAAAGCGAAGAAGAAGAAGACTTCTTACAATATTTGCTTAGGGTTAAAGACGATGATGAGAAAGCTCCACTCTCGATGACTCATGTCAAGTCTCTCCTCATGGATATGGTTCTTGGCGGAGTGGACACATCGGTTAATGCATCAGAATTCGCCATGGCAGAGATTGTAAGCAGACCAGAAGTTTTAAACAAGATCCGACAAGAACTGGATCAAGTTGTTGGCAAGGACAACATCGTTGAAGAATCACATTTACCTAAGCTTCCTTATCTTCAGGCGGTTATGAAAGAGACTCTTCGACTTCACCCTACGCTTCCTCTTCTTGTTCCTCACAGAAACAGCGAAACCTCGGTGGTTGCGGGGTACACTGTGCCTAAAGACTCCAAGATTTTCATCAACGTTTGGGCTATTCATAGAGATCCTCAGCATTGGGATGAACCAAACGAGTTTAAACCAGAGAGGTTTTTCGAGAACTCGCTTGATTTCAACGGGGGTGATTTCAAGTACTTGCCTTTTGGATCTGGGAGAAGAATTTGCGCGGCGATAAACATGGCCGAGAGACTTGTTCTGTTCAACATTGCGTCACTTCTTCACTCTTTTGATTGGAAAGCTCCTAAAGGACAGAAGTTTGAGGTTGAAGAGAAGTTTGGGCTTGTTCTTAAATTGAAGTCTCCACTTGTGGCTATTCCTGTTCCCAGGTTGTCTAATCCCAAACTCTACACAGCTTAAGTAAGTAGGTATGAGGGAAACTTTGGTGGGAAGTTGAATTAAGTTTTCTTGTTTCTTTTGTTTGTAGTTTACTTTTCTTTATTTTGTGATTCGAGTTTTGATGTGTTGTGAAAAGGGATGTGTCATGTCATATCTCTCATTATATATATAAATATAATAAAGTTTTCTTTACAATATTAGTGATGCCTTAATTTGTATCCAAATAGTCGATGCTATAAACTGTAGAATGGTATATACTGTATATTAATAACAGTTTGGCTGTTCGTTTCAAATTCTTGGGTCAGTAAATTATACATATATGGGCTTAAGAACCATATAAATTTAGGGTAGTCAATAGTAAACAATGCAGCGCATGTTGTTAAATATTATCAGTGCATATATCCAGTCACATAGCTAACGAATGTATATATTTTCAAAGGTACAAATAGCAAATAGCGCTAAATTTCATCTAAAAGATAAAAGAAGTTAACACTCATTTTGAATTAAAGAAATGGAAAGAAGGTGCATCGACTGAAAAGCATTAGGTATTCCCAATTGATCTAACAAATGAATCATTACAATACGTGACGTGAAAGATAAAATAAACTCAATAGTTGCATTTGTATCCAGTATCACAAAATATAAATAGAATGAATATTTGATATATTTAAGTAGAATCACTACAAGAAATATGAATATTATTAGCGCGGAAAAAGTGTTATAATAGGGGTTTAATAGCGAATTAACAAACGCTAGCTGTGAACAAAAAAAAAAAAAAAAAAAACAAACAAACGCTAGGACATGCGGAGCTATGATAGGTATCACATATATGATAGCACTAGTTCCGTGTGTTATGATAGGTTCTTACACATAAATATTTTATTATGTTTTTTCATAACTCTTCGTTTTTTTTGTAAAATTTATTTAATAAGTCGTGTTTATTGCTATGGTAGATGCTTCTACAAGAGCACAACATTTTGCTTGCCATGATAGATGCTTCTACAATAGCTATACGGATGTGTTATCATTATGTTTGTTATAGCGTTGAAATTTGTTGTAATACACTATTCGAAAACTAAAGTTTCTCGCTATTATATTAGATTGTAAGGGTTTTGTTGTGTTATAATATTTTTTTTCATTACGTTGATCTATTGTTATATTATATTTTTTGATACCAAACCTATTTTGCATGATATAAACATGAAACCTTTTTAAATATATAGAAATAATACCATTCATAACATAACTTTGAATCCCAATACATAACATAAGTCTAAATCTCAAAAGAACATTACACAAGTCTGATTATCAATCCAACATAACACAAGTATTTATTTTAATCTAACATACCACAAGTCTGAATCCAAAAAACAAATAGGCACATTCATCATAAGATCATTAGTTTAGTCTTAAACTAATTAAAACTAGCTAACCTGGACCATGATTTTTTCATTCCCTGAAACAATCAAACATATCTGACATCAGTTTACCAATACCATTATAAGAAAACAAAAACCAAATTAAGCACATCACACTAATTAATTACAACACTTACCTCTGTTCTGTTATTCAACATATGACAAATTTATCTTCTGTCCATGCAATAGATGAACCAAGTGCATCTCTCATATACTCAATTTCATCAGATGGCCTCCCAACTGCTGCATCATCAACAATCACCACATCTACCCAGACTCTAGCTGCATTAGGTCATAAGCGAACAAAGTGGATCTTTTGGTCTCGGTCGTTTGAATGCCATCGTCCTTTCAGTGACAACCCGCTTACTTCCGTTAATATCCATCAGCTTTATCTTTTGAAATTTCTTGATAACTTGAGTTACTTTTTTACGCTGTCATGTTTACAATATAAACCAGTGAGAATAATAACCAGAATCAACTTAATAAGCAATCTAAAAAAATTACCGGTGATCTTCGAGGAGGGGATAGTACTGAAGCGAGTTTAGTATTCTTCACAGTAGATTTTGGAGACTTTACTGGAGACTTAGAACCTGTAGCTGCAGAATTTGGACATTTTGGTAAAGATATCTCAATAGGAGCTTTACTACATGTTGCTGAAGCTTTTGGACCTGATGCTACAGATTTTCCAGCTGATACTTGATCAGTTGCTTGAGAGTTGTCTATATGAGATTTATCACTTGTTGCATCTATGGGCTTTTTAAATACAACTTTGTTGACATGCCATGATACAAAATGCATCAAGCAGTCCTCAAGGTATGTTATATCCATTGTAGGCCTCCAAATAAACGTTTCAGGTTGAAGTACTGCATCCACAAATACTTTAACTGCCTTTGGTCCGAGAGGAAGTCATTAACCAATGCTTTTTCCTCTTGTGTCTGCCAACGGCCTTCTGCAATAACTACATCATCTGAAGACAAATCCAGTAGTTTGCATTTATTCAAAGAATTTGTTCTTGATACCTGTCAACAAATTCAGAAAACTATCTTATTATAAATGAACATGATTAAAACAAATCCTAAACTCATGAATAACCAACCCATTTATAAGCTTACTACTATGATTGTGAAAAATAAAGTTTACCGTAGGCTCAATGTCTTCTGATTGGAGCCAATGGTCTAAAATAACACATTTAGAGGTAGGCCATGCAATCATCTCTCCAACAACTTTCTCCATTGTATACATGTTAGTTGCAGGTCTCCAAAGAAATGCATATGGTTTGATAGCAGTATCAACCAATACTTTTAACATTCGTAGGGCCTAAAGGAATGTCATTCACTTTGTCTTCCGATCAGAAGAAACAATACGACCCTCAACAACGTTTACATCAGTATCAGACCAATCAACCAACACACAATTAGGATGTGATCTTTTGTTCATACTCTACAAAATGTTAATTAGGAAAAAAAGTCAGAGTCAAAATTAATGAAACTTCGCTTAATTGATCTAAATTACTTACTCTTGCAGCTGGGTTTTCACCCAATTCTGGTTCTTGTCTATGTAACAAAAACAAAACAAAGTCAAATTTTATGTTTTACCTTATCTACTTATTGTATGAGTAGAATTGTCTAACCTGTTTACGAATTCTTGAAATTTCATCTTGCAACTGATTGACGTGTTGCATTAATGCATCACCACAAACTATAGATTGTTGATAATAACTACACTTAAGATTTAAGACGATAAATAATACTCTTTCTAATTCAGGTTCTCTGTCGTTTAAAGTTGTTTTCGTATATTAAGAAAATAACTAAAGTGTAATCATCATCCTTCGTTAATATTCTCTTTGTTTCACAAAAAATGTCATTTTACACAATCTAAGAAAACCTTAAATTATATATGTAATCCTTGAATTATACAATTCACAATATATAATTAAGAGAGCATTAAGTCACAAAATAAGTGATTAGAGACTTAAATTCAATGAGAAGTAGTTTAGGGTTACAGGTAAATGTAAAATGACACTTTTTGTGTAACAAATTTTGTGAAACTGAAGGAGTATAAAAAATCATTTTTTGATAAGCTAATAGTAAAAATTAAAAGAATAGAGATGATTATATTTTATTAACAAACATTTTCATATAAAATTGAAAAGAAAAAAAAATTGAAACATTCGAAAACGCATTTAATCAAAAACGGAATAATCATTAGATAAGATACATAAAAGAAACACTTAACCCAAAATTGGTTATATTTGAAGATTATAATGTTTGGGATAAAAAAATATGGTACAAAGTTTTGTTTGATGCAAAATCTAAAATAAATTTACGTAACTTATATTTCTCCAAATTTTTTCGCTGTTTTTGGGTTAAATTTCTTTCTTTAAATATTAGTGTAATTGCTAAAAACTGTATAAGAAAAATTCTGCGTGTATATGCAAATAATATTATTATAAAACATTAACGATCGGTTGGTAAACTAAAAATGCGTTTACTGTCATTGTTCCTAAAATAAGATTGAAAAGAAGATAAATGTTCATGTATGTATACAGTAGACAAACTATAATATACTATCTTATGTTGATAATATTTACATATAAAGTACAATACATTATTAGGGAATAAAAATTGACATAAATAATGCATGACAATTTGACCAAAAAAATAAAAATTTAATGCATGGCAAAGGATCACATTATTTTGCCAAAATAGCAGTATCACCGTCAATATATCACGTTATAATGGTTAGAAATAATTACCAAAAAAAATTACTCTCATCTATCTACAAATAAATAAGTCAACCTTTGGATATTTATTGGACATTAGTATCTTACCTAAATTAGTGATATAACCATTTGAGTCATGTTTTAAGGCATGGCTATAAAACTACAACTACTTCCATCAGTATAGACATCCCTAAAATTTACTATATATTCAATTCTTTTGTGATATAAACTCTTTTAACATTTTCGAGTAAGGTATTATGTGATCTCGGTTTATTTACTTATTAATTATAATGTTCCGTGATATTTACGCGATTTTTGAGTCCAGAATTTGATTACCTATATGGAATCATGATTCAAGATATTATTTTCATTTTGATAATATATATCAAATGTACATATATTTAAAATTGTATGAATGATTTTACTTTCATTCAATTTTTTATTTAGGGGCTAAGAGTGAAAATAAAACAAAGAAGAATTGATTCCAACCGTTGTGCTGTATGTAAGGTCTTGAAAGAAACTTGTGTTCCAGGATGCACCTCCGCACCACATTTTCCACCGAACGATACGAGATTTGAAGATGTTCATCAGATCTTCAGAGCTGCGAACGTCCGCAAGATCCTCGATTATCTTTGATCAATAGAACAACATGAGATTGCTGCTAACTCTTTGTGCTATGCGGCTGAGGCTCGTAGATGTGACTCCATTTCTGGTTGTCATGGCATGATCTTACACTATGAGAGTGTTCTCAATAATATTGAACAAGATATCAAATCTGCAGTGAATGACCTTGAAACCAATGTGGGACCTGATCAAGTTCCAAAATATTTTGATCTTCCTATTCCAGATGATTTCCTCACACCAGCCTCGTTGGATTCCTTTATTGAGAAAATAAAGAGCCTACCCACAGTTGAAAAGAATCAACGTATGCAACTCCGAATGAGAGAAGATCAAAACATGGGTGATGGTCATGGAAGAGCTGATGGCGCATCAACATCTGTTGGGCCATCTTCGGCTTTTGCTAGGAAGCCTCAATGATACTCAACATATACTTCCACTATCTTAAAACCTAAACCAACAATAGTTTTAATCTAATGTCTTTTATTTGTGGTTTTCTTTGAACTCCAGTTCCCATAATAACCTTGTGTCAGTTTCCTTTATTTCTTACCATTTATATTGATATAACTTTAAATTAAAATCATGCGCAACGCGCGTAGTCCAAATCTAGTAACCATAAAAAACAACCACATGATCGCTATGATAATAAACTTGCAAAAAATGTAGATTTATAGATTTTTTTTTGTTTGAAAATAATGATGATGTAAATAAAGAAAATAAAAAATTAAACTTGTTAGAATCTTAGAAATTCCCACTCGATTTTGAGTTTTTAAAATTCATTTTCGTTTTTTATTTTTTATTTTTTACTTAAATCATGAATATGTAAATCTAAATTATTTATTAAACGATGAGTTATAGATCTGTTCAACTTAACCAACAATGGATCTAAATCGGTTATATTTAAAGTTCATAATGTTTCAGATAAAAAAAAATAGGTATAGGCAAAATTTTGTTTGATGCTAAATCTATAATAAATTTACGTAACTTATATTTTCCTATATTTTTCTGCTGTTTTTTGGGATAAATTTGTTTATTTAAATGTTAGTGTAATTGGTAAAAACTTTATATTTAATAGTTATTTCACTTTTAATTATTAGATAAGTGAAAAAATTATATAAATTTATTATTTTTAATAATATCTATTAGAAAAAATCTGCATGTATATGCAAATAATATTATTATAAAACATTAACGATCGGTTGGTAAACTAAAAATGCATTTATTGTCATTGTTCCTAAAATAAGATTGAAAAGAAGATCAATGATCAAATATGTGTACAATAGACAAACTAATATAATATCTTATGTTGATACTAATTACAAATAAAGTACAATACATTATTAGGTAATAAAAATTGGCATCAATGATGCAAGAAAATTTGACCCAAAAAATAAAAACTTAATGCATGGTAAAGGATGATATTATTTTGCCAAAATAGGAGTATCACAGTCAATATATCACGTTATAATGGTTAGTACTAATTACCAAAAAAAATAAATCTCATCTATCTACAAATAAATAAGTCAACCTTTGGATATTTATTGGACATTAGTATCTTACCTAAATTAGTGATATAACCATTTGAGTCATGTTTTAAGGCATGGCTATAAAACTACAACTACTTTCATCAGTGTAGACATCCCTAAAATTTACTAAATTTTCATTTCTTTTTTGATATAAACTCTTTTAACATTTTCGAGTAAGGTATTATGTGATCTCGGTTTATTTACTTATTACTTATATAATGTTTCGTGATATTTACGCGATTTTTGAGTCTAGAATTTGATTACCTATATGGAATCATGATTCAAGATATTTATTTTCATTTTGATAATATATATCAAATGTACATATATTTAAAATTGTATTAATGATTTTATTTTCATTCAATTTTTTATTTAGGGGCTAAGGGTGAAAATAAAACAAAGAAGAATGGCTTCTAACCGTTGTGTTGTATGTAAGGTCTTGAAAGAAACTTGTGTTCCAGGATGCACCTTCGCACCACATTTTCCACCGAACGATACGAGATTTGAAGATGTTCATCATATTTTCGGAGCCGCGAACGTCTGCAAGATACTTGATCATCTTGGATCAATAGAACAACGTGAGCCAACTCTCTGTGCTATGCGGCTGAGGCTCGTAGATGTGACTCCATTTCTGGTTGTCATGGCATGATCCTACACTATGAGAGTATTCTCAATAATATTGAACAAGATATCAAATCTGCAGTGAATGACCTTGAAACCAATGTGGGACCTGATCAAGTTCCAAAATATTTTGATCTTCCTATTCCAGATGATTTCCTCACACCAGCATCGTTGGATTCCTTTATTGAGAAAATAAAGAGTCTTCCCACAGTTGAAAAGAATCAACGTATGCAATTCCGAATGAGAGAAGATCAAAACATTGGTGATGGTCATGGAGGAGCTGATGGCGCATCTACATCTGCTGGGCCATCTTCGGCTTTTGCTAGGAAGCCTCAATGATGCTTAACAGATACCTCCATTATCTCAAAACCTAAACCAACAATAGTTTTAATCTAAAGTCCTTTATTTGTGGTTTTCCTTGAACTCCAGTTCCCATAATAACCTTGTGTCAGTTTCCTTTATTTCTTACCATTTATATTGATATAACTTTAAATTAAAATCATGCGCAACGCGCGTAGTCCAAATCTAGTAACCATAAAAAACAACCACATGATCGCTATGATAATAAACTTGCAAAAAATGTAGATTTATAGATTTTTTTTTGTTTGAAAATAATGATGATGTAAATAAAGAAAATAAAAAATTAAACTTGTTAGAATCTTAGAAATTCCCACTCGATTTTGAGTTTTTAAAATTCATTTTCGTTTTTTATTTTTTATTTTTTACTTAAATCATGAATATGTAAATCTAAATTATTTATTAAACGATGAGTTATAGATCTGTTCAACTTAACCAACAATGGATCTAAATCGGTTATATTTAAAGTTCATAATGTTTCAGATAAAAAAAAATAGGTATAGGCAAAATTTTGTTTGATGCTAAATCTATAATAAATTTACGTAACTTATATTTTCCTATATTTTTCTGCTGTTTTTTGGGATAAATTTGTTTATTTAAATGTTAGTGTAATTGGTAAAAACTTTATATTTAATAGTTATTTCACTTTTAATTATTAGATAAGTGAAAAAATTATATAAATTTATTATTTTTAATAATATCTATTAGAAAAAATCTGCATGTATATGCAAATAATATTATTATAAAACATTAACGATCGGTTGGTAAACTAAAAATGCATTTATTGTCATTGTTCCTAAAATAAGATTGAAAAGAAGATCAATGATCAAATATGTGTACAATAGACAAACTAATATAATATCTTATGTTGATACTAATTACAAATAAAGTACAATACATTATTAGGTAATAAAAATTGGCATCAATGATGCAAGAAAATTTGACCCAAAAAATAAAAACTTAATGCATGGTAAAGGATGATATTATTTTGCCAAAATAGGAGTATCACAGTCAATATATCACGTTATAATGGTTAGTACTAATTACCAAAAAAAATAAATCTCATCTATCTACAAATAAATAAGTCAACCTTTGGATATTTATTGGACATTAGTATCTTACCTAAATTAGTGATATAACCATTTGAGTCATGTTTTAAGGCATGGCTATAAAACTACAACTACTTTCATCAGTGTAGACATCCCTAAAATTTACTAAATTTTCATTTCTTTTTTGATATAAACTCTTTTAACATTTTCGAGTAAGGTATTATGTGATCTCGGTTTATTTACTTATTACTTATATAATGTTTCGTGATATTTACGCGATTTTTGAGTCTAGAATTTGATTACCTATATGGAATCATGATTCAAGATATTTATTTTCATTTTGATAATATATATCAAATGTACATATATTTAAAATTGTATTAATGATTTTATTTTCATTCAATTTTTTATTTAGGGGCTAAGGGTGAAAATAAAACAAAGAAGAATGGCTTCTAACCGTTGTGTTGTATGTAAGGTCTTGAAAGAAACTTGTGTTCCAGGATGCACCTTCGCACCACATTTTCCACCGAACGATACGAGATTTGAAGATGTTCATCATATTTTCGGAGCCGCGAACGTCTGCAAGATACTTGATCATCTTGGATCAATAGAACAACGTGAGCCAACTCTCTGTGCTATGCGGCTGAGGCTCGTAGATGTGACTCCATTTCTGGTTGTCATGGCATGATCCTACACTATGAGAGTATTCTCAATAATATTGAACAAGATATCAAATCTGCAGTGAATGACCTTGAAACCAATGTGGGACCTGATCAAGTTCCAAAATATTTTGATTTTCCTATTCCAGATGATTTCCTCACACCAGCATCGTTGGATTCCTTTATTGAGAAAATAAAGAGTCTTCCCACAGTTGAAAAGAATCAACGTATGCAAATCCGAATGAGAGAAGATCAAAACATTGGTGATGGTCATGGAGGAGCTGATGGCGCATCTACATCTGCTGGGCCATCTTCGGCTTTTGCTAGGAAGCCTCAATGATGCTTAACAGATACCTCCATTATCTCAAAACCTAAACCAACAATAGTTTTAATCTAAAGTCCTTTATTTGTGGTTTTCCTTGAACTCCAGTTCCCATAATAACCTTGTGTCAGTTTTCTTTATTTCTTACCATTTATATTGATATAACTTTAAATTAAAATCATGCGCAACGCGCGTAGTCCAAATCTAGTAACCATAAAAAACAACTACATGATCGCTATGATAATAAACTTGCAAAAAATGTAGATTTATAGATTTTTTTTTGTTTGAAAATAATGATGATGTAAATAAAGAAAATAAAAAATTAAACTTGTTAGAATCTTAGAAATTCCCACTCGATTTTGAGTTTTTAAAATTCATTTTCGTTATTTATTTTTTACTTAAATCATGAATATGTAAATCTAAATTATTTATTAAACGATGAGTTATATATCTGTTCAACTTAACCAACAATGGATCTAAATCGGTTATATTTAAAGTTCATAATGTTTCAGATAAAAAAAAATAGGTATAGGCAAAATTTTGTTTGATGCTAAATCTATAATAAATTTACGTAACTTATATTTTCCTATATTTTTCTGCTGTTTTTGGGATAAATTTGTTTCTTTAAATGTTAGTGTAATTGGTAAAAACTGTATATTTAATAGGTATTTCACTTTTAATTATTAGATAAGTGAAAAAATTATATAAATTTATTATTTTTAATAATATCTATTAGAAAAAATCTGCATGTATATGCAAATAATATTATTATAAAACATTAACGATCGGTTGGTAAACTAAAAATGCATTTATTGTCATTGTTCCTAAAATAAGATTGAAAAGAAGATCAATGATCAAATATGTGTACAATAGACAAACTAATATAATATCTTATGTTTATACTAATTACAAATAAAGTACAATACATTATTAGGTAATAAAAATTGACATCAATGATGCAAGAAAATTTGACCCAAAAAATAAAAACTTAATGCATGGTAAAGGATGATATTATTTTGCCAAAATAGGAGTATCACAGTCAATATATCACGTTAGAATGGTTAGTACTAATTACCAAAAAAAATTACTCTCATCTATCTACAAATAAATAAGTCAACCTTTTAATATTTATTGGACATTAGCATCTTACCTAAATTAGTGATATAACCATTAGAGTCATGTTTTAAGGCATGGCTATAAAACTACAACTACTTTCATCAGTATAGACATCCCGAAAATTTATTATATTTTCATTTCTTTTGTGATATAAACTCTTTTAACATTTTCGAGTAAGGTAATATGTGATCTCGGTTTATTTACTTATTATTTATATAATGTTCCGTGATATTTACGCGATTTTTGAGTCTAGAATTTGATTACCTATATGGAATCATGATTCAAGATTTTTATTTTCATTTTGATAATATATATCAAATGTACATATATTTAAAATTTTATTAATGATTTTATTTTCATTCAATTTTTTATTTAGGGGCTAAGGGTGAAAATAAAACAAAGAAGAATGGCTTCTAACCGTTGTGTTGTATGTAAGGTCTTGAAAGAAATTTGTGTTCCAGGATGCACCTCCGCACCACATTTTCCACCGAACAATACGAGATTTGAAGATGTTCATCATATATTCGGAGCCGCGAACGTCTGCAAGATACTTGATAATCTTGGATCAATAGAACAACGTGAGCCAACTCTCTGTGCTATGCGGCTGAGGCTCGTAGACGTGACTCCATTTCTGGTTGTCATGGCATGATCCTACACTATGAGAGTATTCTCAATAATATTGAACAAGATATCAAATCTGCAGTGAATGACCTTGAAACCAATGTGGGACCTGATCAAGTTCCAAAATATTTTGATCTTCCTATTCCAGATGATTTCCTCACACCAGCCTCGTTGGATTTCTTTATTGAGAAAATAAATAGCCTACCCACAGTTGAAAAGAATCGACGTATGCAACTCCGAATGAGAGAAAATCAAAACATGGGTGATGGTCATGGAGGAGCTGATGGCGCATCAACATCTGCTGGGCCATCTTCAGCTTTAGCTAGGATGCCTCAGTGATACTCAACAAATACTTCCATTATCTAAAAACCTAAACCAACAATAGTTTTCATCTAATGTCTTTTATTTGTGTTTTTCTTTGAACTCCAATTCCCATAATAACCTTGTTTCATTTTTCTTTATTTCTTACCATTTCTTCATAAATCTAGCTATGTAGTTCGTTTAATTAATGGATATTTGTGTTGGTTGATCTATTATAATATGATGTTTCCTTTTACTTGGATTACACAATAGCCAAAAATACATGTTAAGCTCTTTTAAATCGATCCAGGCCTAGAAATTTGCTACATCACATGAAACAATAATTTTTTATATATTTTAAATATGAATAAGATCTTTAATGGGTAAGGATGGATTTTTTTAGACATATTTATGTTACAAATACAGATAATTTAGAACTTATATAATTTGGAAAACAATGTTTCATGTTCTTCTAAGTAATCGTGTGATTACACACGATAATTTTTTAAAAGGTGACATCTAAGAGCCTAAGAAAAATGCCATGTCTTTGTCGAGGAGTAGTGATGTGGAGTTCACTCATGCCAACAATGCACAAGTTGACTGCAACTATAAAATCCAATATTGATTTTGGGATAGAACCTAAGGATTTTTTTTGTTAAATTAAGAAGAAACTGTGAAATAGTAGTTTAATTTCTATAGTGGTACGAAGAAGTAGAGTACTTGGTGATAAAGCATATGATGTTTAATTTCTATAGTTCGTTTAATTAATGGATGTCTATGATGGTTGATCTATTATCATATGATGTTTCTTTTTACTCTAATTAGACAATAGCCAAAAATACATGTTAACCTCTTTCAAATCGAACATGGAATTTTGCTAAATACATGTATGAAACAATATTTTTTTATATAATATGAATAAGATCTTAAATGGGTAATGTTGGATTTGTATAAATACACTTAATATTAAAGATATAATCTCTGGTTTATTTTGGTTTAGTTTAGTTATTTTTTACTTAAATCATGAATATGTAAATCTAAATTATTTATTAAATGATGAGTTATAGATCTGTTCAACTTGACCAACAATGGATCTAAATCGGTTATATTTGAAGTTCATAATGTTTCAGATAAAAAAAATAGGTATAGGCAAAGTTTTGTTTGATGTTAAATCTATAATAAATTTACGTTACTTATATTTTCCTAAATTTTTGGGATAAATTTGTTTCTTTAAATGTTAGTGTAATTGCTAAAAACTGTATATTAAATAGTTATTTCACTTTTAACTATTAGATAAGTAAAAATATTATATAAATTTATTATTTTTAATAATATCTATTAGAAAAAATCTGCATGTATATGCAAATAATATTATTATAAAACATTAACGATCGGTTGGTAAACTAAAAATGCTTTTACTGTCATTGCTCCTAAAATAAGATTGAAAAGAAGATAAATGTTCATGTATGTATACAGTAGACAAACTATAATATACTATCTTATGTTGATACTATTTACAAATAAAGTACAATACATTATTAGGGAATAAAAATTGACATAAATAATGCATGACAATTTGACCCAAAAAATAAAAACTTAATCCATGGCAAAGGATGATATTATGTTGCCAAAATAGGAGTATCACAGTCAATATATCACGTTATAATGGTTAGTACTAATTACCAAAAAAAATTACTCTCATCTATCTACAAATAAATAAGTCAAACTTTGAATATTTATTGGACATTAGTATCTTACCTAAATTAGTGATATAACCATTTGAGTCATGTTTTAAGGCATGACTATAAAACTACAACTACTTTCATCAGTATAGACATCCCTAAAATTTAATATATTTTCATTTCTTTTGTGATATAAACTCTTTTAACATTTTCGAGTAAGGTATTATGTGATCTCGGTTTATTTACTTATTATTTATATAATGTTCCGTGATATTTACGCGATTTTTGAGTCCAGAATTTGATTACCTATATGGAATCATGATTCAAGATTTTTATTTTCATTTTGATAATATATATCAAATGTACATATATTTAAAACTGTATTACTGATTTTATTTTCATTCAATTTTTTTTATTTAGGGGCTAAAGGTGAAAATAAAACAAAGAAGAATGGCTTTCAACCGTTGTGCTGTCTGTAAGGTCTAGAAAGAAACTTGTGTTCCAGGATGCACCTCAGCACCACATTTTCCACCGAACGATACGAGATTTGAAGATGTTCATCAGATCTTCGGAACCGCGAACGTCTGCAAGATCCTCAATAATCTTGGATCCGTAGAACAACGTGAGATTGCTGCCAACTCTTTGTGCTATGCGGCTGAGGCTCGTAGACGTGACTCCATTTCTGGTTGTCATGGCATGATCCTACACTATGAGAGTATTCTCAATAATATTGAACAAGATATCAAATCTGCAGTGAATGACCTTGAAACCAATGTGGGACCTGATCAAGTTCCAAAATATTTTGATCTTCCTATTCCAGATGATTTCCTCACACCAGCCTCGTTGGATTTCTTTATTGAGAAAATAAATAGCCTACCCACAGTTGAAAAGAATCAACGTATGCAACTCCGAATGAGAGAAGATCAAAACATGGGTGATGGTCATGGAGGAGCTGATGGCGCATCAACATCTGCTGGGTCATCTTTAGCTTTAGCTAGGATGCCTCAGTGATACTCAACAAATACTTCCATTATCTAAAAACCTAAACCAACAATAGTTTTCATCTAATGTCTTTTATTTGTGTTTTTCTTTGAACTCCAATTCCCATAATAACCTTGTTTCATTTTTCTTTATTTTTTACCATTTCTTCATAAATCTAGCTATGTAGTTCGTTTAATTAATGGATATTTGTGTTGGTTGATCTATTATAATATGATGTTTCCTTTTAACTACATGATTCAAGATTTTTATTTTCATTTTGATAATATATATCAAATGTACATATATTTAAAATTGTATTAATGATTTTACTTTCATTCAATTTTTTATTTAGGGGCTAAGGGTGAAAATAAAACAAAGAAGAATGGCTTTCAACTGTTGTGCTGTCTGTAAGGTCTTGAAAGAAACTTGTGTCCAAGGTGCACCTCCGCACCACATTTTCCACCGAACGATACGAGATTTGAAGATGTTCATCAGATCTTCGGAGCCGCGAACGTCCGCAAGATCCTCGATATTCTTGGATCAACTGAACAACGTGAGATTGCTGCCAACTCTCTGTGCTATGCGGCTGAGGCTCGTAGACGTGACTCCATTTCTGGTTTTCATGGCATGATCCTACACTACGAGAGTATTCTCAATAATACTGAACAAGATATCAAATCTGCAGTGAATGACCTTGAAACCAACGTGGGACCTGATCAAGTTCCAAAATATTTTGATCTTCCTATTCCAGATGATTTCCTCACACCAGCCTCCTTGGATTCCTTTATTGAGAAAATAAAGATCCTACCCCCAGTTGAAAAGAATCAACGTATGCAACTTCGAAGGAGAGAAGATCAAAATGTGGGTGATGGTCATGGAGGAGCTGATGACGCATCAACATCTGCTAGGCCATCTTCGTCTTTAGCTAGGAATAGGGGTGGGCATATTAACCGAACCGAACCAACCGAACTCAAACCGACCCAAACCGAGCCAGAACATTTACTCAAACCATTTGGTTGTATTTCTTCTCAACCCGAACGGTTCGGTTCGGTTCGGTTTAAAACCGAACCGAACCAATAACCCAATGTGTTAATTTAATTAAATACTTAATTAATCTATAATATTAATACCTTTAATTAATTAATTAAATAGAGTTAGTTTAATTATCTCTAAGACAATAATATAGGTTCTTTAACCATGTTACACATGAAACAAAAGCATTTGTATGTCAATATGTTAGTTTAATTATGTTACGTTGTTGCTTGTTAGGTTTCTTTCATTTTTTTTTTTAACTACACTTGATTTTAATATGAGTGGCTTTTTTAATATTCTTATTTTGGTTTATTTGAATTATTCAATTTACAACTTATTGCTTATTTTCAATTTACAAATTACGTTGATTAGTTTTTTTTTTTATAACTGAATTAAAACCGAACCGAACTAAAACCAAACCAAACCAAACCGAACCGAACATAAACCGACCCGAACACAAACCAAACCAAACTAACTCCGGTTGAGTTTGGTTAAAGTTTTATTAAAACCGAATAAACCGAACCGAACCGAACTGGAACCAAACCCGAACCTAAACCGAAATGCCCACCCCTAGCTAGGAAGCCTCAGTGATACTCAACATATACCTCAATTATCTGAAAACCTAAACCAACAATAGTTTAAATTTAATGTCTTTTATTTGTGTTTTTTTTTTAACTCCAATTCCCATATTAACCTTGTGTCAGTTTCCTTTATTTCTTACCATTTCGTCATAAATCTATGTAGTTCGTTTAATTAATGGATATCTATGTTGGTTGATCTATTATCATATGATGTTTCTTTTTACTTGGATTAGACAATAGCCAAAATATATGTTGAGCTCTTTCCAATCGATCCATGCTTAGAATTTTGCTAAATCACATGAAACAATAATTTTTTATATATATTTTAAATATGAATAAGATCTTAAATGGGTAAAGATGGATTTGTATAGACATATTTATGTTACAAATACAGATAATTTAGAACTCATATAATTTGGAAAACAATGTTTCATGTTCTTCTTAGTAATCTTGTGATTACACACAATAATTTTTTAAAAGGTGACATCTAAGAGCCTAAGAAAAATGCCATGTCTTTGTCGAGGAGTAGTGTGGAGTTCACTCATGCCAACAATGCACAAGTTGACTTCGACTACAAAATCCAATATTGATTTTGGGATGGAACCTAAGGATTTTTTTTGTTAAATTAAGAAGAAATTGTGAAATGGTAGTTTAATTTCTATAGTGGTACGAGGAAGTAGAGTACTTGGTGATAAAGCATATGTGTCCATGAGCTCTGAGTTTGCTATATCTACTCGGTTAGGCTTATGCGAGAATTCTGCATCACAAGAAAAATAAGTCTCTCTTGACGGCAAACACCTAATCCTTTCAGTGAAAAGCTATAGAGATTGACATTATTTCAACTTTTCTCATTTGGCTTCATTTGATTATTGGTAGATTTAAATGCTTACACACCTTGATGGCTTAGGAAATGATTTAGGTGAACTCAATCGTTTTTTTTTTGTTGGGGGTAATGTTGGAACAATAACTAGCCAAACTTTCTAGCAAACTACTCCATTGAGACCTTAAAGTCCATATGTATTATATTATTATGCGTGCATGTCTATTGTTGCGAGTTCCGAATGCTGACAGGATGAATATATGCATAGCTTATCAATATACTTCATTTTCATGTTTTGTGGTATATTGTGAAGTAAGTCAATTTACTAAGTCAATAATAAATGTTTTAATAGTTTCCTAAAGTTTGTGGATTTCATGCTCTCCTAAGTATATGCAAGTTCCACATGAAAGACCTAAACCAAGATCATCGACATCAATTCTCATTTTCTCAAACAAATATCTTAGTGAAAAACCCAAACGACTATTGACTCTACTCAACAAAATCCAAAGCCTCTGGACAACAAAACAACTTTGACCTGTTCACATAAAAGGGAAAAGACTCCGACACAAGAGGATTTGATTTTATCTGAACGTTGTCGTTTCTGTTTTCACCACAGCCCAAAATAAGAGCTAATGGGCTGGGCTGAGCTCACTCATTTTTTTTTTCATTCACACGAAACGTTGTCGTATTGCAACTCAAACATCGTCTCCTCCCGGCGTCTCCATCGCCGTCTTCTTCTGCTTCTTTAGCTCTCTGCTTCGAGCTTGTGAGCTACTTTTGATTCCGGGCATCGCGCAGCTTCAGGTTAGTTTTGATTTTATTCAAACTACAATACATGGGTCGATGTGTTGCCTCTCTAATGGAATTGGTTTCTAGGTTTATATTAAAAAAAGTTTCTAGGGTTTAGGGTCGCTCGAACTAGTGTTAGTTCAGATTGATTCCGAGTAAAGTTCGGGTTTTTACTTCATCTAGTCCTAAATTTGTTGTTCTATGTGTAGAGAGTTTCTGTCTACATCAAAGAAATGAAGAAAAAGATGATAGCCATTGGTTTTGAGGGTTCAGCTAACAAGATTGGTGTTGGGATTGTGACATTAGACGGTACAATCTTAGCAAATCCTCGGCATACTTATATAACCCCGCCTGGTCATGGTTTTCTTCCTAGAGAGACTGCACATCATCATCTTGACCATGTTCTTCCTTTAGTCAAATCAGCTCTTGAAACTTCCCAAGTAACTCCTCAAGAAATCGACTGCATTTGTTATACGAAAGGTCCTGGGATGGGAGCGCCGTTGCAGGTCTCAGCCATTGTTGTTAGGGTGTTGTCACAGCTTTGGAAAAAGCCAATTGTTGCTGTGAATCATTGTGTGGCTCACATTGAGATGGGGAGAGTAGTTACTGGAGCTGATGATCCTGTTGTTCTGTATGTGAGTGGTGGGAATACTCAGGTGATTGCTTATAGTGAAGGTAGATACCGGATTTTCGGTGAGACCATTGATATTGCTGTTGGTAATTGTTTGGATCGGTTTGCTAGAATCTTGAAGCTTTCTAATGATCCAAGCCCTGGTTATAACATCGAGCAGGTAGATTTCGTCTGAGACTAAAGTAATCTCAGTTCTATAAAGAATAAAGAACAACGTTGAGTCTCTTTTTATTTTTTTTCTAGCTTGCGAAGAAAGGAGAAAACTTTATTGATCTTCCCTATGCTGTTAAAGGTATGGATGTATCGTTCAGCGGAATCTTGAGTTATATTGAAACTACCGCAGAGGAGAAGCTCAAAAATAACGAGTGCACACCAGCAGACTTGTGCTATTCCCTTCAAGTAAGGCTATCACTTGCTCTTAAATGATAAATCTTGCCACATGAAAGCAAACCTTTGGACTTTTTACGAGTAATATTATGGTTGCTGAACGTGCAGGAGACTCTGTTTGCAATGTTGGTTGAGATCACGGAAAGAGCGATGGCGCATTGTGACAAGAAAGACGTTTTGATAGTTGGCGGTGTCGGATGTAACGAGCGTTTGCAAGACATGATGAGGACTATGTGCTCTGAACGTGACGGCAAGCTATTTGCAACGGATGACCGTTACTGTATCGACAATGGAGCGATGATTGCTTACACGGGTCTACTCGCGTTTGTTAACGGTATTGAAACTCCGATCCAAGACTCTACCTTTACACAGCGGTTTCGCACAGACGAGGTTCATGCAGTATGGCGAGAAAAGGAGGATTTGGTACGTGGTAATAAGAACGTTGCTGCTAATTGATACTGTCCCCATTTGTTAATTTTTCATCCAATTTGAGATTATATCTCTCTCTACTTGATAAATTGATAAGTAGTTAAGATAAAATGTGTTTTATTAGTCAAATGATATGATTATTTTCTTTAGATTTGAATAATTTCTTGATGGGTGTAATATCACTTTCAAATTTCAAAGTTAGCTTTGTAATAGTTCAAAAACATTGTGTGTTGCATTTCGATAACTGTTTGCTTTTTATTTTATTACTTAAAAATAGAATATGGTATTTTAAAGTCGACAATTCTACCGAAAATGGTGGAGAGATTAGTCATTAGTGCATTAGTCTTCCTTAATCATACAAAATCAACTGTGAAAAAACAGCTCACTACTAAAAAAGTAACAACTTTTTTATTGTATAATGTAACGAAGGACACTTTTATGGAAATGTCATTACGTATTGAAACAAAAAGTGGTTATTTTGTTAAACGGAGTATAGTTTAAAGCTTTAAATTTTAAATTGTAAAGGGGAAAAAAGGTCTTCATATATGTCTATATTTTTGTACGTAGAGATAATTCTATCTAGTAAGTAGTAATCTTGTAAAACATCCGAGATATATGTGTGTTATAATTTATATGTGTCTACAACTCACATGCATATTCTCGAGTGTAAATAAGAATTTTGACACGCAAGCGAGAAATATTTAAGTTGATAGTATGTCATTTATAGCATCACTAAATTGAAATTTGATGTCCTTGTCGTAGGATTAGAGTTCTAAAATCACACATATAAACATGAACATATGTTCATAAAAATAGATCATATAGATTCAAACAAAAGGAGCGAGAAAAGAGAGATTGGAAAAAGGAGAAAATAACGAAATTAGTATTAGTAAAACAATCAAGTAAAGGTTAAAGTAAATTAAAGAAAAGATAAAGCATCTTAAAAGTCTTCCTTCCTGCATCTTCAAATGCCAACAAATATAAGACAAATAATTTAAGATATTTTTTTTTTCTCTGATAGATTTAGTATACATCTAAAAACACCTTGAATTGTTGGAAATTCTGTCAAATTGATGGAAATTTTGGCATCAAAATTCTAAAATTATAATATAATTCTGATAGTGATAGGTTTATAATACGATTATTTGAAAAGAAAAAAAAAATTATAATGATCTACATTATATCCACTTCAAAATTATCGGAATAAAGGTAAAAAAGAAAAAGAAAGGAAGTAGTAATGTGGTTCATTTTTTCAAGACCTAAAACAGCGGTTGATAAGGTTTTATGCTTTCACAATGCACTCAGATCGTCATCAAATATATATCCCAAATAGTCTCGTTTTGTAGTTTTAACTTGATTTTGAGATTACTTCACTAATTTGTTTTTATTATTATTTTCACCAATTTCACTTATTGTTTTTGTTAATTTGTCTGTGGAAAATTGGACATTACTAGTTGTCCGTATAATAAGATGCCTCGGAACGATAGTACATATAATTTGTGTATCAATCAAAGAGCATACATACCTTAGATATCTAATTAGATGAATGTTGGAGACCACATTGGATTCTTCTAATAGTCAAACTATCATGTTCCAGTAAACCCAAGTTAGGTTTTAATACATGTACCAAACAAATAGTATTTCTATAACTAATCATCTAATAAGCTCCTCTTTAGATCAACTTACTTTATTTTCCACAATTAATTAGGAGGAAAAACAGAGCTAGTGGAATGATTGTCCTCTAAATCTTGATATTATCATTGACTTTTGTAGGCCGTATATCCCATATAGTAAGCAACTAATTAGTCTAATCATAGTAGAACATTAAAAGAAATATAGATCTAAACAAAACATTCTTTAATCAACCATTCTCAACCAAAAATCTACTCTTGTAAAGAAACTATATATGGATACAGCATACACGTATATGTAATATGTGTATGTGTGCACGAGTAGACACATGCACGTGGCACATGCAGAGAATGCGAAGGTGGAGTGTTGACAAAGAAGAAAAGGATGAACCAAGTTTCGAAATGATTCCAAAAGTTATGAACTATAAGCCAAAGTGCCAATCGCCAAACATGAACTTCAACTACACTCGTTAGATCGTTTTCTCACATTAAAGCCACTCTACACTTTTACCTTTTTATAAAACTACACATAGATGTAATTAGATATTATGGATTTTATACGCAAGTTAAGGATGATAAATATGCTAGCTGATGTTGCGGTTTTGCAGACTTCTACTATTTCTAGTGAAATGTGTTTCTACTGATGAATTATGTCTTTTAAAGAATATACTTACTAAATATGCTGACAATTTGTTTTTAGGGCAGAGACTATTTCTTTTTGTCTAAAAAATGGTTATCCTAAAACAAAAAGCATACTTTTGTTTTAAATCAAATTTTTTTTGATATTGATATATACCAAAAGTGTTGCAAAAATGTGTCTAAATCATAAAGCAATGCAAAGAAAGTGATATAAACCAAGATCTCGAGCAATAGACATAAATAAACAAACAGATAATTACATCATATCCCCACTTACAAATGTGAACATTAACTGCTAAAAATTACCAAAAAAGTCATCAAGATTTGGCTTTCCTTTTCAAAAAGCAGTACACGTCTCTGTCTCACACAGACAGTGTATTCAATGCTTTGTGTTGTCTTCCCAGTTTTCACCAGCTAAGGATCTGTTCTTCTTCTTCTTCCTCTTCTCTCCAAAACCAGAAAATTCTGCAGAATAACTTTTAATTCACGAGAGTGGAAGATAGAGTTTTCCAAATCCGAGAAACAGACACAAAACCCAGCTTAGATTCTCAAGTTGGGTCCCTCTCCAAAAGTTTTTTATCTTCTCTTCGTCTAACAAAGAGATAGCTCCAAATTTCAAAAACAAAACAGAGTACTCTTCTCTATAAATTTCGTTCCTTTATTACCCTGCTTTGTAAAACAGAGTGCTCTGCTTTATAAGAGAGAGATAAATGAGCTAAAGATCAGTAATTTCTATTCAGAAAGACAAGAATGGCTGCCTTAAGTGTCACGTTACTTGTTCTTCTCTCAATCTATCTTTCAAATCCACCAACTGTTCAAGGAAATGCAGAGCTGAAAGCTTTAATGGAGCTCAAATCGTCGCTTGACCCTGAAAACAAGTTTCTCCGGTCATGGACGTTTAACGGCGACCCATGTGACGGATCTTTCGAAGGAATTGCCTGTAACCAGCACCTGAAAGTCGCAAACATATCGCTACAAGGGAAACGTTTGACCGGAAAATTGTCTCCGGCGGTTGCAGAGCTCAAATGTTTATCAGGTCTTTACTTACATTACAACAGTCTCTCCGGAGAGATACCTCAAGAGATCACAAATCTTACTGAGTTATCAGATCTTTATCTCAATGTTAATAACTTCTCCGGCGAGATTCCAGCAGAGATCGGCTCCATGGCTGGCTTGCAAGGTTAGCATCTTACAATGTTTTGCTATACCGGTAGATTCCTAACCGGCTTAGACTAACCGGAATTAAGTTTGGCTTGGCAACACAGAGCTGAGTTACCTTAAACCACACTTCACAGATCTTTCATTTGTCTTTTGTTGCAGTTATGGATCTTTGCTGCAACAGCTTAACAGGGAAGATACCAAATAACATTGGATCCTTGAAGAAACTAAATGTGTTGTCTCTGCAACACAACAAACTAACCGGAGAGGTTCCTTGGAGTTTGGGAAACTTGAGTATGTTAAGCAGGCTTGATTTGAGCTTCAACAATCTGTTAGGTTTAATCCCAAAAACCCTAGCCAACATTTCTCAGTTGGATACTCTTGACTTGCGCAACAATACTCTCTCTGGCTTTGTTCCTTCTGGTGAGTGATGATTCTTGAAATGCTTTCGTATAGCTTGTCTCTCTGTTTCTTGACTCGGTTTTTCTTTCGATATGTTATGTGAAAGGTCTCAAGAAGTTGAATGGGAGATTCCAGTTTGAGAACAACACCGGATTATGTGGGATCGATTTTCCTTCTTTGAGAGCTTGTTCTGCTTTTGATGATGCAAACATCGAATTCAAGCAGCCTCCGGGTGAAATAGACACTGATAAATCAACTCTTCACAACATTTCTGAGTCTGTATATCATTGCAACAAAACACATTGCCATAAATCCTCATCGAAACTCCCACAAGTTGCGTTGATTTCAAGCGTGATTACCGTCACTATTACATTGATCGGTGCCGGTATATTGACCTTTTTTCGCTACAGAAGAAGGAAGCAAAAGATTAGTAACACGCCTGAGTTTTCCGAGGGAAGACTCAGCACAGATCAGCAAAAAGATATCCGTGCATCGCCTCTCGTGAGTCTTGCCTACACCAAAGAATGGGATCCGCTTGGCGATAGCAGAAACGGAGCTGAGTTCTCACAAGAGCCTCATCTCTTTGTCATCAATAGCAGCTTCAGGTTTAACTTAGAAGACATTGAATCTGCAACACAATGTTTCTCAGAAGCTAATCTAATGAGCAGAAACAGCTTCACCTCGGTGTTCAAAGGAGTCCTCAGAGATGGTTCTCCGGTAGCTATAAGGAGCATCAACATAAGCAGTTGCAAGAACGAAGAAGTCGAATTCATGAACGGTTTGAAGCTTTTATCTTCGCTGTCACACGAAAACTTAGTGAAGCTACGCGGATTCTGCTGTTCTAGAGGCAGAGGCGAGTGTTTCCTCATCTATGATTTTGCTTCAAAAGGAAAGCTTTCGAATTATCTTGATTTACAAGAACAAGAAACCAATCAGGTTCTTGATTGGCCTGCAAGAATCTCCATCATCAAAGGGATTGCAAAAGGTTAAGTCTTTGAATATCACTTCTTTGTGTTGCAGGAACAAAATGTATTTAACACACAAATCTCTTGCAGGTATTGCTTACTTACATGGAAGTGATCAACAGAAGAAGCCTACAATAGTTCATCGAAACATTTCAGTCGAAAAAATCCTACTCGATGAACAACTCAACCCGCTAATCGCTGATTCAGGTCTACACAACCTTCTAGCAGATGATATGGTCTTCTCAGCACTCAAAACAAGTGCAGCAATGGGATATTTAGCTCCGGAATACGTCACAACCGGAAAATTCACCGAGAAAACGGACATTTTCGCCTTTGGAGTCATCATCCTCCAGATAGTCTCTGGCAAGGTCATGCTTACAAGTTCACTGAAAGTAGCAGCTGAGAATGGAGAACATAACGGGTTCATCGATGAATATCTCATTGGAGAGTTTGATAAACCAGAGGCGATTGCAATGGCGAGGATTGGGATAAGCTGTACACAAGAGATACCAAACAATAGGCCTAATATAGAGACATTGCTTCAGGAGATAAACTGTATGAAAAAGAGTGAATGAGTCTGCTTTTAGTTAGTAACTTTGTTTTGAGAGAAAAGGTTGGGTTCAACTCTATGCAAGTATATGGTTCTCCGGTTAGGTAGTATCACACCAATTGGTTTTGTTTCTCTCCAGCAAAAACCGGGTCGGTTTATAAATTGAAGCTTAAATTTAAGTATATAAATAAGATATTAACAAAAAACAATTAAAAACTTGAGTCATTGGCCAATGAATGTGTGTAAAATGCTAATTAATTTAGCAGAATTTGGATGGCTCTTACAAATGAATAAAGTAGTACTTTGTTTCAATATATACACCAGTTATAAAATTTTCTGGAAAAAAATGTTATACATATTATACATAAATTGTATCTATAATATACCTTCTTGAAATAAAACTTAACCTAATCCACTAAAATCATATTTTTTACATAAGTTGAAAAAACAATTCATATACAATTTATCTATTCTTATATAATTTCATTATTCAAGTATATCAATGCTCCATTTTAATTTAGTTTTTGAAAATTTGTATATGAATTTATCTTTTATAAATAATTTAATTTCATATAATTTTTTTATTATATATCTTACGACATTATCGAGTAAAGAAAAAAAATTTACCTTAGATTTTGTTATTGCGAGATTCACCACTTACCCCATGTAAATAAATTAAATAGTCAAATTGTGTGAAAACATAAGACTTTCATTAACAATCAAATAGTGGTTTTCAAACTATCTTTTGAGATGAGAAAAAAAAAATGACAATTCAAAAAGTCATAAGTCATGAGTCACTTTGTCTTTGTCCATGCATAATTTGACTTCGCAACGTACGAGAAACGAATATATGGGTATATGTATATGTATATATGTTGAAACTATTTGGTACGGACACCTCTTGGTATGTTACGTAACTAAAATAATAGTATTATTCTACAATTATGTATTTAGCATTTAATGTTGATGAATATAGCATGGTGCTAGAAATATAAAAATTTGTTAGAAACTTTTAGATTATGTTTCGCAAAATTTAATTCGTAATAATCAATCTATAGATGTGAATGTGCAGCATTGGAACGGCATCTACATCAATTTTTCAAGAAAGTAAAACAAGAAAGATATTTGTGAGATTGTTTTCCTTGCACCAACTTATATTATTGAAATATAATATACTTTAGAAAATAATAAATATGAATGAATATATGCAGGATCAACGAATAATATATGCATATGATATGCATAATACAGGCATATGATATGCATAATACATGCATATGATATGCATATTACATGCATATCATATGCATAATACATGCATATCATATTCATAACATATGCATATACTATATAACATACAAGAACAGTAAATAGCACCATTGTGAAAGGTGAAAACATGTAAAAAAATCTCGGACTTGCTTATGATTGCTATATGTCCATCTTCTATTTTCTAATTGAAGATAGTGGAAAAGTAATAACCGATCGAAAAAGTGATTTAATTTACCTAATTTTTAGAATCTTAATCCACGCATAGTCGCATATTACATACATGATACACCACGTCACAATTTGTGTACATAGAATAGGTATGCTAATTTGATTCTCATTTTGCTGCATTTCTTTTTCTCATTTTACTGCATTTCTTTTTCTCATTTGTTGTACAGTCATAAGTTTAAAGACCATATCTATTTATAGCAAATAGTTATATCACGCTCACAAGTTTCAATTTATTTGTTGATAAGTACTGAAAAACATTACAATAAAACTATGACAAATATTAGCAATGACAATTAGAGAATTTTCCATTAGCAAAAAATGGTACACAGATTAAAATAATGTAGTCTGTTGAAAACTTTTTCGATCACTTGATTATTCAGTTCAAAACCTACAAATTTTCTTCCAATCCGTGGCAACAATTAATGATTTTGATAAAACGCAAGAATTTGAATGTAGTAGTACTTCATGTAATAAAACAAATTAGAAATTATTTTGATAATTTCAGATACATTTAAGAATTTGGCTATTTATTATCCAATATTTTGTATCTATTTAAATATTGACAGTAACACCGCATCCTTGAGCACCCAATTGGCTGTGGCCGAGAAAGAATGTAGGCCCATATAAAGGTGGTGGTCGGGCGTTACAAAATCTCTACGACTAGATCCGTGAGAGTGAAGCCGTTAGTCTGCGGCAGGAGCATGAACGGGACTCGTTTCTCGAAGTTGTCGACGTCAATTGTACGCTGACTAAGGCAGGTGTGAAGAATTCTTTGCTCAGAATTGAGTGCTAGAAATTGCTCCGCCATGATGATGGGGTGATGAGCGGTTGAAAACTTTTTCGATCACTTGATTGTTCAGCTCAACACCTACAAATTTTCTTTCAATCCGTGGCAACAATTAAAAGAACGCAAGAAAAGACAATTTGAATGTAGTAGTACTTCATGTAATAAAACAAATTAGAACTTATTTTGATCGATTTTGATAATATCAATTACATTTAAGAATTTGGCTATTTATCATCCAATATTTTGTATCTATTTAAATAAATGATCTGTGTAAAACTATAGCTATAGTGGATCACATGTTTTACAAGTTGGACCAGAGTCAGAGGCTGGGATAAAGAGGTCACAAATCAATCTCTCTTTTTTTAATTTCTCCTTCCATATATGTTTATGTAAACTTCCTTGAATATTATGTAGTAATCATGTGAAACCTCATTCTATCTAATCTTTTAATTCTCGTGAAACCAGATCAATCTTTCTTGGAATGGTCTCATGTTGTCTGGTTGTCGATGTTAATGGTCTCATGGCATGGACAAAATACAAAAGCTAATCGCATCGAGCTTCAAAGTGGTTTTAGATGGGATTATTGGGATTGGTACACCAACCCGAAATTTCCGAGTATTATATGATACCGGAAACGTAGACTTACGGGTACCTAATAAAGATTGGCCTATTGCTGATGCTACGAAATATTATTCTAGCCAATCACAAGATTGTTGGGTTTCATGGCAAGTCTTTATTAGTTTCTCTAAAGCTTGAGATCGAAAGAGAAACTGAATTGATAAAATATCTTCATCCAAGTTAAAATGTAATTCAAGAATAAGCTTTAGTGCAACGCAAACTAAACCAAAGATACTAACCAAACTAAACCAGAAATAAACCAGCTATATACACTCTTAATAGTCTTCATCATGTTCTCTCAAACAACTTGGTGTTTATGTTTTGCTAATTAATAACTCTTAAGCTTATTATCTTTTCTTCGTAGACTAATAAGAAGAGAAAAGCTATATATGCTTATATACTCACTCCCCTTTTAAGTACCTTCTTATGATGTCTTCGTAACTATAAATGCCTTAATAAATTTGTACGTCTCTTCAGTTTATTCTATCTTGAGATGATCGCATCAATCTCTCTTTTGTTCTTTCCCTTCTGTTTAGTATTTTGCGGAAAATGTTTAATTTTTCAAAGTAGAAGGACCAGCAACAATTATGTAATCTGGCTTTAAGTAAAAAATTGAAAATCTTTAGGACATAGGATATTAACAGTAGGAAAAATCTAACAAATGTAGTAATAAGTTGAAATTTTTTTTCGTTCATTTAAATATAAAGAGAATCCATCCATTACAACTTTATCAACTCCTCAGGGAAAAGACACCTTTTGTTCTTTAGATACTGGTCATGTAGACCGAGATTAGTTTCTGCCATGTCCTCTTACATTCATTGCACCTTTTGTTCTTCTGGATGGTTCTGCTCGTGCATGAGAAGGACTTGGATCAGTCGAGGGAAGAAACACTGGTTGCTCTCTGTTTACTAGACCACCTGTAATTATATCAAAGAGATGAGTTCTCTTTGTTCCCAAAGGAACATACAACACAACACCAAAAAACTACTGCGTAATTTGAGAACTTACTGCCAAAGGAACCAGACCGACCAGGTAATTGCATTTGCCTTCTAGCATTTCCACTCCAAGACTGTTCAAAATCAGGCAACTCATCTGCAGAATTTTGCAATTGAAGCAAACGGTATATAAGGATCTCTCATCCACAATAGAATCTTTCTGAAGCTTAACGAGAAACTGTTACTTACCTTCATTTAAATTGTGCAAGGTCTGTGTTGTATCAACACGCCCATCTGAGTTAAGTTTACGCGCAACTGTGTGGCCCTGGAAGCATAAGAAGATCAATTATATTTGATCCAACAACACAAGATAATATTTCATTATCCTCAGCTATGTATGTGTAAACTACCTTGTTATGAAGGCCTCTCGAAATCCTGTGTGCTGCTTCCCGCGTTGCAGTGTTGGCCTCTCTGCTTTCTTCAAGAGTTAACTGTTTCACAGTAAGACCGGTTTTAGTAGTAAGCATAAGCTAACATTCCTACACGCACACATATATAAATATATTACTAGTATCAGTGAATAACTTACCCCATCACTTCCTGTCCTTCTGGTCTTCGATGAAGTATAGTAGTTGCCGTTCTGACCACCATATGTAACAGTCGAGCTCTGGAAACTATAACTACGGGTTTGTGGTTGCCATTGTCCATTGTTGACCATAGCATTTACATTCATGTTCTGCATTTGTGGGTTCCTTCTCTCCGCATTTACATTCATGTTTTGCAATAGTCGGTTCCTTCTCTCTGCAGCGAACATAAAACACAGTCAGTTCAAAAGAAACAACTGATTATGTCCCGCTTCATAACTAAGGTAGAAATAGAGAAAAGGTATCATCACCTTCCACTCTAGCATCTTCAGTTTCCGCCTCACTGCCTGACCTGCCATGTTTCCCTAGATTCCCTTTCTTTTCTTTCGCTTCTTCTCCTTCTTTCTCATCATCTGAATCAATCTCTTCAATAACCGGTCCACGTGATCTACTCGGTCCTGGTGGCTGATTGTTATCAATAAAACCCGATGGACGATGCATATCTGCAAAAGGATTCATGCTAAGACCAAAAAAGTTGGACTGAAACATGCTACCACCAAAAGGCTGGGTGAAAAAAGGATCATCAAACGGATCTCTTCCTCCGAAAAAGTTAGACATGAGATTTGGAGGACCAATAGGGCTACCAAATCCACGAAAAGAGCCTCCTCCAAAACCACCAAAAGGGCCTCCAAAAGGACCACCAAAAGGATCTCTACCACCTCCTGGCATCTTCCCTGGATAGCTAACAACAGAATTCATAAGAGAAAGCAAAAAGTGCAAAACGACTATAACAGGAAGATCAAGGAAGTGAAGTTTTCGAAAGTATATATGTAAATCGCTATCTTCAAAACACGAGTTCACATATTTTTCCAGTAATCCGAAAATTGCATTTCATCAAAATAGCTAGCAAGACAACATCAAATGGAAACAAAAAAAACATCTCAAATTCCAGGCAACAACTCTCTAACTACGAAGAAGCAGTATCTTAGCAGTATCCCAGAATTGATAGATATCAAACGAATCGTCTAAAATCAAATCGAAAAGTAAAGAGAAACTACATGAAATCGAGCACAATCAAAGTCACGAAACAACTGAGGAACGAATAAAATCATAGAGAAAAACCCTAACGAGAAACCCAAATTGAAAATTCAAATACAACCCAAAATCAAACAGCAAAAATCACCATGTTAATTGAAGGAGATTGATCGAAGTTCATCCATACCTCAAACAACGATCGGATTTTACAAAATCTGAAAGACGAGAGACTCTGAGTAATCGTTGGAACTGAGAATTGTACTTTTATTTTTCCTCAGCAGACAGGTTTAAAGAATGTTCCCGAACTGAGTTTTACAGAAGTCGCGCTGTGATTGGCTGATGCTTTTACTCGGACACCGTTTCTGGAAATTTGCTCTTGCTCTCATTGATATTTTTTTAACTCATGGATTTATTTCTAAACAATGGCATCATTTTTTAAATTTTTTTACTGTTTTGTTAAATCCATTATCTGTAATCCATAGTTTATTGGTTGAATCTAGCTTTTCCGTAACTATTAAATTTTTAGTATTAACAAAAGATGAAAACTTAAGTTTTGGATATTTATTACTGACAATTAAAAATAGTAAAATAATATTTTTTTGTCAACGTATAGTAATTAACTTAAAAGGATTCAGAAATCTACATCCACAGTAAATAGTTTGCATGAATACAGTTTAATTTTTCCACTTTTTGCTAGATTACAGTTAAAAATGAAATAGTTCTTTTTGTTAACTAATGAAAAATGAGAAATATCTTAAAATACCAAATTTCTTAAGTTTGTGTTTCAAAAATATGGTTTATATTTCTAATAATACCACAAATGTTTGTGTCAAAATGTTTTTTTATCCAAATAAATTATAAATAATATTAAAACATTATGGTTGGGTTCTCATTTTCAATTTAAGATTTATAATTTCACCATTTAAAATTTAAGTAATTTTAGTATTGAATTTTAGGGGTAAACATTTCAGTTTAGGTTCAGATTTGATTTGGTTCGGATAATTCAGTTTTTATACAATCTACCCAAATTTAACCACGATAGTTTAGTTTAGTTTAGTTTGTGTTTGGGTCGATTTATGTTCGGTTTGGTTTGGTTCGGTTAAATTTGGTTTAGTTTTAGTTCGGTTTGTTTTTATGCTTTGCATTCAAGCGAAGTCTTTTTATTGTGGTTATGGAACGTGGATATAACTTTTGACGTCTTTAGTCTTTTAAGGAACCTAGTATTAGAGATAATCAAACTAACTTAATCTAGTTTTCATTAATTAATTTATTAGAAAAGGAAGGAAACAAATCAAATGTGCCAAATCAAATGCAACATAGGTAAAATATTACATATTTAGTATTTATAATATTATTTAATATTAGTAATAAATTAAATAAATAAACACATTGGATTTTTGGTTCGGTTTAGTTTAAAATAGAACCGTTCGGATTGAAAAGAAACATAACCGAACGGTTTGAGAGTAAGTTATGGCTCGGTTAAGATCGGTTGGCTCGGTTTGGTTTAGTTCGATTAATGGTATAGTTGACAAATAAATTAGTAATGATATTGTTGGAACAAAAACCTTAAAATTGTGATATTTTTGAGAATTCCCCCAATTTGATCCTATATTAATAACATTTTATTATCTTTGAAACCGTAGTGTTATATTTTAAATAAGCGCGGATATTTTATGCATGTAATTTTGTATATAGTATATCACGTAGAAAATATAGATTACCATAGATAATAATGAAAATGTATATATTCATATACACTACAAAAACAAAAATGGCCATTGGATGTATTTTTCTATTTACCAAAAATTACACTTTTGTATTTCAAAACCAGTTCAAAGTTATATGTTGAAGATCAACGAAGCGCCAAAACATCAACAGAAAAGATACGCAAGTCCTTGATTTTTCCGTGCAAAGTTCATTTTGAACTTACTCTGCATTCTTGAGATCGACCTGGTGTTGCAGACATACTCATGCAGATTTCAAGTGGTGATGGTCATTACATCATCTTAAAGCATCTATCAGCGCTTGTAAGAGTATGGACCAGTTTCAGTGTATTGGGACTTTATACGTGGCGAGAGCAGAGGGTGAGCTTGGAGTATATATACACATGCTGCTTGAGAATACAAAGCTAGACTATGGTGCTTACTGCTTAGGTCCAACGAGTCTCTCACACCATAGAAACACTTTGTCGTGTTTACATACTGAGCCAATATTCTGAGGTTCCCTTTTATATTTTTATCTTTTAGTTGATTAATATATATAACAAGAGCGATTCATGTAGTTGTGACATAACGTAAAGAGAAGAAAATGTCATCCTTCAATAGATAATAACGATCCAATCATAGTCAAAGATATGGGTTTAAAAAACATTCTTAAGTCAGAAGTCCAACCTAAACCCCTTAAAACACTAATCCAGCAGCTAGAACCTACAGATCCCTGATCACTCCGAGTACAACTTCAACAGCACAAGAAGCTTGGAGACTCTTTGCTGCGCAATCAATCATTTTCCTTGGATGGCTTGGGGGTCCTGTCAAGTATGCCACTAGGGACAGTATCTTCCATCACCTTTGGGACTGTGAAATTGAAATCTCCAAGAGGTGCATAATTATAATGCTGATTGGCTTCGATGAAGGCTGCAATTTCATTGCGACTCTTGAGCTTCTTCCCAGTAGGAGTTATGTAGTACGCATCCATTTTCGAGTAGTCCTTTCTCAGAACTAAGCTCCTCTTGAACCCTTTTGGTGTCTTAGGCAAGCCAGGCTTGTCAATGACCCATGTTCTGGAGGAATCATAGTTTAGGTCTCCAGCATCTTCACAGGACACACCTTCTTTCTTCTTGCACACATACGGGTCCTCTCGTATGGTACTTCTGATTTCCTCATACTCTTCTTGGGTAGCAATCTTCCTCCACTTCAGGCAGTCTTCACATTGCACAGCATAGATATCAACCGACCTCCCTGAAGTACTTGCTTTTTTCTGCACAATACAAATACGGAATCTCTGTGAAAAGGAGAACCGCACTCACATACACACAAGCTACTTGGATAAATAGAATCAGACAAGAACCATAAAACAACATCAAAATCCAGAAAAGTTGATCACGCAGCTAGTCTAATCTATGGCAAGACGAGAAAACAGGTCTAGAGAACACAAAGTATCACACCTTCAAGAAAAGCGTAAATAGAGAAGATGTTTCAGAAAATGTCATAGGAAAGACTTCTTCTTCTAAAATACAGTTGGAACCACAAAATAGCCAGCAATATAACAGGACCAAAGATATTGACAGGCATCTCTGAGAACAAGAGCCGAAGAAAAAGATAACGAAACTCGAAGCCGTGGGAATGCCCTTGTCTACCCAAAACGATTAAATCATTCCACAACATAGCAGCACATTGATTAGTCAAAGAGGGTTTGAAAGCATAATTCCCCAAAATGAATATATATCTGGTTACCACGGGTTTTAGCAAAACTTCGGCTCATTAGATCAATGAGCTTTATACTAAGAAAAGGCATAATCTTAAACCATATTTTAAGAAAATAGTCATTGGGAAACTAAAAGAACATAAATGTTAATTACACATAACAACAAATCAGCCAAAGATACAGCCAGAATTATAAGTTAATATACCTTATATGTCTGCTTCAAAGTATCATAAGATATTTCAAACATGGAATAAGAAACGAAGAGAAATTGGTATAACCCACTTATGATTCTCCACTGAGAAATCCCAAAGTAAGAGATAGAATTGAAAGTGCGAAACATAAATGTATAAGATCTGTGTGTATAAGAGAGACAAAAAAGCGAATTGAAGTGTGTGAAGCAAAATGGTTTTGGTTAGTGGGTTACCTTAATTAGGGTTGATTTTGCTGATTTATCGTCCATTTCACTTCCCGATGAAGCAAGAGATGACCTTTCTGGTGACCGAGACTTCTTCAAATTTCACTGTCATTAAAAAAAAGGAAACACACACAATTTCAAGCCCTACACGATCAATATAACGAAGAACCCTAACGAGAAGCTCAAAATTGAGATTTTCAATTACAAAACAAACATCAAATTCAAGGAGAATGATCCAAAGTGTTACCTCAAACAAGGATTCAGATTTTTCCAGAAATCTCAGAGCAATTTTTGGTGGAAATTGAGAATATTTCTTTTAACCATTTTCTATAGCAAATTTGGCCCCACAGTAGTAGAAATGTGATAACTCTTCTCCAACTATATACAGATGTCGTGATATGATTGGCATACCATTTCTGTAAACTTTTTTTCATAGATTTATTTCTAAACATGGCATAATTAATTAAATTTCTAATTGTTTGTTACTTAGATCCTTAATAAATCTTATCAATGTTTTTGTAGATGGCTCATGGATTTCTCAAGTGTGCAAAATGGTGGTATAGGGTAGGCTTCATACCAACACCATTGGAGGTAGAAACTCTTGCCTTTTAGAGAAGTAATTGCTTTTATCAACAATAACATGTTATTATTTTCTTGCTATGGATAGTAATGAAAATGTATATTTTTGCAAATGTGAAAAACAAGAAAACAAAGTCCAAAAAGGCACTAATCTTTAATACACAAGACAAGATATATTGATACATACACAAAGAACATTTTAGTTCCACAATTTCAAGTTTAAGGTCATAGAGACTGAAGTGGCTCTATCTCCGACCTGCTCGCAGTGTCCAACCCTCCAAGTGCCGGCAACTTCTTCATATCTTCTTCAGTGTACAATGGTAAGAACCAGTACATTTTATCACTTCCAAATACCTTATTCAACAAAAGAAAGAAACAAACTTTTCAAAGCTTTGATTATGTATATGTCCAAGATTTCATATTACTAGCCGGAAACTACTTCTATTAACTCGAGAATCGACCATAAAAGCACGAGTTTTTGAGACAGACTAAGAAGATGAAGAGAAAACCTGCTCAAAGTTTGTCTTACGACCAAGGTTGTACGGCCAGTTAACTGTAAGCTTCTCATATGCCTGAGATAAAAAAAAACCATTAGTTTGGTCAGTGAGTTTATTGCCATTACCTTAGGCATACATGGAGATCCCCGAGAAACCCCCAGTTAAGAGCAAAACCAAGTGAGAGTTGTTTACCTCAATAGTTGTGGTGTTACGAGCGACCAACATTATGTGCATAATTAAGAAGCCTAAGACACTTAGCGCAAATGCTATGTTCAATACTGGAAAGCGAGAGAGGGAAGATTTTGAATCAGATAAAAGAATTGGTAACGTTAAGGCGTTCTGAAATAAACAAGCAAACAAAAACGGATATTGAGATATATATCTTTGAACTCACCAAATGCAACAAAGGTGGCTGCTAAGCTTCCTGGTGAAACGGTTATATCACCATCTCCATCGCTGAAGAATACGAGGAAAACTGGCAATAGTGATATTGCAACCACCGTTGTCTCAAGAAATGTGTAAAACTGCATTTTGACATATTAGAAATGCATTAAGATCATGGCAACATTAATGAACAGAACATATCAAGATCGATAGTGTATAAGGAAATAGTTCAGGAAAATCTGTGGTACATGTGGAAGGATGGGTTGTGTCATTAAAACTGTCAGAACTCAGAAGCATGGCTCTAAAGCGAATCAGTTAGCATTAATCAAAACAAAAGACACTACTTGCATTTCCCTCGTTTCAACAATCATCACGTGGGTAAAGTTCTAATCATATACCATATATTATAACTGTAAAGCCCAAAAAAAACTTCATTCAGCGATGCTATGATAAGTTGACATACCAAGAATAGGAGAAAAGACTTGTAATTCATTGCCCCTACACAATTTACAACCCAAACACAGTGATGGTCCATCTTTAGTATGCATCTTCCACCTGAAAACCCAAGATGAAAACTTTTTCACAACTAAAATACACCACCGGATGCAGAAAAAAGAATCACACATTGAAGAGACTTACATACTGAACAATGGTGAGAACGAGGCGGTTTATATTGATTGCACTTTCGGCAGTATCTTACACCATGAGGCAAGGAATCTCCAACCGAAAGCGATGGGTTAGCTTCTCCAATCAAAGGTCGGTTTCCATCGCTTTTCTCTATGTCTAATTCTGGCCTCCAACCCGTTGGAACACCACCAGGGTCTGTCACAACAACAGAGAAATAACTCCACAATAGCATTATAAGCTGCACACAAGACAACAATCATGAAAAATGAGTCCTTTGCTTCCTTATTCTTTCTTCTGTGAGTTCTAAAATGCGTAGGAGTTCAAATGTAGATAATCTATTACAAGACATGAGAAACTAACAGCTTCAAACTAGAAGAAACACAGAAACTCTACACTAAACCAAACCAAAAAAAAAATAACTACTTGATTGGTTGCTTGCTTAGCCTATAGTAGCCATAAATCTAAATCCACACAGCCAGCTAGACTGAGCCTAATACCAAAAAAACACTAAGAAGTAATGCCCAATGTAGATTCTAGTATGTGCTATATACAATGCTGAAAAAGCAAAACTCCAAAATATAAGCAATAAACACATATATCAGTAGCATTCTTTCCATGTCTAGCCTCAAACTAGTACAAGAAAGCAACAAGCTTTGACTCATTATCATCAAAGCAAAGTCATTGTAACTGGTGTATCCAAAATAACCCAAAATATCCAATTGGTAATAAATAAGATCCGAACAAGCTTATCATGTATTTAGCAGAGATCTAGAGCGTACTAAATGCAAAGATCTCAAAAGGGTCACAAAAAGATTCAAAATTTAAGATTGACCTAGAAGAAGAATCGAGTTTACCAGAAAGTGAAACAACGCTAAAACTAGAAGAGCTACTAATGAATCGACACCACCGATCAATAGAGCAGGTCGGTAATTCGCGACAACAACGGCGTAGTATGTGAATCCGATGATCCCGATAACAACTAAGATCATAATCGAACCCAAGGCACGTAGTGCTGTGCAGAACTTGAATACGTTCCATGCCATTGTCGGGGTTCTTCGGAAAAAAAAACCAGAATTTCTTGGTTGGAGTGAAAGAAGAAGCAACCCCTTATTGAATTGACGAATAAAGATTATAAATTTCGATGAAATCGAGCTGAAAATTCTGTGGTTTTCATAGATAATTTTCCTTTCGAAGAACAATTTATTATCTCCATTTATGGATTTTTTATTATAATAAGTCCTAATCTTGTCAAGGACAAAGAATCATTTAGCTGTGGTAATTTTAATTAATACAAGATTGAAATTAACCCATACAGGTAACTAAATAAATTACACGCTATTTTGCTTACATGCATGGTTAAACTAATATTACAAGAGAAAAATCAAAGAAAAAAAAGGTTTAACGTCACATAATTGCAGACATATTATCTTCCACAACACAATTCACCAAACATATGGACCATTAATTTAATCTTATCAATGGATTATAATTTTCAAAACTCTACGAATTAATCACTAATTGATCGTATTTCATTCCTCCCTTCTCTGCAGCTTCCTTTTTAATCTACAACGTATAAAATAAACCCCAAAAACATTCATATAAACTGTGGATAAGGTCAAATATATGAAGCTGATAAGCAAACACTAACCTGCTGCTGATGACAAAACTTCTTGTGGATTCGATAGCCCTAATGACATGAAGGAAAAGTAACAACAACACTGGTCAATGCTTAATCCAGAATTAGTTTAAACACAAACCGAAAAATGTAAGTAAAAAGAATTGATTTAACTACTGAAGTTTGTTCAACACTCACTCACCTTGTCAGTTCCATAGATGTAGTCACAGTAAGTGAAGATTGATGCAAAGTTGCTTTGGCATTGTCCTCCAACGTTGTGATGGTAATCATGATACTCAGCTCCACCGTAGAATGGAATGCATTTTGTCAGAGTCCATGGAAACTCATATCTAAATAAAAACACAAAAAAGATGTTCATTTTTTTTTTTTTTTGTAATAAACCACATATTCTCCAATAGTGATATATTAGAGTCCAATAATTTCATATGTAAACATTTATGATTGTGTTTGCATTCTTAAAAAATATAAACGCAAATATTCCGTGTTTCGCGTTTGCGTTTGTAATTTTCAGATGATATTCATACTTTCTAATTTATGTATGTATACTTCAGTAATTCTAAATGATATTTTTTTTAGTCACCATTCCAAATGATATTAAAATAGTAAAAACATTATACTTTTTTTTGTAAATATGATTAAAATTTTTAATTTTACCCGCTGTGAATCTCAATCGCCTCAATTTGCCGTAAAGTTATCCATAACCAATAGGTCATAATGTGGCCAGGAGCAATCACCGGTCCAAGAAACGTCGGAATCCCAAGGATCAAGATCTCGGCCCAATGTGCATACGGGGAGGCATATCCGATCGGAGAAGTGTACTCGTGATGGATTCGATGAATCTTCTCATAACCCCATTTGCAATGCAACCATCTATGGATCCAGTAGTTAGTGTAATCCTCTATCAAGAAGTAAACCACTAATTGTACTACTATCTCCAAACATGATGGTAATGGTAATCCACTTCGAATCCCAATCATCTGTCAATTATAAAACATATACAATCGATCTCCTTTTGAGTATATTTCAAGAACATCACAATTTTTAACGTTTGAATTTACAACTTGTAAATGTTACTTGTAAAAAATATAACACAAACGTAAAAAATGTTGCAAGAAAACTAAAACTTAAGAAATAGGGGAATATACATTCTACATGTACAACGTAAATAACTCTAAAAATCAGCGAAAAAATTAACACTCATACCAAAAAATGTTGCAAGAAAACTAAAACTTAAAAATATAGGAGACATATATAGACATATTAATATATATATATATATATAGACATATTATATGTTAAACCCAGAAAAAAATTATATATATTTATATATATATATGTAGATATGTGACGTTTGAATTAATTTACAGTTTGAAAATAATATTTCTTTAAATAGGAATGTGCCTTTACAACCAAAAAAACCAGCATGAAAATTGTAAAACTAACCCTCGACAAATAAAAAGTTGCAAAATAAAACTTAAGATAGGGGGTATATTATAAAATAATGGGTCGTGTGTTTCAATTAGTAAATGAAAACATAAAACTCTAACCTGGATCGAAGGATAAGAAACGATTTGCAATGTGCCAACGACGAGAATGAACAACTTCATGACATCTTTATAACATTGGAACATATCAGATACAGATAACTTAATCTTCGGCTGAATCTTAAACCGATCGAACCAACCAGTCAACTCCACGACGACAAGAGGGAGAGGAACGAGGGAAAAGACGAGGAAAAGAAGCAAAATGGTGTGGCAATATACATAGAAATGGGATTTGGTAGCTGAGTAATCGAACCAAACCGTCTCGAACCAGGTCAGGTTACGTCCTAACGCCACGGACGCCGCTTCAACGGTTGGATAAGGGATCATATTGTGAGATTATTGTGTCTAGATTAATTTGTTTGTTATTATGTATACCACATTGTTTAGGAGTTCGAATGTACTATAATTTAGACGCTTATAATACAATGTAGAATTCATCTAGCCAACCATATTTTGACACATGGCTTCTTGTGCTTCATTTTTATTTTAGGTCAACGTTTCGTACGGTTCATATTATCATATATACATATATATAAACTTTATAGGAATTAATAATTTTAAAGCAAAGAAACGAGGAAGGAAGAGACAAAAAAAGGCTAAAAGCATTTTCATCCTTTAGATACTCTTAGAAAGTTCTTAAACTGTTTTTAACATTATTTTTTAATGACATGTCAGAGAACAACAATATAGATCATATAATACTTTATTCTTAAACTTACATATTATTTAATCTTATCAACCCTCTTCGAATTTATTGCTATTCATATTTCGTTACTCCCTTCTCCACTGCTTCCTCCTATAAGATATGGCCCCAAAAACAAAAGCATTTCATAAATAAAAGAAACCGTGAATAAGACCACATATATGAAGCTATATAAGAAGCTAACACTATGAATATGAACTTGAGAATATTAACCTGCTGATGAAGAAGTTTCTTATGGATTCGATAGCCCTAATGATTAGAAAATATATATAACAACACTCACTTTGTCAACACTAATGTTTAATCGAAAATTTAAGGAACAGGAGTTGATTTAATTTAAGTTTGATCAACACTCACTTTGTCAGTTCCATAGAGGTAATCGCAGTACGTGAAAACTGAAGCAAAGTTGCTCTGGCTTTGTCCTCCAACGTAGTGGTGGTAGTCATGATACTCAGCTCCACCGTAAAAAGGAATAAATTTTGTCAGAGTCCATGGAAAATCATATCTGCAAACAAAATAAACAAGTGCATTTTTTTGTGTTATAAACCACATTATATTGTTTCGATAGTGTGATATTTTAGAGTCCAATAGTTTCGAACGTAAAATATTATTTTACCCGCTGTGAGTCTCAATCGCCTCGATTTGGCGTAAAGATATCCATAACCAATAGGTCACAATGTGGCCAGGAGCAATCACCGGTCCAAGAAACGTCGGAATCCCAAGGATCAAGATCTCGGCCCAATGTGCATACGGGGAGGCATATCCGATCGGAGAAGTGTACTCGTGATGGATTCGATGAATCTTCTCATAACCCCATTTGCAATGCAACCATCTATGGATCCAGTAGTTAGTGTAATCCTCTATCAAGAAGTAAACCACTAGTTGTGCTACTATCTCCATTAACGATGGTAATGGCAAACCACTTCGAATCCCAACTATCTGTAAATTAACAAATACAAATTACAATCTTCCTTTTTGAGTATATATTTCAAGAACATCATGACTAACAAAAAACGTTGCAAAGAAAATCCAAAACCTAAAAAAGAAAAGGGAGTTTACATACAGATATATAATATAACGTTTGAATTTACAATTTGCAAATAATATTTTAGAAAATTGGAATTTGCTCTAAATAACCAAAAAATCAGCAAAAAAAAAAAGTTATAACTGCCACTCACACATAAAAAGTTGCAAAACTAACACTTAAAATAGGGAATATTATACACATACACATGTATATATAATAATAATTTATTAGGTTATATATTTTAATATATAAATAAAATATAAAATTAATAACCTGGAGGGAAGGATAAGAAACGATTTGTAATGTGCCGACAACGAGAAGGAACAACTTCATGACTTGTTTATAACATCGAAACATCTCTGACAACGATAACTTAACCTTTGGCTGAATCTTATACTGTTCGAACCAGCCGGTCAATTCCACAAACACAAAAGGGAGAGGAGCGAGGGAAAAGACAAGAAAGAGAAGCAAAATGGTGTGGCAATATACATGGAAACTGGATTTGGTGGCTGAGTAATCGAACCAAACCGTCTCGAGCCTAGTCAGGTTTCGTCCTAAAGCCACGGACGCCTCTTGAACGGTTCGATAAGGGATCATATTTGTGAGACTGTTGTGTCTGGATTAATGTGAGTGTGTTATGTATAGCATTGTTTTGGAGTTAAACTCATAAGTCATATATGGCTTGAGTATGTTTTGAGAATGTAAATGAGGATGGTGGACAAATTATATTTATAATGCACAGATGTATATAGAAGCACGTACCAACTGGATTTCACCGATTTTGTTATTAGATATTTTACAAAAAAAAGAACTTACATTTTTATTTTTTCCCATTGAGAAGTCCGCCAAATTGGGTCCTCAATCTTTATGTTTTTTTTTAAAAACCTTTTAGTAGAGCACAAAAATGATTTCTGTTTTATCTATGTACTTGTACTTCTATTATTACTATGTCAATATTCTCATCTTTTATTTTATTAAACGGATCACATTTTGGTTTCTTTATTTTTCTTCAAAAGATCGTATAATAGGAAAATTAATACTTACTAAGATTGTTAGTTTTAGGTCAATTACATAGGTTGGAGTAACTCTAAAATATCACTATCTTCGTAAATATTTTATCTGCAGGAATTTCATTTTCATCAAATGATTATGAATTGCTTAGTTTTTTTTTCATTGTTTTTTAAAAATTCTACGTAATGAAATTTATGTTCTTTTGTTAGCAAACAGTGATCCAAACGTCTTGAATAGAAAAAATCGTTGGCACAAAAATATGAGTGGACAAACTTAATATTAGCTTATTAAAAAAATTTCTTGAATTAGTTTATAGTATAAACTCATTGAAGTAGTTTAGAATATAACCGAACAACCACTACCCCATTCTTTAAATTGTTGTAAAGTTATCATGACGTATTGAATATGTGTTTTAGATTCTAGCTCATACCCAATTTTTCAAGTCATTTTTGAAAGTTTTCTCACAGAAGTTGTTCTTTTTCAGTCATTTTCTTTTCTTTTGATGGAGCGAATCAAAAAATTTCAAGAATTCCAAATACCTGATTTTTTTGTGGAGCAAAACAGATCAGGGATAGTAATATTTTCCAGTATATTTACTATGTGTCCAGCCCTTGTATATTCATGCATGGTAAAAATATAGGACGACATACTTCATAAATATCAATATGTGTACAAGATAATGTGTTATTAGACAGAGCCGGACCAAATAAATCCGGAGCCCCATATGAATTAAGATCATAGTTTTCAGTAAAAAAAAACTATTAGAGTAGAGAAAAGAAGTTTTTTTTTTTTAGAACTCCTTTGAACAGGAAAAGGTAATTTACTTCTTTTGCTTCTTGTTCTATCATACAATTGTATAAATTATAAAGATGCCCACATAGGATCAGTATGCAAGAGAAATTTAACTAGGGTCCTTTTAAAATGGGGTTCATTGTAATGTTTTATGTTCATGAGTTCAAAGTCCGGCTCTGTTGTTAAGCTAGCTGAAAATCACTAGAAGGAAGAGAGTGTTTCTCGATGGTTGGTATTGGTAACAAGTAAACAACTAACAAGTTATCGTACCTACTGGCTACTACATAAATGATTTATACTAAAAACTGTTTTGTTATTTGGTGAATAAGCTTTTATTAAATGCGCGTGTTTCCTTAGTTTCGGCATTTTCAGTTAGTTTTGTTTCGTCATTAAGTGAATTCAATGCAACTATGAACTATCGATATGGTTCCTTTTTAAATCATGGAGTGTAATAAATGCCGTGTGATGCGTTGCGACAGTGATCTGAGACAGCCCCAAAAGAATAATAAAAAAAGAAACGCCCACCGTGGGGCTCGAACCCACGACCACAAGGTTAAGAGCCTTGCGCTCTACCAACTGAGCTAGACGGGCTCTTGTTGCGATTGTTGACGACGTTTCTTACATTTATAGAAGTGTCAGCCGCTGGGTGATATGAACACTAATATTCTCATTCTTAGCTAAACTATTTATTGATTTAAACCAAAGTGTGACCAAAACAAAAAAAATTAATCCAAAGAGAGTTCACAGTCTTTTCGTTTTCAGAAAATTGGACTTTAAAAAGCAAAGAAATATATGCATTTCAAAACTCATTAAAATCCTATAAATAATCAATAATTTTTTTTCCAGACACACCTATTCCAAATTCTGGATATGAATAAACAAACACACAAAAAGGACAATGACAGGTAAAAACTAAAAAAAAAAACTCACCAACACAGTTTCGGATTTTGATGATTCCTTCTAATCTTCTTTCCTCTACCAAACAAAATTCTAATACCTCACAAGAGTTAGCAGATTGCTTCGTCAAGAAAAAACTTCATACCGAAATGTCATAAGGAGCATTTCCATGTGACACAAGACAGACCAGAAAAGATAAAACTACTTACCCTTTCTCTTTTGTAAGTCTTGACTACATTGGTAGATTGCTTATAACTTATGCTGCGCTGCGTCTGCTTCGTCACCTTCTAGAAACTTCAACCCTCGTGAGGGATTTTAGGTTTTACTAATCGAATTTCCATCCTCCACTAACCTGCTTGTTGCTCGTCTTGGACGACTTCTTGATCTGTAATTCATAAAAAACAGCACTAAGTAGGGGAGTCTAAGCCAATGAAAGATCAGGAAAACACATCATCAATATGATATAAAACTATGAATAGAGACCACATTTATGGTTATGTGAACTTGCAATTGATAGTGCATTTATGGTTATGCTGAGAGATAAGCTAAATATTGTGCAGTCTCAGTTTTGGGAGTGTTTATTTACCTGTTGAAGAAGCTTCTTTTGGAATCGGTAACCCTAATGAAAGTAAGAATATAAAACCACATTGTCAATGTTTTATTCAGAATTGGTGGACACTAACCGGAAAGAAAAACTAGAGTTACAATACTCACTTTGTCAGTTCCATAGATGTAATCGCAGTAAGTGAAAACTGAAGCAAAGTTGCTTTGGCTTTGTCCTCCAACGTAGTGATGATAATCATGATACTCAGCTCCGCCATAAAATGGAATGTACTTTGTCAGAGTCCATGGGAAATCATACCTACAAAAGAAAAAGAAAAAACTCAATTAATCTCCCCGAGAAACAAGCTTTATCCACCAAGCAAATATCATAATGTCCAAATACTTCTTTGAACAAGAGGAGATACTTGAAGGATGCTTTCTTCCTCAGACAATAGGAATGTTCACCAAAAGGTTATCTAAGCAGTTTTAAAACAATGCTCAAGAGTTAAAAGGGTCTAAAAGGTATCTGAAAGGCTAGTGCCTGCCTTTATCTCCACCAGAAAAAGGTGAGCCACTATTGAAACTTCCCACATAGCCCCAACTCATTATAAACTAACATAAACAATTCAAAAGTTGATATAATGCAAACATAAACAAATGGAATAATGACTACAAACTTAGAAAAAAGGATCCCTAATCTTGATCTTCTCTACCATTGCTTCCTTACCCGCAGTGAGTTTCGATTGCCTCGATTTGCCGTAAAGCAATCCACAGCCAAAACGTTATCATGTGACCAGGAGCAATCGCCGGTCCTAGAAACGTCGGAATCCCAAGAAGCAAAACCTCAGCCCAATGTGCATATGGAGCAGCATATCCAATAGGAGCTGTATACTCATGATGAATATGATGAATCTTCTCATAACCCCATTTGCAATGAAAGAATCTATGAACCCAGTAATTAGTGTAATCCTCTACGAAGAAGTAAACCACTAACTGTACTATAATCTCCATTAACGATGGTAATGGCAATCCACTTCGAATCTCAATCATCTGTTTACAGAAAAGAGCACCAATTCAAGATTCATCTGATTCAGAGACACCATAATCAACTCTTATATCAGGTCATCGATTCCGAAATTAGAAGTAATGAGATCAACTTAAGAGCACTTGAAGCCAAATTCCAGAAAATGACCTGAATCGAAGGATAAGAAACGAGTTGTAACGGACCAACGACGAGAAGGAACATCTTCATGACGTCTTTGTAACACCGGAACATATCAGAGAACGAGTATTTCACCTTGGGTTGAATCTTATACCGATCGAACCAATCAAAGGTAGATCGAGCCAATTCGATGAAGACGAGAGGGAGTGGAACAAGGGAGAAGATGAGGAAGAGGAAGAGAATGTTGTGGCAGTAGAGGTAGTAATCCGATTTGGTGGCGGAGTAATCGAACCAGAGAGTCTCCAACCACGTGAGGTCTCGGCCTAACGCCATGGACGCTTCTTCGACTCTGGCGTAAGGGATCATTGTAGTAGATGATAAACTCGTTTCTTCCGGTGACGGCGACGGCGACGCTCGTTGCCGTGAGATTGAGAGAGACGAGAGTGTGAGTGTCGTCGTTGTGGCTGGATTTTGTCTGTTATCGACTGATTTGGCGAATATACAGACTGATGATGTGGCATTATCGGTTCATTTACTTTTGTTTAAACCGGAATAAACCAACCACATCGTATACGTGTCTCCAAATTTGATTTTGTTGTTTCATTCTTCTTGGTGTATTTATATATACTTAGTATAAACCTACAAATATACAATATACTATACAGTATTTATACACAATACTTTATTTACTGTTTTATATCTTTAGCACTTTATTAATTGTTATAATATCCCAAAAGATTCAAACCAAAATGCATACATTTATTCGGTTAAAAATAAAACCAAGGTAAAAAAAAAAAAAATTTCTTTCCACAGCCGGTACTCGAATTCAGATTCTGGCATGGTTCCTTCAAAACATGACGACTATGATTGATTCAACTGGTGGAACTACTGACTCAAAATCACATAACATATTTTATTTTATTTTTGATTTTCTTTCTCTAATTCTTTAAATGGTTCATACAATTTGTTTAATTTATTCTACATAGAAACTCTTCTTTATACTTCCTCAAAACCCGTAGAATCAGTATTTGAGGGAAAATTCACGGATATATGACTTTTGTGGTTTGTGTATCAATTTTTAAGACAGCATTAAATTATTATACTATATATACATAGCAAAACGTTGAAATAAAATGAGGCTGTTGGCCAATTGTATTAAAAATAGAATGGTAATACATCACGAAACGTGACGTTACATTTGAAGATCTAAAGTCTACAATTTTCGTCATGATAATAAATGATATTTATATGTAACAGTACATATCTTTAACAACAAAAAATTGTAAATAATACATATGTATATATATATATATATATGCTTTAACAATAATAATAAAAAAGTGGGTTACAATTTAAAAACGATCGTTGTAATACTTGGTGGAGAACAAGTGCGTTACGCGTGAACGTGAGTGCGTATGGCATAAGAGAAGTCGACGACACCATGAATGACTTTATAACAAGCCCAAAAGTTCTTTCTTTTAACAGTGAAAACAAACCTCGGACCAATCTCATCCACACGACTACACAACTACTTTTTTTTTTTTAAATATAGTTACTCATTTTAATGTATTATTTGTTGACGTTGATGAATCTTATTTTAGTTTAAGATTTCATAATATTTCCATTAATTAGCACTTTCGTAAAATTAAGTGATTTGGAACTAGTTGAGTCTCTCTCTATCTCTCTCTAATTGTTTATGTGTTTTCTTCTTACTCCTCCTTATTAGTTTATGTGCTTCTCACTCTATCACCTTAGATTTGTGCGTGTTTAGGAAAATATGTTTGGGTTTCTCGTTTCCTTGTTTGACGTGTCGAATTTTCTTCAAATCCAATAGATTTGTCCCCTATACACTTTATAGTATTGTGAGTCTCTCAAGTAATCTTCTAAAACGATGCATCAAGAAACTGATATACCTTCTTTTTCTTTGTCTAGTATTTTGCCTTTTTCAACGCATTTTATATTTTATACATGCTTCCATAATATATTTTTAGTACTTTTTTTTATAATAGCGTTATACCAATCAACGCATTTCTATTTAACTTTTAATAAACACAAATACGTAAGAATCAGCATAAGATATCATACTATAATATTATAAATGTGGACAGGAAAAAATAAATATCATAGAATCACGTCTATATTACTATATTACCTTCAATCGTTTTTTTTTTTGGTCGGCTTGAATTAAAATGATTCTTTTAAAAGAAATAAAAACAATTTGAAAACAAAAACTACAAATGAAAGTTGACAAAAAAAAAAAAAAAAAACTACAAATGAAAGAATTCAAGAAAAAAGAGTAAAGAGTAAAGCTAAAGCAGAGAATAACTCTAATTCGCTTCTTTGCCAAGCAAACCACAAAAACTTCTCAATTTCTCTTCTTCTTCATTCTCCTTAAGCAAATTCATCATATTATCAAATGTCTCTTCCGATTCACCGGAGAAAAGTTCAGAGTCCGGTTGGAAACGGTGGTCGGAGCTCCAGAACGAGACGGACGGTGTCACGATGCGTTTCCGACAAGAATAATCGTTTGAAATCGACGAATCATGTTTTTGAGAGAAGCTTCTCAGAGCCGAGTCTTAATCGTCGCCGTGACGGAGACAGTAATTTGCGGCGACCGTCGACGATGAGAGGTTTACAAACGGAAGAATCTGACCACATCGTTTACTTGCCTAGGATTCGCTCTGAGTTTTTTGCTTCTTCTCCGACGTTAACGAGCTTATCTTCGCCGTCTTCTTCATCTCCGATCAATCAAGAGGTCAGAGTCGTTTTTTTAAAAACTATTTTTCAAAATCATGATTTCAACTCTGTAAGATAATTTCACATTTAGTCCACAAAGTCTTAAGTTGTTTTTATATTGGCCCAATACTTTCAATATTACATAGGTTACCCTAGATTCCGCTGTTTTGAACAAGGAGTTTAGTTAGCTTCTTAATGGAAAGAATGCTATAATGCTAAGATGTGACATTTCGAGTAATCATAAATCTCTATCTGTCTTGATTGGGAAACAAAATTAGGGTAGTAAAAGAGAAGCACCAAAAGTAGTAATAAGTGTAGCAGTAGAGGGAAGTCCTGGACCTGTAAGAGCAATGGTTAAATTGAGTTCCAACGTTGAAGAAACGATCAAAATCGTCGTGGATAAGTACTGCGAAGAAGGACGAACACCAAAACTCGATCGAGATTCTGCTTTTGAGTTGCATCAGTCACATTTCAGCATCCAGAGTAAGATATAACATAACTCTATCTACAAGTAATATCATTGTTTTGTTTTGGATATATTAAAATTGTTATATCAAATGTTTTCAGTTTGATGTGTATTAGATTGGTTAGGTTGGATTAAGTATCCAATACTGCACTATCTAGTTTTGCTTTAAACTCCAACGATCATGTGAAACAAAACAAAAAAAAAATCACATAATTCATGAGAATTAACTTATAATAAAGAAAAGAGTGATTGAAACCAATGATTTTAACTGTTTTTTGTTGGGAAAAAACTTTTAGCTATTAATTTGATGTAATTTTCAGGTTTGGAAAAAAGAGAAATAATCGGAGAAATAGGAAGTAGAAGCTTCTACATGAGAAAGAAAGCTCATGAAACCGGAGGTTCGTTCACCGGGATTGCTCCGGTGAGAGCGAGCCTTATTCCGTCGTCGAATTTGATAGGATCGTGCATTGCTCAGTTTATCGGGAAAATCATAAGGAGAACGAGAAAGATATGGAACATATTGGTATGTGTGCAATGAGTTAGACCAAAAGTACACTTTTGAGCGTGGCACATAATATTTAGTTTGTGTTGCTCCCAATCTCACTGAATAAGGGCTCTTTATTGTTTATAAAAATTGTATTATATAGTTTACAGATTTATACCATACATACTTGTTACCTGTATTGATTTGTAAGTCAAACTCTATCCAATTTGGCGAATAACAAAATTACTATGAAATGTCGATTTTTATGTTTTCGTCACAACATGCACTACACAGTAACACAGATTTGAATATGGATAACACAACACAAATCATGGTATTAATTTATGAGATATATTTGAAAGTCAGAAAATAAACTATAATTTCCAAAAATCTTACTCTATACTGTGAAGGCGAAAGCAAAATTATGAGTTATAGATTCAATGAGATGCTGTCTAAGAAAAAAACACAAAGACATTGAGATCAGAAACTTCTGGTTAAGCCAGAGTCTTTAGAAGTATGAGATCAGAACCTTCTAGCTGATCCAGAGTTTTTAGAAGTATCGTGTATTCTTCTTGCTGAATTGCAAAACCCAAACAGGATTATAACAGAGAAGTGGCCGTCGCTATCGCCGTCGCCGTCAATCCACCATCAGTCGGCGTCGATCTCCAATTAGATCGGAGTTTAGGTATTGTGGATTTTTAGTTCCTGTGTTGGTATTGTGAATTTTACTTTGGGGAAATAAGTTGAATTGTACTCAAATGTTGGATTCTAAGCTTAGATTTTTACTTCAAAGATGTGTAGTGCTTGGACATGTGAAACAAGTCCATGGACAGTTAGTAGTGAACCGCTATAACCATCTTGAACCTATCTTGGTTCACCATACTCTTCAATTCACTAAAGAGTTCTCTAGAAATGTCGTGAACTATGTCAAAAGAATACTCAAGGGGTTTAGTGGTCTGGATTCTTTCTCCTGGGGATGTCTTGTTCGGTTCTTGAGCCAGCATAGGAAGTTTAAAGATACTGTTGGCGTGTACATTGAAATGAACAATTCTGGGATTCCTCCAAGTTCACATGCTATAACCTCAGTGTTGAGAGCTTGTGGTAAGATGGAGAAAATGATTGATGGTAACTCGATTCATGCTCAGGCTCTTAAAAATGGATTATGTGGATGTGTTTATGTTCAGACAGCTCTGGTGGGTTTGTACTCAAGACTTGGTTGCATTCAGATGGCAAAGAAGGCTTTTGATGATATTGCTAAGAAGAACACAGTTTCGTGGAACTCGCTTTTACACGGGTATCTGGAAAGCGGGAATCTAGATGAAGCTCGCAGATTCTTTGACAAGATTCCTGACAAAGATGTGGTGCCATGGAATCTGATTATCTCGAGCTATGCAAAAGAAGGTGACATGAGCAATGCATGCTCTTTGTTTCTGACGATGCCTTTCAAAAGCCCGGCTTCTTGGAATATTTTAATTGGCGGCTACGTGAATTGCAGGAATATGAAGCTAGCAAGAACCTACTTCGATACAATGCCCCATAAGAATAGTGTTTCTTGGATTACAATGATTTCAGGGTACGGAAAATCCGGAGATGTTCAGTTTGCTGAGGAGCTCTTCAGACAGATGCCTAAGAAAGACAAACTCGTCTATGACGCCATGATAGCTTGTTATGCTCAAAACAGCAAGCCAAAAGATGCTCTGAAGCTATTCTCTCAGATACTCGAAAGTAATTCAGATATTCAGCCGGATGAGATCACACTCTCAAGTGTTGTATCAGCTAGTTCACAGTTGGGTGATACAAGTTTTGGTACATGGGTCGAGTCATATATAAACGAACACGGGATTCAGATCGATGATCTTTTAAGTACCTCTCTGATCGATCTTTACATGAAAGGCGGAGACTTTGCCAAGGCATTCAAATGGTTCAACGATCTAAACAAAAAGGACACAGTTTCTTATTCAGCTATGATCATGGGGTGTGGTATCAATGGCATGGCCACAGAAGCAAACAGTTTGTTTAAAGAGATGATCGAAAAGAAGATCCTTCCAAATCAAGTAACATTCACAGGTTTATTGTCAGCATGCAGCCATTCGGGTCTTGTCCAAGAAGGCTACACATCCTTTAAATCCATGAAAAACTACAACCTGGAACCTTCTGTAGATCATTATGGGATAATGGTGGATATGTTTGGCCGAGCGGGGAAACTAGACGAGGCATATGAGCTGATCAAGAGTATGCCGATACAGCCCAATGCTGGAGTTTGGGGAGCGTTGCTTTTAGCCAGTGGGTTACACAACAACGTTGAGTATGGGGAGATTGCGTGCAGCCACTGTGTTGAACTGGAGACAGATCCTACGGGTTATCTTTCGCATCTTGCTAATATATATACGTCTGTTGGTAGATGGGACGATGCAAGGAATGTTAGAGACTCTATGGAAGAGAAGAAACTGCGTAAGACACTTGGGTGTAGCTGGGTTCAGGGTTCAAATCATTGAGATTTCTAGGTATATAGATTTCGGTTTAGGATCATCAATCAACATCACTCAATAGATTTCTGGGTATATAGATTTCACTTGGGACATTGAAGTTAAAGTGTCGCTTGATCTTGCAAGTATCGAATTTGGAGGAGCTATGAACTTTACAAATGCAATCCAAACTCACTCAATAGCTCTTAAACTCGAATTAAACTCAAATTAAACTCGAAGAAGTAACTTATGTCTTAAGAGAAAAGTTCAAGGACACTCATAGAAGTATCTGCTTGGTGTAGATAAATTTGTCTTGTGAAATAATTTCTCATCTTGATGCAAATCTAGTCAGTCTGAAAGAAAAACATAACAATAGCAGTAAACTCCATAAGATTTCAAGTTATGCAGAGGCCCTTGATATCCAAACCGCCATCTTAATTCTTTTCGCTTTAGAGAGGAATATGTTTATGGGGTGTTGTTGGTTTGACGAAACACAAAACTTGAGCCTTAATGGGCCAGACGAGATTCAAAAAACAAGGAGAGAACAAGGTGGGTTTGGCCCGTATTATGATTACCTATATGTGTTACATCGATCAAGGATAGTGGTGGTAGGTGAGGAAAAGACAACAAAAGGAGACTTCTAGAGAAAAAAAAAAAAAAAGGAGAGACGAGGCTTTACAAGGCTTTCTCTTATTCTTTGGGTTGTCTTGATCTTGCTTTCTTCTTGTGAGTGCACCTGTAAAACCAAAGACAACATCACAAGTTAGTGGTGTGTGTAACCTCTTTTCTCATAGTGAAGTTTGGGAACAAGAGTTCTTGTTGAAACGTAACGGGGCAAGCCATACTTTTCATTCTTATTACTATACTTAAAGGGGACAGAGCAAAGAGGGGACTGGCATAACAGGAAGGAGGTAGAGAATATAACTCTTCCTGTTATGTCAGTTGGAAAACATAAATGCTAAAAACCATATCAGAAAAGAAACAAAAGAAACGCCCACCGTGGGGCTCGAGAACCCACAAGCACAAAAGGTTCAGAGCCTTGCGCTCTACCAACTGAGCTGAGCTAGACGTTCTTTTGACAGGAAATAACTGTAAAATTTTGTAGTCTTAATTTCTTCACCAATCTTACTTTCATCACTGTCTCAAATCAAAACTGCTTTCCCAAATAACGAACTCTCTTTTAGCTCAAATCTAAGGATGGTTGTTTAAAAATGTAAGAGCAAAAGACCCAGAATAGGATCAACGAACAGAGCAATAATAGGATTCAACTATAAAGACAAGTTAGGTTAAGTAAAGACAGAACTGGTTTTAGTTTTTGATCGACAGATAAAGAATCAAAGTTTTTTTTTTTTTTTTTTTTTTTTTTGATAAAGAATCAAATTGCCCAAACCTTTACGCATCTTCACGCACCCTGTAGAGCATAATACCATTCCACATAAGATATTTTATCACCCTGATTAAACAAATTCTCACTCACTAGTTTGAATTTTCAAGTCATTATGTGTATACTACATGAAACAATGTGCACTGATCAGAGAGATCTTCATCACTTTTACAAACAAAAACCACGAAATTCAAATCAAGCCCATTGCCACAAATACGCTAAATTCGCATAAGAAGCTACACTTATAGGATTCCTGGTTAAAGTTCGTGCCCTAAAGGAGGAGAAGAAGATTCGAAATCATCACAATCAAATAAGATTACGGAAACGTACGCGGCGATTAATAAGTGATATAGAGAGAAATTAAGGCTCAAATGCTCAACAATGGATGCGTCAAGCATCAATTTTGATACAAAATAAAACAATTGACACGATATCGTTTTCAAACAATTGACTCTCTTCTTTCAGACACGCTTTGACTGGGAGGCCCATTTAGTATTTTTAAGGGTATGTGAGAAAACCTTACCGGGCCTCCATTAACAAGTAATTCTAGCGAATGAAACCCTTTTTCATTTTCCTTTTTCTCCCCATAAATCCTTTTATTTTATCCGAGTGCCTATTGTATGACAACCCAACTTTAACCTTAATAAATTGATGTACAAAAAATCAACCATACAAGATTCTACATGTATCATAATGGTTGAAAATTTGGTATCATACATTGTTCATGTTCTTGCAAATTTGGTATTGTACATTGTTCATGTTCTTGAAAATTTGGTGTTGATTTGGTATGAATTAGCTGTAAACATTCATGTTCAAAAGCAATATAAAGAGATGAAAGCAAACTAAACTGATCAGAAACTTTCTTTCCTCGGCAAAGGTTCATATGCAAATTTTTTTTTTATAAGTTGTACATATGCATCTTTATTTGATTTGATGGTATTTTCTTTTAATTTTACCAGGTTAAATTGGACAAGTACATCATATATACAAGTGTCTTGGACCAGTTGCAGGTTAATCTTTTGTTTTAAAGTTTTTTTTTCTTAAACAGTTCTCAATTTTGTAACAAATATTACTCCTGTGAATATTACACGTGAAATTGATTACTTTTAAGTAGTCTCTTAATTAGTTTCCATCAATAAATTATTAACATATTGACGGCTATATGTTAATATTAATTCTCTTATTTAGTTTTTACCATATCAAATTCGTGTTGACAAAATGTAAATATGAAAAAAGGACTAAGTTAGATATATTTTTGAATAACATATAACGTATACATTTCTAGTTGTAATTCTATACTCTTTAAGTACATGCATTTTTTTTTCTATTACTGAAACTAATATATAAAATATTTATCTTTAGCACTCGGTTTCTCACGTATAATATGATATTGGCAGTTAGCAATGGAAATAAAAATAATTTGTTTTCTATGGTTGTCCATGTTAATGCTCTCATGGCATGGACAAACTACAAAAGCTGCCGTCAGGATTAGCCTAAGAAGAAACAAACCAAACTTGGGGAATGTTCAGTTAAACTCTGACCATTTTTAAAACAGAAAAAAATCGCATCGAGCTTCAAAGACATGAACATACATTTTATTTTGGGAATATTAGGATTGGTACACCTACCCTAAATTTCCAAGTATTATTTAATACCGGAAGTGTAGATTTATTGATACTGGAAGTGATTGGCTATGATCATATTTTATAGCTTCAGGAACAAGCCAATCTTTATTGGGTATCAATAAATCTGCACTTCCGGTATCAAATAATACTTAGAAATTTAGGGTTGGTGTACCAATCCCAATATTCCCAAAATCAAATGTATGTTCATGTCTTTGAAGCTCGATCCGATTTTTTGCTGTTTCAAAAATGGTCGAGTTTAACTGAACATTCCCCAAGTTTGGTTTGTTTCTTCTTAGGCTAATCCTGACGGCAGCTTTTGTAGTTTGTCCATGCCATGAGAGCATTAACATGGACAACCATAGAAAACAAATTATTTTTATTTCCATTGCTAACTGCCAATATCATATTATACGTGAGAAACCGAGTGCTAAAGATAAATATTTTATATATTAGTTTCAGTAATAGAAAAAAAAATGCATGTACTTAAAGAGTATAGAATTACAACTAGAAATGTATACGTTATATGTTATTCAAAAATATATCTAACTTAGTCCTTTTTTCATATTTACATTTTGTCAACACGAATTTGATATGGTAAAAACTAAATAAGAGAATTAATATTAACATATAGCCGTCAATATGTTAATAATTTATTGATGGAAACTAATTAAGAGACTACTTAAAAGTAATCAATTTCACGTGTAATATTCACAGGAGTAATATTTGTTACAAAATTGAGAACTGTTTAAGAAAAAAAAACTTTAAAACAAAAGATTAACCTGCAACTGGTCCAAGACACTTGTATATATGATGTACTTGTCCAAACAAACTTATATAAAGAACGGTATGACTCATTGTTATTCCCTTATATTTATTCTGTCATTAATAAATAGTTATAATCTAACTTTAGATTTTACAGGTGAACCCGCACAAATTTCTTACGATGCAACAACTGTTGATGGTTTCCTTAGCCAAGATGACGTCACAGTCGGTGACATGACTGTGAAGAACCAAGTATGCTAATTAATATTTTTTTTTAAAAAAAATCTTAACTAATGAATGAATATTTTATTTCATTTACCATAACTAGTTAATGTTTTTCTATCTTCAGATTTTCATTGAGGCTACCAAGGAAACAGGTTCAAAGAGATTTGAATATGAACCTTTCGATTGTATTTTCGGGTTGGCATTCCAAGAGGCTTCTGTGAGGGGTTTAGTCCCCGCTTGGTATATAATCATTTTCCCAATCATCATTTATATGTTAACTAAGTACATACTGAAAAATAACATTAAATCTGTAAAAGATTATATCTCTATTCATCCTCTTTATATTAACCGTCATTAACATTTATTTCTATTCACCTCTATATATTAACTTTCATTATTTTTATAATGAATATATATATATATATATCGATTTAACAAATGGAAAATACTTATAATATTTTCTTTGTTTAAAAAAAAATGAATATTACAATTTAATTTGATTTATTTTTTTTTCATAATAAAAACTATTTTTAATATTTCATTGTAAAACATATTACTATCATCAAAATATACCTTTATTTTTAAAAATGAATCAATATCCACTCTAATTATATTTTATGTTTGTTATACTACATAGGTATAAAATTTTAGATCAAAATGGTGTTGAAAGAAATTTTTTTTCTCAATGGTTAAAATATTATGACCCAAAAGATGAAAAAGACAGAGTCATCATTTTTGGTGGATCGGACCCGACACATTTTATAGGGGAACACACCTATGTTCCTGTCAGCCAAGGATACTATTGGGAATTCCGTATGCACGAAGTATTAATTGGCGGAACGAGAACTAGTCACTGTATTAACGATGTTCTGTTTTCGTAGACGCTCGTCATAGTATCATGATGGGCCCATCTGTAAGTATATATATATATATATATTTATAATTAAGGAAATTATAATTAAAGAAAAAATTTCATGCTTAAAGAAATTATTTAAAAAATAATAAAGCAATTGGAGTGGATATGGATGGAAGAGTGGACTGCACAAAACTCTCTACTTTACCCAAAATATCTTTTACCCAAAATACCCAAAATAACAAATCAAAATTAGCATATATCATCAAATAATTTTACAAATTGTCATAAATTTCAGCCCTAATACTTTAATTGAATTTATTTAATACAAAATATATGATTATTTAATATATTTACCACATGCATATAAGATAGCCATGAGATTTGAGAAGAAAATGGTAGTTACATGTTATAATGAGATGAGTAATTATTGGAGCGTATGGAGGATTGGTCTAGCTAGTGGTTTATAGAATGGTTTAACTTAACTACTTTGTACATAACAGAAATTTGAGAGTGAGAAAACATCTATATAACAAACTTTTCTCTCAACTTTAACTTTATAATGAAACACTAACAATGGTTAATGGCTGAAAAAACCTTTGATCTTTTGATTACACGCATCTAAGAAGTGACATCTAAAACAAAAGGTGCATTTAATAAAACATATTCTATTTACAAACGAACGTATCATGCACATAAACTCATTCGCCACAAACGAAACCTATCTATGTCACATAGTTTTACTAGTAAAGTGTTATAGAAACTTATTGTTGTGAGTCTTGTGAGAATCAATAATTCACAATGTTGAAACCTTTTTCATCTAACAAATTACAAATTTTCTTGCAAGTTGCATCAAAACATTTATTTCAATACAACCTACTTTTTAGAAATGGTAAATGTTAGCGAACTTGCAAATCTTTCACAAATATGAACGATTATTTATTTTTCTACGACAGCTAGATGTCTTTAATCTTACGAAAACAGAAACTTATTGATTTCAAGTAAGTGATACTATTATTATTAGTGTATCATGTATATATTAGTTAATTAGTGTGTACCAAATGAAAGTATAAATTTTACTTTAAGTAGTAACCTTTGGTTTTTACTCCCTCTGTTTCATTTTAAATGTAGTTTAAGAATATTTTTTTTGTTGCAAAATAAGTGTTGTTCTCATTTTCCAAGATAAAAATTGCCACTATTTTTTTTTTTTACCCTTATATTATCTAATTAATGTAAGTCAAAAGATTTGGTAAAAATTGAAATAAATGATGGAAGATGAAGTTATTAAGAGTATTTTATTTTATGCCTTAATTAATGTGCAAAATCCTTAAACTACATATAAAATGAAACAGAATGAGTATTTGGTAACCATTTATTGCTTCTTCTCTTTCTTTTCTTTTTATTTCTTCTATATATTGTATCCTGAGATTCATGGATCTTGCTCAAACTCTCTAAATCTATCGGTGGAAGTAGGCCTAAGATAAAAAACCAAACTCCTAAAGGCAAAGAAAAAAGGGATCCGCCTCGAATCAAAACGTTTTTTCTTTTCTAAAAACGATCTTTGGTCTCATTCTTTTTCTGAGAAGAAGAACCGAAATAATCGAACCGAACCGAACCGAGATTTATGGGTTTTAGTTCGGTTTCGGTTATTAAGGCATAACCAATCAGCAACATATATAATTGCAATCGGTTATTGGTTCGGGACGGTTTGGTTCGGCCGAACCGAACGGTTATCCAAAATAACATAAAATAATTTGTAGTTATATGTAAAAAATCTTGAATTCAAAATCAGCACTGAAAGAAGACACAATATTGAAGAGAAAAACAAATAGTTGAGTACAACAACATCATGTATGCGTAAAACTAGGTACGAACCATTGAGTTCTAGAGAATTTAAATGAAGAATTATCGAATGTGTGTAGCGGCTCCGTCTTCTGTGTCTCGAGATTGAAGATATAGATATACTTTGTGTCCTTTCCATAATAATCATTATAATTACTGCGATAATTATTACTGAAATAGATGGAATTTGGGATGAATCCAGCAGGGTCATTGGCGAGCACAGTGATGCCTTGATCGGAAAGCATTGACTCGTCGCCCAAAGAATCAACTTTTTCCTCATTCTTATAGAACCCTGATGATGAATAAACTTTGTAGACGCGAAATGATTGGATTCCTGACCTAGGTCTTAACATTCTTTCAACCTTGAGGACATCTCCGGTTACCGTGACTACAAATTTTGTCTCAGCAACGAACCATGAATTACTTAATTGCTGACAAACCTGAAATATATCCGTACGCAAAACACACTGAAAGATTTGTTGAGGAATCTCTCCAGAAAGATCAAAGATCTTGAAACGAACCCGGTTGCTTAGGAAGTAAAGCTTGCGATCCTTGTAAACAATGTCGAAATAATGGAAACAATCTGAAGTTTGGGGGATTTGATTCCACGAGGAATCTCCTTTCCTGGAATAAAATACACACCAATCTCTAAATCCCAATACAACCACATAATCTTTGGTTTTCTCGTCAATCCAAAACGCAGGTGGGGATCGTATATTCCTACCTCTGTACTTGGTTCTTTTGTGATGTGAAGTGCGTGACTCATAATCTTTCAACAATAACTCCAAATGAGGTAGATTGATCCTCTCGTGGGTAAAGAGATTCACGATGTAGATATTATTATTCAGAGGATCTTGCATTAGGAGCCAACTTCCAAAGGTTGCCCTACAAACACTCTTTGCAAATTCAGCACCAAGATCTCGCGTTTTGTATAGTTTGTCTTCTTCCTCGGGATTGAACAACGTGCATGAACTGTTGTCGCTGTTGTTGTCTTGGGGGAAGAGAATCAGCCAATGGATCTGGTTTTTGGGCAGAGATTGTCTCGAAGCAGCGTACCAAGACGAACACACGGATTTAGCTCGTCGGAAATTGGCAAAGCTGAGGCGTTCGAACACCAAATTCACGAGATCTAGAGGAAGATCGGACCAGGATTTGGGACGCTCATGAGAATTAGGGTTATGCTTCTCCATGACAAAATTGAGAGAGAGAGATTTTGTTTGAGTATTAGGAGTATTGTTGTCTCTTACCAGCCTCACAAGTTCCGTATTTAATACAAAACAAAACCAGATCTAGGAATCATGTTTGGTCCGGATTTTCAGTTCTGAGATCTGATACAAGGATTCTAGGTATACAGATTTTGGTTCAGGATAATCAATGTCCTTCCTGGTTTGGGTACCAGAATGTGTAGCCGGTTAAAAGTTTCGGGAACGAGATTCAATTTCTACATCCAAGAAACCGAAGAAAAAGTTGGCAAAACAATTCTAAGTCACAGAACACCTAAGCCTTGAGAGTATGACGTGTAGAGTCCTAATCTGGAAACTACAGTACAGAGGATCTGCGAGTTCTTTGACGAAGAAATCACGTCAAACCGATGTTCATGTCATGAGAAGGCTTGTGTCGTGGATCAGAAGCTAAAGGTGGTGTCCATGTACTGATAGGGAGAGAAGACGGCATGGGACGGATGGTTCGATGATCCATTACATGCGAAGAGGTTGGCAGTGAAGACAACATCATGAAGTTGTGGTTCTGCTGCTTCGTTCTCTGATCTTGCTGGTTTGTTCCAGCTAAGAAACTTCCTACAACCACCTGAATAGGAGTGGCTGCAACCAACAGGCCAGCGACACCACCACCTACTACACGTCCATCAGGGCTAGCAAGCGACACACTCATCCCGCCTGTTCTGCTCCGTGTCCCATCAGAATCACTAGGCATGAATGTTCCGGACAGTGATAATATCTCAAACCGACCCTTAGAAAACAAAAGAAGCAACCGTCAAGATCAACATGAATTACATGAAAACAAAAAGCTAGGGATGTGGTAGCCGGTTTCACAGTTTGATTCCGGTTACATGAAAACTGATACTAAAATAAAACTGTTTCAAATTCGGTTTGAATGTGGTTAAGTTTCGATTTGAATTTCGGTTTTTGTGTGTTTAAAATGATAAAATCAATCTGTTAATTAAAAAAGCATGGTTTAATTTTCGGTTTTGTTGTTCGGTTTCGGTCTTTTTCATCTACCCAATAAGAGGAAGGGATTGAGATTGAAAAATGAAAACATACCTCATAGGTCAATGTACCGCCACATGAATCAGGATGACGAAGTGTAACACTTGAAACGACGCCGTTTGCGCATAAAACGCAAATAGCCAGAGACCCTTGTTGTGAAAACGATATTATCCTCTTCGTAACGTCCTATAAAACCAAATTCACCCATAAATCATCAATTACTTCCTTTAATAAAAAACAAAACAGATTCTTACTCCATATAGTCCTAACCTCGCCTGGGTTCACCATAATAATATGCGGCGTAAAATTAGCTCCGGCCGAGGGAGGAGCCCAGTCACCTTCACAAGCACAACAACACCAAAAATCTCCTCAATATATACATGCAAGTTTTATAACTTATAAATACGTATAGATGACCGTATATGTACGGACAAAAAGTTGTATTAAGTTAAGAGGTCCCACTTGAAAGTAGAAGCTAGCTTTCTTTGCATGTTTTAGCTTAAGACCCAGAAAGATCCCAAAAAATATATCTTTTAAGCTTTGAAGTCACGAGAACTCAAGATTCAGTCTAAACACGAAACTAAGATTTAGACAAAAGATTAACCAAAAAAGAAAAAAAAAATTTACCTAAATTCTCGAATTGGTACTTTGTCCTAATGAAGGAGCTAGCAGTAGTTGCTGGTTTCACTTTGCCACGTTTCTCCGATGTCGAGAAATCGATGATGTGAGAAGTCGTCGGTGCGGCTGATGATATCGGATTAGGAGATAGCGCCACCGCTGCTCCGCCGCGTCCGTACTTCCTAGGGCGTCCACGCTTCTTCTTCACCGGCCCGCTTGAGAAACCATCCATCCCCGGTGGTGGAGGAGGAGCGACGGTGGTTGGAGGTGGATTTGAAGTTTCTGATCTTGGAGCCATGTGGAAGTCTGACGGCGCGTTGGATCTCACCACCGTAACGCCACCGTCGCTCCCGGTGGTTGTTTTAACAACTTCTCCGGTAGACTCCATATCTAACATAGACTATAACGATTACTTTTCCAAATCTAAAGCTTAAACCTAAAGAAGAACGAGAATATTATTAAAAAAAATTTTAATAAAAACAGATTAAAATCAAAGAGGAAGAAAATTATTTAGAAATACATGAGATAATATTTTCTTGTATGAATATTACTATTTCTTAGAATTAAAAGCTTGGAAATTATTAGGATGGAATTAGGAAATGTTTGAGAGAAAAGTGAGAAAAATTAGATTTATTTATGCTGTGTGGTTTAGATGAAAAAAAAAAGAAAATAAATATTTCTTTTTGACAGCAATGAATATTTTGATTTTGAATTTGGAAATACCAAAATTTAATAGTAAAGCGTTTCATATATATATATTATAATATTTGTTTCAGGCTTTCAGTTCATTTCCTTCCTAACTTTTTCCATGTCTGTCCGTTTTTAAATTAATACGAAAAGAAAATGTATTGTTTTCGTGAAAAGGAAATGTATTCAATAGGGCGTTACATTACAACTCACAATAATTTATATTTTAATGCGAGAAAATAATATCCTTTTTGTCATATATAGAAATGGGAACTCGTGTTTTTGTTGGAATCCGATGGGGGAAATTAATAAATTAAGAGAGAGAATAAATAATAAATAGTAAGTAAAAAAACGGAAAGTTTGTGATACTAATTTCTTTGTTTAAATTATTTGTTTAGTTTTTTATTTCTATTTTCTAAAGGTGGCCTTGCAGATAAGAATTTCCTCTTCTTTTTTTTTGCGTGGTTTAATATCATTGTTGTTTTGGAATATATAGAAATTGCTATTTTGTGAAAAAATGACATAAATGCTAGACGACACAACTGAAGTAGATATTGGCTTCTTAGTTTTTTAACCTTTAAGTAATTCACTTCTACTAAATTTTTTGTTTTTAAGTCTTAAACCATCCCCGGGTTAAAACAGATCCTATACAAATGTGCTTTGTTTTAGTTACAGATTCTACAACACAAGTAGTTATCGTTATTTCATTATTGTTTTGGGATGTTAATCTTCTCAATTTTTGCAGTGTCAGATATGCATAAAGATGTGTACTAGAAATTGAAAATAAATTTAAGTAGGTTTGTTTAACAATGTATAGATATATTTGTTGAAGCTATGCCATGGAATTAATCCGTGACTGTGAACTGTGAAGTGCCTTCGTTGCGAAATGTTTATCATTGTTTAACCAAGTAAAGCTATGCCACTGATCAACCCATGGCGTATCTTCTAGATCGCATAATCTAGCACTGAAGTTGGATGTTTAACGAACGAATCTTCTGACGAAAATTAAAGGAAAATAAACTCATGTAGTTTTCAAAATGTATGACTACTTGGTTATTAGTTATAATTCTTCCCAAAATGTTTTAGGTAATTAATTAACAGTGATAAGACTTAAGAATGCTGTGATTTAGGTCCAAACAAGCTATGTTAACAGACCCAGCCTGCTTAGCTTATAATATGACATTATTTGAAGGTTACACCATATTTTATCTTATTATATAAATAAAGAATTTTCAAAGTTACTAACTCAAATGATCGCATCCATCGATTTAAAATTACTTGAATACGCAGGACTTAATCTAATATACGCAGGACATATTTTAGTATTGTATATAGTTGTGCATCTCTTTCTGTTAATGTTTTTACTAACAAAACATTTTTGACGAATACAGTACGGTGAACAAATTTATGGCAACTTACAGAATTAGCGACAAATTTTATAAACTTTTTAAATAATAAATTGAACGTCGCTACCAAAACTCTTGTATTAGAGATATGGAGTAGTTGAGACGTATCATAAATCACACCAAAATAAATTTGAATTCCTTAACTCTGAATATTATCTCATGTATTATTATTTTTCAACTACCAACCTATCTATATTATCAAATCATGTCTTATATACAACTCTATTAAAACACATCTCCAACTCTGAATAACATGTTATAATGTGCTTAGGTATTTAGGTGATTGTGCACCATAGGTGATTGTGCACCATGAGCTAATGTAAATGGCCCAATTTGGGCCTCATAAATCGTATATATAAACGTCTCACATAGTCACATTACATCAAATCGTTTCACTATTAGCAATGAAAGAACAATGTATAAAATACTTTAAATACCCACTTACATAACAAAAGTCCACTTACACTATTAATTTATTTTCATAAGATGATCTTCTTTACTTCTTCTTTCTATTAGGCTTAAGTAGAATATTTTAATAAAGTCTTCTTCGTTAAAAAAATTATATGTTAAAAAAATTTAACCCTATAAAATGCATACGTAACAAACTTCTTTTAACATAAATAAACAAACACTTAAATTTTTTCAGAAGTGACATTTTTTTTGTTTCATGTTCTAAACAACTACATGTATTAAACTACGCGAAAATATTTCTCAAAACATTTAAGAACCTTTCTCAACTAATTCAACTACTCTTTATCATTAAAAAAAAAATGGTTTATTTGGTGAATAATCAAATGCATAGGAAAAATTGGCAATAAAATTGTGGTTTTGTGTGGTGGTAAAATAATTATTTAAGTTGTACATTTTTTGCTTGTAACTAAATAAAGAAAAACATGATCGTAAACAAATAGTGTGTCATCGGATAAACTAATTACATAACATTTCTAAAAATATGCAAGATATGCCATGCGCTATAGATGAATAATTACGACTTTAAGATCCGTCCATTTTGCAAATAAATGAACAAGAGGTGGTCATCTAATAGACTAATACTATTGCTCAAAAACCTATCCTAATTTCAGTTGTATTTGTAAAAATTTAACAAGTTATGGTATTTTTAAAAACAAGATATAGAATGTGGTAGGTTTAGATAATTATCACCATTCAAAACAAAACAAAATGTGTTCAGTATATTATGTTTTGTAAACAAAGGAAGATGTTTTTCTTGGTTTAGTTCCAAAATTTGATGGATCAAACTCTTTAGTTTTGTTTTATATAATTTTGTTAAGTTTATATTGAGATAGAGTTGTCTTTATCGTTATTGTGAAGTATATAATGCGAACCCAACTTTAACCGGCGGTATATGGCAACATGTCAGAAGAACCGGGTTGGTGCAAATTGCAGATCAGAAGTCATGTGTTTTGCTTGTATTGGTCAATAATGCTTAGCTGTTTGCAACTTTGCTTTAAAAGCCAACAGTAAAGTTAGATTCTTGTTTAGATTCTCTTAACTTCTTATTGGGTTGTTTTTCTAATTAGTTCATAAAGAAAAAGAACTGTACACAGTAGATCATGCAAGTACAGAGCATGTGTACGATTTCTTTAATTTTCTAATGTTCGTTATACTTCATTCAGTTTTCATTTATGATGCCTTCTTTTTGAAAACAATAGGTTAATACCAAAAGTATTGAAAACATTTAAAATCCCACGTTAAATTCAGTTTCATCTATGCAACATAATGAACATCACTCATATCTTAAGAAATGTTGTTAATATATTAAGTATATGACTCATCATCATAGTTGTCATAAAAATACGTAGGTTTTACGTCATAGAGACATGTCCATGGCTAATAGTTTTATGCAAACTTTATTTATTATTTCCTTATTGACTATAATTCTTTTTTTTTTTTTGGTTATCGGTCACATGTAAAGCTTATCTTCATCTTGAAGAAAGATTAGTCTTTTTATAAGCATGCTAAGATAACTTGAGATTATAAAACAAAACGGATCAATAAGATTCATACATGTAGGACCCGCTTGTCTCCTTTGCGTAAAACTAACCCCTTAAATTAATTATATAATATACATAGCACACTGATTTACTATTGACAAACTAATCTTTTAACAACCATAGGTTATATCATAAATATGTACAGATAAAAATATAAAATGTTACCAAGATTCTACCTAACATCCTTCTACTACCTATTTGGTCCAACATGAAGACCGACCACCAAATTCTTAACTAATTTCCCACCTTTTATCTACAACAATACCCTTCAAGATATCACAAAACAACATATTTGCCCTCCATACCAAATCCATTACCGGTTCACTATCAGCTTCATATACACCATTTCAACCGCGTAGGTTGTTGACAAACACGATTGAATTGGTCTATATGGACCAGTTAGTTACCCGGTTAAAAATATGATTTGATCATACCCAATTGGTATAGATTTCTCATTACTAGACTCCCTAGTGACACCAACACTGTCCCTCCTCCATTGTGTCCGTGCTGATCTTGCACTTCTTGTTGACGATCCTTCTCAACCGCTTCTCGGCAACTAGTCAGGAACGGTTCTTTAACACTTAGATCATTGATTCCGATCTTCTCTCTAACCGACTTTATTATCTCGGGATTTATTAGGTTTCCATTTGCATCGGTCACATAGAACACATTCCTCGCTATACCGTCTTTAGTCGATATCTCGGCTCTAGCAATGCTTAATCCGTTCTCCCTCAATACTCGTGTTACTTCCGCTAACAATCCCGGTCTATCCGCGGTGCATAACTCCAATCTCACACCCTGCATAATAGTTATAACTTGTACGTTAGCTACTAAACCAATCGGTTATAAAATTTTGTTAACCCCAACGAGAGTTGTTCATAGTTTACCTTAACCGTCCTTCTTTCAATTGCGGCTTGTAAACATTGGATCAACCGTTGTCTCTCCGGTTCTGAACTAACCGGATGTCCATCACTATGTCTTACATAAAATTCCAAAAACGCAGTTTCTCCAACCGTTCGAATCGCGGCGTGGAACACAATGTAAGCCATATCCGTCAACGTGCAGACAACATCGAACAAAAGCTTCATTCTATCTTTGCACTGCAAGTTCACAACAGAGTAACCACGTTTCGGAAGATTTTGCACCGAAACGATCGGAGATTTCTCGGAATCAAACTTCTTCTCATAGTCACGGTCCATAAACATCCTCTGGTGCAGCCTTCTCTCCATATGAGTATTGCCACCATACGTAACACATGTCCTAGTATTATTTTGGTAACCATCGTCTGCTTTTAGCAAATTACGTAGTTGCCCTTCTACTCGTTGGACCCGGTCGGAATCTCTATCGATCGGAGTCCCGGAGTTGCCATCTCTAACATAAATCATCGAGGCAATCCTCCCGTTATGAGTCCATGCCTTAGCCTCAACAACATCACATTCAAGATCAGCTAGAACCGCAAAAACCTCTGAGAGTAAACCAACTCTGTCTGTTCCGGTTAACTCCAGAGCGGTTAAACCGGTGTACCCTTCGGTTTTACAGGAATGAGACGTCTCGATCGACTGAAATATTTAAAAAAAAAAACGAGTGTAAAAAGCTATAATATTAAGAAAGTTAAATTGTGTAGTTAAGAGCGATTAAATGATAAACTAAAATTTACCTTTTCAATGTAACGGATTAGGTTCTCGTCGGTTAATTTGTTTCCGTTAAGATCACTAACATGAAAAACTGAAACAAAAAAAAGAAAAAAATCAAACAACTAATTATTACTAAAACCTTAATTTAGTATAATTACGTAAGATTAGGGGGTAATTACCGTCCATATTCCATTTCCCATCAGAGGAAATGTAAGCTTTTGTAATCCAGAGATTCATATCTGTTAGAAGCTGTACAGATTCAAGCAATATCCCTGGGCTTCTTGCACTATCGATCTAAAAATCAAGAAAAAAATAATTAATTTTATACAAATCATTTTCAATTAAACGAAAGAGAAAGAGGAAAAACAGAGGAAGGTTGCGTGAGGGTAAAAACCTTGACGACAGTAGAATTAGGGCAAACTCCATTGTCAATTACGACCCTGCAAGTGACCAAAAAGACAGTGACCCTTTTAAACTCACTGTTGTGTATGAATCAAACAACAAAACAATTAAAAAAATCTATTGAAATTTTCAATTAAATTTGACTTGTGATTTTACTGTTTATTATACTATTAGATGACGGTAAAGCCAGGATATGACGAAGCCTTCCATACAAATTGGAGATTTTTTTTTATTCCAGAAAATTCTTTAAAACCTTAATTGTTTCAGAAAACTCATCATATGATAATTAAATTTTAATTTCGTAAAAATCAAATTGGTTGTATATATAAAAAACATAGATTCAAGCCTATTTCAAAGAAAAAAAGATATATAAAGAAGTAGATATTTATTTAACAAAGAAATGAAGTTTAGAACGATTACAAGGAGAGAAAAAGTTGATATTTGGGAATAAGAATCTTGTTTTTTCTTCATAAAATATGATAATCTATTCATCTACATCAATTATTTTTGTGATTTTCATAAGTATGAAAGAGTCACAAGATAAAAAAAAATTTATATATATACCTGGGCATGTTCATCCGTACAACGAGCTTCTCATATTCATTAGAGCAATCAGATATCTCCATTTTTTTTTTATTCTTCAATTCTTCTTCTTGCTCCTTGTTTCAGACAATACTCCTTAAATCTCAGAAACAACCTTTTTATCTTTCTGCTTCTTCTTCAGATGTTAAGAGAAAGCAATCATAAAACCAGAACAATTCATGTGCTTCTACAGCGTCTCTCTCTCTCTCTCTCTATTTTCTTTTCTCCAGGGATAGAGTTACTTCCAAGTCTGTCTTTAGAATTTAATAGGATAAGAAATAAATGGTAATATAATAGATATATAAATAGTATTTATAATTAGACCAACTCTAGAAAAAAAAAAAAAAACAGACGCTGACCTGTTCGTGCTTTGGAAAACTCTGGGCTCTTCCCACAGAGAAAAAATCTAAACCATTGGAATTTTTCAAAAACTAAAAAAAATCTTCTTCTTAGACTTTCCGTTCTTGTCTCCTGGATTCTTACCCACCTTCCCTTTCTTTTTTCTAAGTCTAACTATTTTTTGTTTTTAATATTACAAAAAAAAAAATCAATGGTTCGGCCGTACGATAGAACCGAGCAAAGTGAAACACTTTGGTCGGGGATCCTACGTGGCATGTCACTTGTGAGAGTTGTAACATTTTACGCGCGGTTTGTCAACGGTAAATTTAACGACGTTTTGAGTTAAACCAGTTAACGCCGTTAGGGATATACGGGATTTGCGTAACAACAACGAACAGCCGTTGATGTCTCCCTGTTCCCGCGGATTAGTCGGTTGTCTTCCCGCCAAATTTCACGTTCACACTCAGATATTTTTAGGTTATTAACATTTGAGTTCACATATAAGAATGTTCTTTTTTTTTTTTTTCACCTTCACTTGTTTTTTTTGTCCTTGATGAAAATATACCAATAGTGTTTCAACTTTCAACTTCGCTTGTGATATGATTAAACATACCAAAATTTTGAATTTGTAGCACAATAAAATTTGGTAATTTGTGTTTTTTAAAAAATATTCTAGTAATATATAATTTTAAACTCGAAAATATTAGAAGAGAAAATATAAGTCTTGTGTAATATATATTTTAATTTGAAAAAACGCGTTGAAAAGTTGAAGAAAATGGTGGAAAATCATGTGTTGAGGGTAAAGAAGAAACGGCCTTTAAGGGGTAGTTGAAGGCGCGTCAAAGAAGTTGGACCCATGAGTACCATTCGACATGTGAGCGACTTTGGTCGGCGTGGCTCGTTTATTTATTTATTCATTTTTACATAAGAATACACAGAATATTCATAAATCCTCACCGTCAAACTTTAGTCATAAATGATAAATAGTAACCGTCGTTTTGTTAAACATTTAATTCTTGTTACTAATAACATAATGATGTAGTAACGGAAAATATAATTATCAGGCAATAAAGAAAAAAAACTCGATTATAGTAAGTTTGAAAGTGTGATTTGAAATATATATAGTAAAGGTTCGAAACTTTATTTAAATGGAATTACATGAGTCGTGGCTGCTTGAGTGCTTGAAGCACCGATGTGTTTTCGTCTTTTTATGGTGTCACGCCTATTCTAATATTTTTTATACAAAGTTATGCGGGTATCTATACTTGAATCCCGGATCGGACATGGATTTTAGCGTATGATTATTGTTACAACAAAATATGATAGTTAGGTGACGGATGCATAGCTGCAGGGTTACTATAAATATGCAGATAGCAAATGGATGTACGTACAATTAGAAGAATAAATACGGTTACATTTTTGGATCAATTTGTTTGGAAGGTAATCAACCTTTTCTTTTCTTCGAAGTAAAACTCACTTTTTATTTTTAACTTTAATAAATCGGGTTCTTGAGATAAAATTTCCGCAATCGTCGCAGTAAGTGGTGAAACCGCGAAAGTGGGACGCACTTAGTTATGTGGATCTTGATATTTTATAGTGTCAGATCTGAGCCGTCGATCTCGGTCGAGTTATAGATTCTTTTTATAGAATCTTAAATCAGTGGACAGATAGAGAGGATTAGGATTTGGTCAAAGACAGAGCATGTGGTCACTGCATGCAACAGTTCCCGCTTCTCAATAGTCAGAATTACAGGTATAACAAATAAAATAATATGCTTCCATTTTTTTCATATTTTTATACTTCCATTCGCATTTGATACTAATGAGTGAGATAATTTATTTAGAATGTAAGCCGGAATTAAGAATGTAAAGAGAGTATAAATAAAAAAATAGTATTTGTCAAAGACATTTCAAAGAGAAGAGTGTGGCGTGGGACTATTATTTGGCTTGTAAGTTCAGACTTTTGAACCGGCCAGTTTCTTATAATTCACTATTCTTAATATTTGACTCACAATTTAGAAGATCGTGACATCTTCTAATCACTTTTAACAATATAATACGTATATATCGGTTTTAAGACATATTATTACATTACAGCTGTAGTAGCCAACATTTCTTAAATTGTTCTTTAGACAAGATAATTTTTTTATGATTTTGAAAATGAACCTTACATTTCGATGATTATAGCGACAACTAACTGCCTGATCACGATCATATACCAAAATTAGGAGTATAGTTGTTGTATTTTTATTCATAATATTTTAAATTGTTTGCAAAATTTTAGATAGGTGCAACAACTACCTTTACTTGTAAATATATAGATTTCGTTCTATTAGTTTTCCACTTTTGTCACTAGTTCACTTCAAGAAAAAACACTTATTCTTAAGATTTCCCAATCTTGTAGGGAAATTCCACATAACTAACGACATATTAATATCGACGTTTAGGTTGATGAACAACATATAGGTAAAACATGACGTGATTTTTGTTATTATATATGTATTTATAACGGAAAAATCGCAAATTTATGTAATGTTATTGAATCTCTATGTAATTTAATAATGCAATTATTTTTCAACTTTTTCTAATATGTTACACAAAGTTTACTAGTAAATTAATAATGCAAGGGAAATAAATATGTGTTAAGCACAGAAGGAACATCACAAGCTCATATGCATGATGCATCACATGGGATGCTAAACCACTTCATTATCCTCTCCGGATATACCAAAATCTAAGTCTATCTCAAGAATAACTAGAATGGTTGTATATATTTTTTTATATGTATATCATAAATATCATAAGTTTTTATGTGCTGTATAAAAATTCGTTTATGATATATATTAGCAAAAGTTCAATTCCAATATAGGAAAAATAAATTGTACCAGACAAAACACAAGTCTACACAAGGATACCCTCCTGAATTTTTGAAACTATTCCAAATCAGAATTAAGAGAATAGGCCTCCAAACAATTGCGATTGATTCCAAAATTTTAATATATAATGCGAGCGACCTAAATTCAAATAAAGTTCATATTTCACAAGAAATAGTCTAACTTCAAAACCGGCTTTTGACATATCGCATTATCGGCTCTTAACAAAAACTCAACGCTATAAATAATTAATAAACGTTGACAAAACATAAAATAACTCCGAACCACCCGAGTGCGTGTCTATTCATCGATCTATAAAACGATAAACGTGGTCGTACATTGAAGACTTCTATAAATATAAATACCAAAACCAACCTAAATAAATGTTAAGCATTAACCCTAAGTTAAGATATGAATGCCCCACACTTCTCCTCGGATATGTGTTTCCAATTCACATGGCACTCACAAGACACAATCAATGTCTTTAGGATCTTTGTCTACCAAAACACCAAGAACCAAAATGGTTGTACTTCAATAACTTTGCTGGTATTGTTTCAGATATTAATTTTCGTTTGGTATATGTCTTCCTTTATTTTAACGAACAAAAATATTTGCAAAAGTAAAATACGCATGATTATCGATGGAAGCTAGAAGTACTGTACAATTTCGTTTGGTACATTCTTGACCAAGACATTAGATTTTAAGTTAGAGATATAAATAAATCCTTTTACACAACCACAAAAAAAAAGTTAGATATGGATTCAGAATTTCAAATTTTTGCAATATGGATCCAGATGATATTGAGGGTTCGATGGTTTTCCAATAAATACAACAAAATATGAGAAAATGATGTACTTACCAAAATTTTCCCTTATTTTTTTGTTGGAAGAAGATAATATTAACATAAAAATAAAATACATTAAATATTTGCATTAGTTGGATATTTCTTTTACTGAGGATAAGCCAGGGCCCATGGATCTAACTTCTAACGGGAGCCCACTTAAGTGGGCCTCCAAATGGTTAAAAAGTCAAAGAGTATCTGAACGAAGAGAGTCAACTGCTTCAAACGATATCGTTTTAGTTGTTCGGATACATCATCTTCTTTCTTCTTCCTTGGGCATTGGTTCTCCCATTATTCACATGATCAGGTCTCTCAATTCCTTAGCCATAATAGCACCTGACGCTAAAATGCGCACGCAGGCACGCGGAGACGGATCCGTTCTGCTACCCTACCCAGCTCAACCATCGCGTAGGTTTTCGTGATCTTAGTTAACTTTGATGGTTTCTGCTTCGATCTTTATCCAGGAATCGTATAGGTGTAGTTTCTGATTCGAAATTCTAAGTAAAGCGTGTATATCTTCAGATTAGAGTGCGTGACATGGTTTGATTTGAAAATCCTGGTTGTTTTTAGTATCTGAGGTGATCAATGCACATTTGTTTGAGTATACACAGGACAGAATGGATTGAGAATCCAAAGTAATGAGTGAGAATTGGTTGATCAGAGTGATATTAAATATCTTATGTGGATGCATTACAGTGTGGTGTGTGTGTGTAAAGATGCCTCAAGGTTTTGATTCTGTATCTGTTTGCCAATCAAAATCATAATCCAGGTTTGTTTGTCTTCAGTCTTCACTTCACCTAACTTAGTCTGTATAGCTGAATCCTATCTTTTGGTAAACTGAATCAATGTTGGAGAAGGTCTTTTAAAGTTTTATATTCATTCTTTTAGTAAAGTTTGTTAACTCACTCAGAAGTAAGATTGGTCAAGTACTTTAGAGTATAAATCTTTACTGTGGTTTACTGTCAAAAGCCCGTCTAGCTCAGTTGGTAGAGCGCAAGGCTCTTAACCTTGTGGTCGTGGGTTCGAGCCCCACGGTGGGCGTTTCTTTTTATTTTTTCATCACTTTACTTTTTAGGGCTCTCTCAGCAAATCAGTCTAGCTTTATTTACTTTCATGTTACAATGGAAAAATATAGTTGAAAAGCTTTGACAAATTTGATTCAAATGGCCGAAACTAACTAAAAGCTTACTTACCAAGATCCTTCTCTATCTCCTCCTTCCTTATTTGCCAGTCCTTTCTTCGCTGTGTCCACTTTACTAAGCGTATCTATCTACCTGTTAACACATTAAGATACTTGGTGAGGTTTAATTTGAGAACCTATCATGTCCTGAACCTTGTGAATTTCGTTCTTCCTCTGTGTTACAGGTCAGAATCTTTGCTCTTCCAGCTTCTTTCTCCCAATCTATCCTTGCAATAAAGATGAGCAATATCGAGAAACATACAGAGATTCCAACTAAAAACCCGATCAAGAACCCTTCAAGGCCTTGTTTAGCCTTGAATGCCAAAGTTGCCCCCAACGGCAAAGCCAAGAGATAAAATCCACCAAGATTCGCATACATTCCTAGCGACGGCTTTGCTGTTCCGCGAACAATCTCTCCACAAACTACTAATGGGAAGTTTACAACTTCTATAACTGCCATTATCAGCATCACCTTTTTCACACCGTTTAAGATTATTTGGTCATGGTGAGTATACAGAGACCCCCAAACTCCTCTACATGCTATCATCACTAATGCTCCAATGCAGCCTGAAACAACACCCACAATGAGTGTAGTGTAAGCTGCTCTGTAAGCTCCTTTGGGATTATTTGCGCCGAGCTCATTAGACACTCGTGTTGCCACACACGTACCCAGCGAGAGCATCACAGCATAAAGCAAGTAGTCGAAGTTAAGAACTATGATCAAGATCGATACGGCTTGGACCGGGTTTGGTAACCTCCCAGTTAAAAGGACCAAGATCTCGTAGCACCACCACTCAAGGCACACGGTGAGACAACATGGTCCACTAAGCTTGATCAGTGTGAGCCAATCTTGAACACGTTGGTCTAACCAGCCACCTTCTTTCCATTTGTTCTCTTTCGATCGTTCTGCGACTATCACGTATCCTGTTAGAAGAATCACAACGATGAAATCGGTTATCCAAACCGCCATTGCAACTCCTTCGATTCCTTTTCCTCTGGAGAGTAATATGTTGATGGGGACATGAAGAGAAGTGGCTGCAGCTGTTGTGAACATGATGGGGAGAGTAACACCTTGTGAGCTTAAATAAGCCTTAAGAGGACAAAGCAAAGAGATGATTGGCAACTCAGGAAGGAGGTAGAGAAGATATCTCTTGGCTATGAAGGAAATGTCTTCTCTTTGACCAAAACCAATAAGGATCTTGTGAACATTGAGCCACAAGAAAGAAATTGGTACCGAAATCAAGAGTAGCAAGAGCACTGCCATGAGAAGGGTTTTGTGGAGAAGCTTAAAGTTCTTGGCTCCGAAAGCTTGGCCACAAATAGGCTCCATTGCAGCAGAAATTCCATACAAAACAGCAAAGCCAGTAACGTTTGCAAAGGAAAACCCTAAAGAACCTCCGGCTAGGTTAAGCTCACCTTGACGGCCAAGAAACACAGATGTGGTAGTCATCTTACCGAACCACATCAAGTTCATAGCCACCAATGGGAAACCAATTCTCATCTGCAGCTTCAGCTCATGAACAATGCTCTGCATCAAGGTCTTTGAACAAAACACTTGAGAGACTTCTGGATCGAAAGACTCTGACTTTGATGTTTCAGACATTCTTTTTCGTTGAAAACATGAATAATTTGAGCAAAAGGAGAGAACTTTTAAGAGGTTTCAGCCAATTTTGCAGACATAGTTTTTTGTTTTGTTGATGAAGATGAATTGCTTTTGGAGGTGGGCAATGGTATTGTTGTTTGCGTGGAGGATTTTATAAAACTGGTAGATTAAAAGCATGAGAGTTACGTGGAAGAGTGATGAGCTAATGTTGAAATCGATCATCTCGAGGAAGCTTTTGTAACGGCCAATAGGAGCAGTGCTTGAACAAGTTGGTGGCTTTCCTATATACCCTTTAAGTGCATTGGTGATGATGAATCCATATCAGTCCCTTTTCAAATTTATCTTTTGTTTATTTTAAACAATCATTTCACTTTGTAAACTTACTCACAAATCAACGTAAACCAAATCAAAATCTAAAACCAACACGCAATTACATTACATTTTCATGATCAAAATGAACCTAGTAAGGCTTGCGTATAATAATAAATAGGCAGTTGGTAAATCAATATAATCAGAATTCCGTGTCACTATTACTGATAAAAATAGAAAACTACAAAATTAAATAACAAAGACAAAAGACAAAATGTGTTTGAACAGGATGTGTGCCCTTGGCTTTATATTTTTCTTTCCAAAAAGCAACAAATAATTGCATAAGGCATCGCTTTTAATAAAAATATTATGAATTAAGAATACCAACTTTTTATTGGATAATTGGATATTTCAACTTTTACTTTGTTGCTTCTTAAAAAGGTTTTGACTAAAAGAGGACCCAAGGACAAGGTTAAAGGATACAATTGGTTTGGTTAATTTTTATGAAATGAAAAGGGGTTTTCACAGTTTTCCAGAATTAGAGATAAAAATCTTAAGTATGAAAAGGGGTTTTCACAGTTTTCATAATTTTTAAGTATGATTATGGATACGTTTATTGTTCGCTTATACTTTATAGCTACCGTAAGTCTTCAAGTAATTAATTAAATATTATTGAGAAACTATTCGGGTCCAAAAACCCATTCGGACAATGATGGCCCATTTTCTTTATCCCGGTGACCCGGTCCATCAAAGATTATGCACCAAACATGTAAATCAATGGTGTAGTAAATCAACAGTACTTTTTAACTTTTAGTAATTTACTTGTTTTGTTTCCTAATCTTTGATGGACGTAAAAAATATGGACGTTAACACTCTAATTATGTACAGTAAAACCTCTATAAATTAATAACGTTGGACCTCCAAAATTTATTATCTTATAAAGGTTTTAATTTATCGATAAATTAATAAATTATTAATTAAAAGAGATACAAATTTTCACTTCATAATCTTTTAATTTTTATTTTATTTGAACTTTCTTATGTATTATTGTCAATATTATATATATATATATATTCTGTTAATATTCTATTTTTTATTGTATTTACTTATTTTTTTTGCTTTCTGCGATACTTTTTTGCTTTAATTTTTCATTTTGGTAATTCATTAAACATTCTTCACGTCATCTTATATTTTTTTACGCCAGACTTAGCAATGACTCCTCATCTAAAAGATGTTGCCAAATCAACCATGACGGATTAAACAAGCAAAAAAATTATTTGAATACAATACCAGAATTTGTGGATGCAATAAAGAAGATTAGAGATAAGCTCCACCAAAATTCTAATTTTAAGAATAAATAAACAACAATATATTTATATTTTACAAAATTGTCTTAGATATGTATGCATAAGATTTATAATTATTAATTTATCCTATTGTTGGGACCATATATTTACATAGGAATTTCAAAAAAAATTATTATCTTATTATCTTATCGAATTGTGTTAAATTTTACATTAGCCCAACTCGGAATCAAAAGAATTTATTAATTTATAGTGATTATTAATTTATAGAGTATTAATTTATAGAGGTTTTACTGTATGTATAACCTTGACCAGTTAACTTAGATAATTCATGAATCATGTCAATGTTTTTCTCTTTGGGGTTAGGGCTACGTACGGGCTATCTAGTCAATGTTTGTCATCTTAGTTATTCAGACATGAGAAAGTTGAAGTATGACCAAAACATTAACTAATACAAACATTTTTTAGCGGCAAGTAATGTAAACTAAAAGCAGGAGTTTCGCATCTTTCCACGATATTGGCATAAGTTATATACAACTAGCTAGATCTCGCATCAAAATCCAGATTAATACACAAAACTTGTAAAATATTGGTATTTATTTTATTTGCTAGTCAAAATAACTCGAATCATGTCCCCAAACTAATTAATATGATGTACTCGCCAATACTTAGATCACCATGAATTAGTCCCTCCTATTTTTATTTATTTATGATATTTCTTTGAGACAAATATATGTTTTCGTTAGAAATTTGTTTGTCATCGCTGCTGGGAGGACGAACACTGTTATATAAATTTAAAATGGTCTTATTCAACATTTTAAAAATCGTTAGAGAAAGTTAGAACTAAGGTTTCGAATGGTAACCAACCCGACTATACTGCACTTATATATATACATAAATATCTATCAAAAATATATACATATACATATATATATTTATACGTTTTTAATACTATTTGAACTGTATTGCACTTCTCCCGCAATTATTCCGTACGTTACTATTCGGAGCTTAAAAATAATTTTTGTTGAAATATTATATTAGCCATTGTTAGGTTTAAATTTCTTTCTCCAGCCACACAGAGAGTTAATAAAATATAACATATATCTTCGGACATATCTGGGAAAGCAAAAACCTGATTAGAAAAACTCATGTCTTCCTATATTTTAGTTTATCTTGCGGTTAAGTATTATAGTAATACTCTTAAGAAGGTATAATTAACCAAATAAAATTGCTGTTTGACAGAACTAAGACAAGCTGTTCGGAAACATTCTGGTCAGCCAATAGCAAAAGAGAGATTAGTGTTCAATACATTATTTTAATTGAAATTTGCCCCTTAACGAGCTCCTGAAAAGTTGGACGATTAACTTATAATTATCGCATATACCAATACAACTTTTATTGTTTAATTTCAGAAGCCCCTTATTGTTTATAATGCAAGCTAAGATTCCATTTCAGACAATATTCAACATTTAGTTATAATGACTTTTTTCTATATCATTAAAACAAGATTAAATCCAAACTGAACCAAATAATCCAAATAAAACATGTATCTAGAGATTAATATCTGATATGTTAGATAATCAACCGAAATAGTACTAAAAATATGTTAGATTTAGTCTCACTTCGGTCACTGTCAATCTGTCATTCTAAACCAAAAAGTAAAAAACTCGAAATCAAAATCTAGATTAGATACGTCTAAAAATAATTTCCTCAAAACAAACATTTTCTTTTACAACATAACAGCCTTAGACTAAAAAAACAAACGTATTGTTTAAATCACCTCAAAAACAAACGTATTCTTAAACAATATCAGTAGTCTCTTTTTTTCGTTGTTATATATACATATGATGAGTTTTTAAAATATTACTTTAATACGGTTTCACTATTAGCCCATGAGTGATATCCAACCCAATCTAAGATCACAGTTATGGATTTTCAATCCAATCTAAGATCACACCCATGTTTCTAAACTGAGTGTGATAATATAACAGTGAATGTACATGTGTAACAATGACTTAATGAGATTCTTAATGGAAAGAACCCTTAAATCTGTTGGTTTAGTTTGTTATTTGTGTCTTCTATTTCCGCAAGTTTAGGAATAATGAGACTTGTTCTCTCTAGTTTAATGGGTCAATTTCTGTTTGCGTTTTTCTAGCTAGTTGTTGAGCTAAGTGGAGTCGTGTTCGTTTCTTTAGCTTTGTTTTCAGTTATTTGCTTCTGTTTATGTAAGCCTATAAAAGGCATTGGAAAGATATGAGAAAAGGCAGATCATTTCAGTGCAATTTGTGTTTTCTTTGAGCTTACAATTACATTTGGTATCAGAGCAAAACACGAATCAAAGTGATCAAAGAGAGAAAGAAAGAAAACAGAGAAAATGAGTGAAAGCAAGACACTTATCAAGATCCCTCACTTTGATGGTCATTACGATCATTGGAGTGAATTGATGGAGAATCTCTTGCGAGCCAAAGGCCTATGGAGTCTAGTGGAAGAAGGCTTCATCGTGCCAGCAGAAGGAGTGGAGACAACTGCAGCGCAGCAGAAGAGTCTTGAAGAATCGAGGATGAAGGATCATCAAGTCAAGCATTACCTGTTCCAGGCGATTGATCGGGTCGTGTTTGAGCAAATCCTGGATCGATCTACATCCAAGATTATCTGGGAATCGATGAAGAAAAAGTTTGGAGGTAACGAGAGAGTTAAGCGATCTCTTCTTCAAACTTTAAGGGGAGACTTTGAGGTCCTCAACATGAAGAGTGATGAGAGTATTGATGATTACTTTCGGAGAGTAATGACGGTTTCCAACAATATGAGGAGCAATGGTGATGTCATGTCAGATTCAAAGATCGTTGAGAAGATCCTTCGAACTCTGACCGAGAAGTTTACCTATGTGGTGGTGTCTATTGAGGAGTCAAAAGACACATGCAGCATGATGATTGATGAGCTGCAGAGTTCGCTATTTGTTCATGAGAAGAAATTCAAGAGATCCGGCTATGAAGAAGAAGAACAAGCCTTGATTGTGGGAGGAAGAGGCATAGGTTCTTACAGAGGTCGAGGAAGGGGAAGAGGACGTTCTTTCAACAAAGCAACGATCGAGTGTTTTAACTGCCACAAGCTTGGACATTTCCAGTTCGAATGCCCAACCGGGAACAATGGAGCTCATTTCGCAGAACTTGATGCAAAGGATGAGGTTCTCCTCATGGCTTATGTCGAACTCAATTGAACCAAAAGAGGAGATGTTTGGTTTGTTGATTCTGGGTGCTCAAACCACATGTGTGGGGTGAGAAACCTATTTTGCTCAAGTCTTGACACTAGTTTCACACACAATGTCAAGCTCGGGAACAATCACAAGCTGGGAGTTGGTGGAAAAGGAGCGGTGAAGATAACGCTAAATGGAGTGAGGTACATAATCAATGACGTCTATTACGTCCCAGAATTGAAGAACAATCTGTTGAGTGTTGGGCAACTTTAAGAGAAGGGTATGGATGTGTTATTCAAGGGAGATGATCAGAGAGTTTGCAGCATCTTTCATCCCACAAGAGGAAAGATAGCGGAATCGATTATGAGTGCTAATTGAATGTTTGTTTTATTGGGAGAATCAAGTGACAAAATAAAAGAAGAAAGATGTCTTCAGGTCGATGAAACAAATCAAGAGGAGCTATGGCATCATCGATATGGACACCTTAGCCACAAAGGTCTCCAACTCCTGCGCTATAAAGAAATGGTCATCGGTCTACCAGACATTGGTGAAGTTAAAAACAAGTGTGAGGCATGTATCAAAGGCAAACACCATCGAGTTTCCTTCCCTAAACATAGCAAGTGGAGATCAACCGAGAAGCTTCAACTCATCCACTCAGACCTGTGTTGTCCGATCAATCCTCCATCAAACATTCAGAAGAGGTATTTGATCAGCTTCATTGATGATTTTTCTCGGAAAACCTTGATATATTTTGTGCTAGAGAAATTGGAATTTTTTCAAATGTTTAAAGAGTTTAAGGCTTTTGTGGAGAATCAAACTTTAAGTTTCATTAAGTGTCTGCGGACAGACAGAGGAGGAGAGTACAACTCCAGCGAATTCAAAGAATATTGTAAGGAGCATGGAATCAAGCGGCAACTGACCACCGCCTACACTCCTCAACAGAACGGCGTTGCCGAGCTTAAGAACATAACCATTATGAATATGGTAAGAGCTATTCTACTGGAAAAGGAAGTGCTAAGGAGTTTCTGGGCATATGCAGTTCATTGGGCCAATCATGTTTTTAATCGATTTCCCACAACGATCGTGAAAGACATGAAGCCGGAAGAGGCATGGAGTAGAAACAAACCATCAGTTGAACATTTCAGAGTCTTCGGTTGCATTGAGTATGCTCATGTTCCTGATGTCAAGAGAACTAAACTTGATGACAAGAGTGTGAAGTGTGTGATGGTCGGTTACAGCAGCGAATCAAAAGCCTACAAGTTGTTTGATCTGATTGAAAGGAAAGTTCACATCAGCCGAGATGTGATATTTGAGGAGGAAAAGAAGGGATTGGGATGAACAGAACACTGAGCTCGAATGGGAAGACGAGTACGAGTGTGACAAAAATGAAAACGAAGAGGAGGAAGTGACTGAAGCAGCAGAACCTGATGGCGACGATCGGAATGGAGATGGAGATTCTGATCCGCCAATTCAAGTTCAGCCAGCTGCGACAGCAGCGACAACTTCTATGGTGGGTCGAGTGAGGAAACCACCTGCCTGGCACCTCGATTACACATCAGGAGAAGATATATCTGATGCTGAAGACTAAGTGAACATGGCGAGGATTGAGTCTGAGCCGCTGGCATTTATGATAATCTCAGACCCAACAACGTTTGGTGAAGCCGTCAGACATCTAAACTGGAAGGAAGCAATGGACGCTGAGATAGGTTCAATCGAAAAGAATCACACTTCGTCTCTGGTGACACTTCCAGAAGGCGCCAAAGCCATTGGTGTAAAATGGATCTACAAAACTAAGTTCAACGATTTGGGAGAAGTCGACAAGTTCAAAGCCAGACTTGTAGTAAAGGGTTATTGTGAGACTCTGCCCTAGGACGCGGGTGTTACAGTTATGCTCAAGAATATGGGATCGATTACACAGAAGTATTCGCTCCTGTTGCTAGGATGGATACTGTAAGAATGATCATTGCTTTGGCAGCCCAACGAGGATGGGGAATCTACCAGCTTGATGTGAAGTCGGCGTTTCTACACGGTGAATTAGAAGAAGATGTTTTTGTGGAGCAGCCTCAAGGTTATGAGGTAACTGGAAAGGAGAATTTGGTTTACAAGCTTCACAAAGCTCTGTACGGACTGAAACAAGCACCACGAGCTTGGTTCAGTCGCATAGAGGCATATTTTATCATAGAAGGCTTCGAAAGCAGCACTAGTGAACAGACGCTGTACATCAAACGAGAAGGAGGTAAGATACCGATTGTAAGTATCTACGTTGATGACTTGTTGTTTACGAGCAATGATGATAAGTTACTGAATGATTTCAAGTCATCAATGAAGAAAGAGTTTGATATGACTGATTTGGGAAAGATGAGGTATTTTCTTGGCATAGAAGTGGTGCAAAAGGATGAGGGCATCTTTATTTTTCAAAGGAAATATGCGGCTGAAGTTATCGAGAGGTTTGGAATGCAGAATTACAATCCTGTATGCAATCCGTTGGTTCCTGGACAGAAGCTTGGTCGAGATGAAGGAGATGTGAAGGTGGATCCTACTCTGTACAAGCAAATAGTAGGAAGTCTGATGTATTTGACTGCAACGCGTCCTGACCTGATGTTCATGGTGAGTTTGATAAGTCGATTCATGGCTAATCCTACTCAGTTACATTATGCTGCAGCAAAGAGAATCATGCGATATCTCAAAGGGTCAATGGAGTATGGAATTTGGTACAGGAAGGAGGGAGAAACCGGGCTTGTTGGATACACTGATAGTGACTATGCAGGAGATATCTATGACAGCAATAGCACTTCAGGGTATCTCTTCTTGATGAGCGGAGGAGCTGTTGCGTGGTCTTCTCTGAAACAGCCCATTGTGACATTGTCAACAACAGAGGCTTAGTATGTTGCAGCGGCAACCTGCGCTTGTCAAGCGATTTGGATGGGAAGAGTTCTGAAGGAGATCGGTTACGAACAAGATGATGAAATGGTGCTGTTTTGTGATAATACATCCACCATTAAGTTTTCCAAAAATGTTGTTATGCACGGAAGATCCAAGCATATTCGGGTTTGTTATCATTTTCTAAGGGACTTAACTAAGGAAGGAGTTATTAAGCTTGTTCATTGCATCACAGATGAGCAACTTGCAGACATTATGACGAAGCCTTTGAAGATGGTGACGTTTCAGAGGATTCAGGAGGCTTTTGGTATGAGTTTCTTGAACTGATTTCTTGAGAGAGTTCAGTTCAGGGGAGGGATTGTTGGTTTAGTTTGTTATTCGTGTCTTCTACTTCCGCAAGTTTAGGAATAATGAGACTTGTTCTCTCTAGTTTAATGGGTCAATTTCTGTTTGCGTTTTTCTAGCTAGTTGTTGAGCTAAGTGGAGTCGTGTTCGTTTCTTTAGCTTTGTTTTCAGTTATTTGTTTCTGTTTATGTAAGCCTACAAAAAGCATTGGAAAGATATGAGAAAAGGCATATCATTTCAGTGCAATTTGTGTTTTCTTTGAGCTTACAATTACAAAATCATGTGAGGTTTCTTTGAGCTTTATAGTTTGTCGTTAGCTTAATTTGTCTTCAATTATGCCGTCTTAATGGCCTTCAAAGCATCCACTTACTCATTAATTAACCCACATGCCTCCCCCGACCCCAAGTTTGACACTAGCCTTCAACTCTCTTTCTATCTCAATACACATAAATAGATAAATAAATGAAAAGAACCATATTCCTTCTCCTTGACAAAAAAAAAAAAAGGTAGCTGATTCACTTACAGGGCTTATAGATTAGATTACATAGATATTATTAAACATCCACTTGAGGGTAAAGATTTAGGAAATTCATTTCAAGATTTATAAACATAATTGTTTATCTAATATGGTGGGGTTAGGGGACCATTAATTGGGTTCGTGAGAAAAGCAGAAGCACGACAAGGTTTGACGCAAATTAGGTGTCTTCCACGTGGGACTTTCATTTAGAATCACTAATTAATTAGCTTCATTTACCAACTTTTAACTTCATTAATTTATCAGTTACTACGATATATAAATCATAATTCTAAATTAGTTGACCCGAAAGACAATAAGGTTTTTTAAGTATTCCATTTTATTTTCGAACTGTTAAAAAAATAACATAAGTTTTCGGTATTTTTAAAATGTTTTGATATTTTTTTTTGTAGTTTTCAAAACCAAATAATTAACAATTGGTGGTTAAATGTACATGAGAATATGACATCTTCAAGTACTGGATACCAAAGCATCTATAGAGAGTATGACGTCAATATATATATAACAATATTCATGCCTCGATTACTTACGTTATAAAGTAATGAAACCCCAAATAATTTAATTAACCAATGAACTAATTATCCGTAGAATTCGGGATTGAAAGCAAGCTGTCCTTTTCTCTTTTTTAAAGAGCTCGTGAACTCGAACTTTGTTTTGATAAGTTTCATGCCTTTCGTATTTAACATAAAATAAGTCGGGTGACCTCATCGTCCAACAATTTTATTGATTTTGGTAATGCGATCAATACTTATTAACTAACCAACTAATTATTGGAAAATGCAAAACAAAAACCAAACACTTCTTTGAACATACCTATATTATTGTAGCTAGAAAATGAATACTCATACACAAAAATTTGATGATTAAATTGTTCGTTTAGGAATGTACATAGCATTTATTAACGACTAGAAAAATGTAGTACACGTTCACATTTTTAGCATATTTTGCAATAGAACGTACATAAGGTTTTCATGTTTTCCGTTTTAAGTGAAACAATTGAAAGTAAACGATACGAGTAAATGTATCAGTTATAGTTTAGTAGGAGTACTATTTTTGTTTTTGACATCAATATTTTAAGAGAACGCTTATTAACAATAGTAGCACACGCTACATGGTAACGGTCAAGGATCAATCATGATTAATGATAAGATCAATCATAGGAGTATCACTCACTGTAATATTCTCATTATGTAAAGTCAATCTCTGTATTTACTTGATTTCATAAGGAGAGAGTCTCGATGTATATATGTTTTCTTCTCCATTGAATAAAAATCATCTCTTTGATCAAACATTCATATGGTATCAGAGCTACTGATCCTTAAAACCTAATTATTTTTTTTTTCCTCAATTCACAACCATGTCTGGTTTCTCAAACACAAATATTCCTCCAACAATTTCGGAAACAATAACCACAAATCATTCAACACTCCTCCATCTCAACATGACCAATGTTACCAAACTCACATCAACAAATTACATTATGTGGAAGCTTCAGGTCCATGCTCTTGTCGATGGCTACGGCTTGGCTGGCCATCTCGATGGTTCAAACGCTGCCCCGCCCGAGACGATAACGACAAACAACATTGCTGCTTCGAATCCTGATTACGTCACATGGAACAGACAAGATAAATTGATTTATAGCGCACTTCTTGGATCAATTTCTCTTACCGTTCAGTCGACTCTCTCTCGCACCACTTCATCAGCAGAGATCTGGTCCACGCTTGCAGAGATATATGCGACGCCTAGCAGAGGTCATGTAAAACAATTGAGAGATCAATTGAAGGCCTGGAAGAAAGGAAGCAGAACAATCGATGACGATCTCCAAGGTGTGACGACGAGGCTTGACACGTTGGAAAATCTTGGAAAGCCAATGGATCATGAAGAGCAGATCGACACTATCCTTGACGGACTGCCAGAAGAGTATAAAGCGATCATTGATCAAATTGAAGGACGAGACGTCTCACCAACAATCGCCTATGTACATGAGCGATTGCTCAATCAAGAAGCCAAGCTTCTGTCTCAAGCTGCTCCCTTGTTACTCCCTGTCACTGCCAACATCGCCACTCAACGTCAGGTCAACAACAATCACAATGCCAATAATCAAAGCAACAAGTCACGTTACTTCAACAATAATAACAACACAGGTCAGTCTTGGCAACCACAAAACAACAGAGGTCCACGCCCATATCTTGGTAAATGTCAATTATGTCATGTACAAGGACACTCAGCGAAGAGGTGTCCTCAGCTCCAGTCTCGCCTTGCTTCTTCACCATCTCCACATACCACTCCTTTCTCTCCTTGGCAACCTCGTGCTAACCTAGCTCTTGGCGCGTCGTCTTCTGCGGATCAATGGCTCTTGGATAGTGGAGCCACTCACCATATCACATCGGATCTCCATAACTTGTCTCTTCATCAACCGTACACTGGTGGTGATGACGTTCTTATCGGCGATGGTTCAGGTTTACCGGTTACACATACGGGTTTCAAAACTCTTTCATCCTCATTTAAACCACTGTTTTTAAACAATGTGTTATGTGTGCCTAATATACATAGAAATCTTATTTCGGTGTATCGATTATGTAATTCTAACCAAGTATCGGTTGAATTCTTTCCCGCTTCATTTCAGGTGAAGGATCTTCGCACGGGGGACCTATTGCTACAAGGCAAAACCAAGGATGATTTGTATGAGTGGCCTGTTTCTCAATCACATGTTGCGGCTTTGTATGCATCACCATCGTCGAAGACTTCGTTATCATCTTGGCATGCTAGGCTTGGACATCCGTCTACGTCTGTTTTACATTCAGTTGTTACAAGTTATTCCTTACCGGTTTCAGCTTCCTCCTCCAAACAGTTGACATGTTCAGATTGTTTGCTTAATAAAACTCACATGTTGTCTTTTGCTACATCTTCTATCGTTTCAACAAGGCCATTACAGTACCTATTCACAGATGTATGGACGTCTCCCATATTATCCCTAGACAACTACAAGTACTATATGATTCTTGTTGATCATTACACGCGTTATACATGGATTTATTCTCTTAAGAAAAAATCCGATGTTAAAGAAATCTTCATCGCATTCAAGGCTCTTGTAGAGAATCGTTTTCAAGAGAAGATCCAAACATTATATTCTGATAACCGAGGAGAGTACATTGCACTGAAGGGATTTCTTAACTTGAATGGTATTGCTCACTACACTTCACCTCCACACACACCCGAACACAATGGGATTTCAGAACGAAAACATCGTCACATTGTTGAAACGGGCTTAGCATTGCTCTCTCATTCGCACATGCCAAAAGCATACTGGCCTTATGCTTTTTCAACTGCTGTTTATCTCATTAATCGGTTACCCACACCGGTGTTGTCTCACCACAGTCCGTATCACCAACTTTTTCAAACGTTACCAAACTTTCGCAAGCTTCGTGTGTTCGGATGTCGATGTTTTCCATGGCTGAGACCGTATGCTGCACACAAGCTAGATGATCGCTCCAAAAGCTGTGTTTTCCTTGGTTACTCACTCACCCAAAGTGCGTATCATTGTCTAGACATGGAATCATGAAGAGTTTACACGTCCCGACATGTACAATTCGTTGAACATGAGTTTCCGTTTCGACAGAATGGGTCTTCAACTATATTGAATGAGACAACAGTAGCTTCTCCTTCGAAACAATGGCTCCCACTCATACAATCATCGTCCCCGTGCACGATCCTTCACTCACCATCTTCTCAGCCCACGCAACCCAGCTCTGCTCCGAAATCACAATCTTTGCCGGTAACACACACACAACCTCCGACAGATCAATTTTTGCAACAACCACGGGTGTCTCCTTCGCCACTCTCAAGTCCGATCATACCTTCCTCATCATCTCAGGTACGCTTCTCGAACTCAGATTCTTCTTCGTCCCCTGTTACGTTTTCTTCAGACTCTTCCTCTGAGCCATCTACTCCAACAGAAAATGGGCCAGAACCCGTGGCCCAACAACCACCTCCACTACAAAATCCAGTCCAACAAGCTTCATCAACTCATACAAATTCCCCACGTCCACTTTATCCACTCGCAAGTCCATTAACCCAAAATACCCAATATGAAACACAAAATGAGCCCATAAATCAAGCCCAAATAAACAGCCCACATGACCCACCAAATCAGCCTTCCAACATCGATACCCTGTCATCGTCACAAAATCCATTGCCGCAGTTACCATCGGAGAGTCATTCTTTGGCATTGAATCCGGCAAACCAACACTCCATGACCACTCGTGGCAAACAGGGCATCGCTAAACCAAACAAAAAATATATGTTCAATGTTACGGTGTCTGAAGCAACATGGACGGAACCAAGAACAGCAAAGCAAGCTCTACAAGATCATAAATGGCGAGCTGCTCTATCCGATGAGATCAATGCTCAATTAAGAAATCATACATGGGATTTAGTGCCTCCACCGCCGCCTAATGTTACTATTGTTGGTTGTAGATGGATTTTCACAACAAAATACCACTCTGATGGCTCCATTCAAAGACATAAGGCACGACTCGTTGCTCGAGGTTTCAATCAGCAGCCTGGACTAGACTACAATGAGACTTTTAGTCCGGTTATTAAGTCCACAACGATTCGTATCGTACTCGGAGTTGCGGTGGACTGTGGTTGGCCGATTAGACAGCTTGACGTTAATAATGCGTTTCTTCAGGGAACTCTCACCGAGGAGGTATACATGTCTCAACCACCTGGTTTTGTTGACTCTGATCGTCCGGATTATTTTTGTAGGCTAAGGAAAGCGATTTATGGTTTAAAACAAGCTCCTAGAGCTTGGTATATGGAACTCCGACAATACTTGGTTCAAATAGGCTTCGTCAACTCAGTTTCGGATACTTCATTGTTTATTCTTCAAAAAGATAGATCTATCATCTACATGTTGATATATGTTGATGATATTCTTGTCACTGGGAATGACAAAACTCTTCTATCACAAACACTAGACGGCTTAACAACAAGGTTCTCTGTCAAAGATCATGAGGAATTATCATATTTCTTAGGGATTGAAGCAAGGAGGACGTCAACGGGTCTGCATTTAAGCCAAAGAAAATACATTGTCGACTTACTAGCAAGAACAAATATGCTCACATCCAAACCAGTGCATACACCTATGGCAACATCACCTAAACTGACTCTTCATTTAGGAACAAGGCTACCGGATGCGACTGAATATAGAAGTGTTGTTGGGAGCCTACAATACTTGGCCTTCACGAGACCGGATATCTCTTTTGCGGTTAATCGCTTATCGCAATTTATGCATATGCCAACATCGGATCATTGGTTGGCGGTAAAACGATTACTACGGTATCTAAATGGGACTTCTACTCATGGGATTTTACTTCGACCTAACAATCCTCTGTCACTTCATGCTTACTCGGATGCGGATTGGGCTGGAGATTCTGATGATTACGTCTCCACAAATGCTTACATCGTATATCTTGGTCATAATCCGATATCATGGTCTTCTCGAAAGCAAAAAGGCGTTGCAAGGTCTTCAACAGAAGCAGAGTATCGGGCTGTTGCTAATGCAGCCTCGGAGATAAGATGGGTATGTTCACTTCTAGAGGAGCTTCACATTCGATTACCAGCAGCTCCTACAATTTATTGTGATAACGTGGGAGCTACCTACTTATGTGCTAATCCGGTCTTCCATTCACGAATGAAACACATTGCTTTGGATTACTATTTTGTTCGAAATCAGGTTCAAGCGGGAGCATTAAGAGTCGCCACTAAAGTATATTCTAAATTTTCGATTTATTAAGAGAAGCGAAACTTAAGTAAAATAATTCATTTTTAATTTAAAACACAAATACAAGTACACCACAAATATATATAAAGGGAGCGTTGATTATATTATATGGAACCACAATATTTGTATAGTTTCATTTATATATTTTTACTAGTTTCAGCAGATAAAAAAATTTAAATAATATATGTATTCTAGTGATTTATGGTAGTGCAGTCGCTGCTACGTATGTCAACATACAAATTCAAACCTGTATATTATTGTCGAATAAAATATAGGTAGTTATAACTTATAAGTAAATACATTAGCTAGTCTTGTAAACCGATTAATTGGATATGTAAATTCAAAAACAATTAATCTTTTATTGATCAAAACTTTAACTAAGATTGTGATAGAACCGGCCTAAAACTAAATTGCTCGACTAATCAAACTAATTTTAGAGGTGGGTAAGTTCCTTTGTAAAGAATTTTCCGTAAATTAACCCAATATATAAAATGTCAAACCGAAAAGTAACTTACTCACCGTTTAACCATTTAGTCAATTAGTCATTATATATTGAATTTTATATAATATTTAACCATTTAGTCACTAAAAATTTGGTGATATTTTATATATCGGGTTTACGTAGATTATTTACAAAGGAACCTACTCACCTCTAAAATTAGCGACTAAATGGTTCATACACAAAATTTACACACTAGAATCAAATATGGAACTAATACAAAGTTACACCCGTAACCCTATATCAATTACCACTATGCCACTACGTAGATAAAACCTTGCTTATTTTTATTGGTTAGAATAGATCGGAAAAATTTATCGATGTAAAGAAAATAAAGGAGTGGGAGAAGAAGGGCACGTGGAGAGAGGGGTGAAGATCATGAGAGAGCCGACAAAGGGTATCTCTTTAACACATTGGAGTTTGTGTTTATCTCTCCAAACAGTTCATGCGATGCCTCTCCTCTCTTATCTTCTTCTTCTTCATTTTTATGTCTCTCTCACTCTCTCACTCTCTCACACACTCTCTCGTGGTTTTGGAATTGTCAGCGACATCTTCGCGCCTTCTTGTTATTTCACTCTCTCCAATGTCCAATCTCTTTCTATATTTACATGTGTGTGTATGAACATACTTTTAATAAAGAAATGACTTTAGATCTGGATGATAATGACAAATGGATCGTTTGACTATCAACTAAGTAAAGGCTACACATATATATAGCCTAGTCTCTTTTCAACGCACAACACTAATCTATAACCTTGATGACAAGTACAGTATAAAAAATAACATTAATGCGGTTATTTATCCAAAGATATTTATAGAAATAAAATAAATTCAACAACACAAGGACCTTCTTCATCATATCAACAATACAAACCAATCATATTTTAAAGATTTATTCCAACCAACGTATAACCATATAGGTGATTGATATTTCTTATGCTTATCATTGAATGAGTTGCAAGTTTGTTTGTTGGTGTGAGTATTATATTCACTAATCAGAAAATCGTAATAATTATTTAGCTAATACATGCAATCATTTATTTTTGGGTCAACAATGCAATAATTTTTTTTATAGAAAAAATGTATTTTTTAGATCAAAATTTGATACCAGCTTTGCTTCTTAGTTCTCCTGATTATAGTTAAATCTAGTACTTTTCACATACATCCTGTAATGCATCATGTTAATTAATATATAGCAAATGATACTCGAATTCAGATATAAGTCAATTAATGTTTTTTACCTTGAGATAACCGGTTGAACATTAATCACTACTAGCTAGCATAACCTGTTGATTTAATGATCACATAATAAATTCGATGGCTCAGAGAATCTACAAGATAACAATACTACAACATATTTATACTGTCCTGCCAACTTTTTGATGGTTAGATAGTGACTTACTAACCGGTGAAGACATATTAAGGTCTTAAGGCAGGGGGGGCAGAACACCGCCCTTACATAGAAGGAAACTCACAGTCAAAACATAAGCACCATAATAAAAATCCCATAACTTCGCTTCATATCTTGTCCTTTTTTTTACTTAACCCTAGTTTACCAATCAAAAACCAAAGTTCGACCCACCCACACATCTCAATATTAGTTTATATAAAACCCCACCAAAACTCCCTTTTCCACTTTCCAAATTTCACTTCCTCCAACTAAAAAAAAAAAGAAGCTATACAACAAAACTAGGTTTAGAGAGCAGCAGAGAGAGAGAAACTCTAAAAAATCAAAAGGAAGAAGAGACGAAGATGAAGAAGATCCAGCTTGGATTTCATTGTTCATCATTAGTACTCTCTTTATTCTTCTAACTAGTTTTGACAACAAAACAAGAAAAAAGGTCAACTTAGAAAGATCTGTTCTTAGATCGATCAGTACTCTCTTGACTATCTTCTTTCTTTGATTTAATACCACCATTGAATCATAGATCATGGATCCAGTGCAATCTCATGGATCACAAAGCTCTCTCCCTCCTCCTTTCCACGCTAGAGACTTTCAATTACATCTTCAACAACAACAACAAGAGTTCTTCCTCCACCATCACCAGCAACAAAGAAACCAAACAGAAGATGATCAACAAGGAGGAGGATCAGGAGGAGGACTAAACAGACAAATCAAGATGGATCGTGAGGAAACAAGCGACAACATAGACAACATCGCTAACAACAGCGGTAGTGAAGGTAAAGACATAGAATTACACGGCGGTTCAGGAGAAGGAGGCGGTGGTTCTGGAGGAGACCATCAGATGACAAGAAGACCAAGAGGGAGACCAGCTGGATCCAAGAACAAACCAAAACCACCGATTATCATCACGCGGGACAGCGCAAACGCCCTTCGAACCCACGTCATGGAGATCGGAGACGGCTGTGATTTAGTCGAGAGCGTGGCCACTTTTGCCCGCAGACGCCAACGCGGTGTTTGCGTTATGAGCGGTACTGGAAACGTCACGAACGTCACCATACGTCAGCCTGGATCTCATCCTTCACCTGGCTCGGTCGTTAGTCTTCACGGAAGGTTCGAGATTCTTTCTCTCTCTGGCTCTTTTCTCCCTCCTCCGGCTCCTCCTACAGCCACCGGATTGAGCGTTTACCTTGCTGGAGGACAAGGACAGGTCGTTGGAGGAAGCGTGGTTGGTCCCTTGTTGTGTGCTGGTCCTGTTGTTGTTATGGCGGCATCTTTTAGCAATGCGGCATACGAGAGGTTGCCTTTAGAGGAAGATGAGATGCAGACGCCAGTTCACGCCGGCGGAGGAGGAGGATCAATGGAGTCGCCGCCGATGATGGGACAACAACTGCAACATCAGCAACAAGCTATGTCGGGTCATCAAGGGTTACCACCTAACCTTCTTGGTTCGGTTCAGTTGCAGCAACAGCATGATCAGTCTTACTGGTCAACGGGACGACCACCTTATTGATCAAATATATATATAGACACACACTCATCATCTTAGCTAGCTAGCTAACGAAGAATCATGAGTTTAGCGTGGATATATATATGATTAAAAGGGGGTTAACGTTAGCTTATGAACATTAATAAGACTATGGATTTAGTCGACGATGATCAAGGATCAGGATTCAGTCGAGCTTCATTGTGTTTGGTCAAAGTTCATAAGATGAATCAGGTTCTTTTTTCTTAATTTTTTTTGTTTTGGTTCGTTTTAGTCCGTAGCTCTTTCTATGTTGATTTGGGTAACATTTTTCTTTTTGCCTTGGTTTTTCTCTCTGATGAATTCTCATTGCTAGTTTGCATTAAATTTGTGTGTGTTGTTGGCTCTTAGTATGCTTTTCTTATCAACATTTCATGGGGGTTTTTTGGACGATTCTTATAGCTCGTAACACACTAAATATGAAACTATTTAGATACGACAACTAACTTATCAACATTCCCAGTTTGAGTTTTCGATATATATAAACTTTCACATATAAATATTCATAAAGTTAAGTAGATTCAGAATTTCTACTTATAAAAAGACATTAATTTAGCTACTTAGTATATTTACACTATATTTATATATGCTATATATTTGCACATTAGTTTAGATAACTTGGGATGATTAATTACTGTTGTCTATGTCAACGACTATTTATATGTATGTAGTTTTATTGAAGTGACAAAAAGTTACTTTCCAGAATTAGAGAGGAACTTGTGCTGGTAGTTATTATCGACATGAAAGCATTCGTTTTTCTTTTAAGTTAAAACATATTATAACGAGAGGTATTCATATCGTGCTTGATTACTACTCAAACCCAAAGTTCAAACAATACGTCAATATGGATAATGATTACCCTAATAATTGGTTATTACATACAATGATAGATGCGTTATACACATGTCGCTTGCACGGAGTGTATACATATGGTAGATATCGATTTAATTAAAATCACACCAATGTAAATAAAGACGATATACTTAATTATTATAACATGTATGAATAAACTGATATACATGAATAACGATCTTTATTAATATATTTCAATAGTGTGTGAGTATATATGCATAAAAGAAAAGCTGCAATACCGGCGGCTTAAACGGGAGGCTAACAATTTACGAGAAAAATAATGGGCGCTTTATGTGCATGTACATGTTCTCTCTACATACGCAACTTTTGTGTGTGTATGTCTTCAATCTTCATACATGTCCGAATACGTATGGGTATGTGGATAAGGAGACAGTACACTTGTTCAACTGCTGCATTACACGTGAGCTTGCTCGTGAGAAGTGAGTACCATGTTATTTTCGTGACTACGCGTGACTTTATACGATCTCATATGGAAAATGTAAAAATCACCACTAGTATATAGAAGACATGATCACTCATACTGATTCATTAATCAAAAATGTTGTCAATCAGAAACAAATAACTTTATATATGGAATCAGAGTTCAATAAGGCCATTCAGATATTAGTTAATCTAAAAAAGGTGAGATTTAATCTAAGATGGATGAAAATCAAAAGAGTGGTTACCTCTAATTGACTTGCAAGGATCTCAAAAAGTTTAAAGACACAAAGATCATTCCATCATTGTTAATTGTTTTGAATTAAAAATTCATGATTTTTCAAAGTGTTGCGTATACACGTTCGAGAAGTTAATTATCTTATGTATGCATAATAAATAAAACTAAAATCAGACTAAATAGCTCGTTAGCAAAAAAAGAATAAAGACTTACATTCAATATATATATATATATATATATATATGTTGTCAGCATTTCTATTCAATATATAAAATTGATAACTTGTTGAATGAAAAATATTTTACGTACATGTGGGCTTACAGACCAACTTCCAGACCCATAAATTTTCAAATAACATATTTTCAGGCCCAAAATGCTATCATATTGATCGAATAAGATAAATCTCAACAAATATATGCCTAGCTCTAATTTATATTTAAGTCACGTTGTGGTGTTTATAAAAACATGAAATTTGTGTTATCGTTGATCTGGTATGAATTAGTTACCTCACTTAGGAAACATGAATTTTTCAAAGATAAAAGGCTGAATGCAAACTAATGTCGTTCATGTATATCTTTATTGCTATGAGTGTCTATGTAACTTTGTTATGCAAAAAGATTGTGGGGAATTTAAAATGAGAGAGAAATACTTATCGGAGAATCAATATTTCTCTCAATTTTGATATTCCAATAATTTTTCCGCATATCATTGAGAGTTTAAGATGGAAAGACGCTTTAGGGGAACTCGAACTGAACATTGCGTCGATGGCTATTTACCCATGGTTAACTCCGGTCAATCTTACCTGAGAGGTCCATTGGTAAGAATATATAGTGTATATGATGGCTTGTTATGTCTATATTGAAATTGTATAAAAGTGAGATGAGTCATACTCATTGCCAATCTAGTTATAAAATTTGAGACGTAATGAACCTTTTCCTTTGTTCTTAGTATATAATTGATCAGGCTATCAGAGTATTAATTCAGCTACTGGAGGCAGCGAATGAAACAGCAAGGCGTGGATTCTGACCACAATGGTCTAAACAACAAATGCAGAAGCAAAAATATCAAACGTTAGAGACCATTGAGACAATGAAAAAAATCAAGAACCAACTTCATCGATTCACTTTATTATGGAACCAAATTCGCCCTCTTTCCCAATGGAAACAATCCATTGAAACCATCCAAATACACCCCAAATCGGTTCAAATACAATTGAGCAACACCACCAAATCCTTAAAAGCTTCGAACTTAGAACCTTTGAAGTTTATCAGCCTTAACCACAGGATTAGCTTTCGCTATCTCTCCACGCCCCATTTCTTTAAAATCAAAGCTGCAATCATGAGTCTCGGGATACCGATGATCACCGCAGAAAGTGCTACCGCATTTGCACTTAAACCCCAAGATCCCAACCTTCTTGTTACAACACAAACACCTGTTCGGTCGTGCTGGTCTCGATGGCTCGTTCTCATCAGGAACTGCTTTTTCTTCTTCTCTTGCCGCAGATGGCTCAGCCACCAAAACCACGGTCTTCTCTTGTTTTGCTATGAAGAGACTACGAGAAGAAGGAGAAGGAGATGGCTTGAAAGATTTTTCAACAGCAGCTTTGACAACTACTGTTTGAGTTTTCTTTTCACAGAAGCTTATGTAACATTTGGAACATAGATCCATGTTTGATGGTGATCCAAAGAAACCACATCCGTTTGCACATAGCTTTGGCTCTGAAGCTTGCGACTGCGTGAAGCTTGTGCTATCGTTTTGTTCAGATCCCATTACTCTTGTTATTGTTCTGTACACATAAAATTAAACCCCCCCCCCCCCCCCAAAAAAAAGCCAAATTCAGAATCTTCCAACTGATTCAATCATATAAGGTCCAAAATAAAAATAAAAATAAAAAATAAAATCTTAAAAGACAGAAGATCTTTAAGGTTGTCGGGTTTTGAAGATGATCTGTTCAAAGTACAATATTCACTTGATTCATTTTATAACCCAAAACAACATAGACCGAGTTTGTATCAGCTACGATCAGAACAATTCGTTATTAATATACCACAAAATCACTTATCAAAAAAAAAAAAAAATGAACACAAAATCGAAACCAAAAAGCATAAAAAGTGTGCAATTACAAACAACAATCTTCAATTTTACAAACTCTAAGAAAACGCAAGGTATTGTTCAGATCGGACAAGACACAAAATCAAATCAAAATCAATCAATCAATCTAAACAAAACAAAGGAGATGGTGAATTTACCTGTTGAGAACAGAGATCTCCTCCTCCTGGTAATTTAAAAGAATTTATACACAAATTCACAGATTTTTTTTTCTTATCTTCAGAAGAAAATTAGGAAAGTAATCTTCGTTAATCGATGATAAGAATTGAGAACGAGACCTTTCGTTATCGAGAAAAGAGAAAAACACAAACACGTAACTATGGAGGAACATACATCTGTATTTATATTTGTATGATGAGTCACGGTACGGTGTCTACTTTTTAGTTTATGACGGTGCACTGTTCATCTACACCGCCTTATCGTACACCTTCATAATCTTAGCCGTCCGATTCTTAAACCGAGCTTATTAGATTTATCATTGGGCGGCTAATTGGAGAATTAACTATTTTGTTATATTTACAAACTTATGATGTCAAAACTGTTGAGTGTTGTCTTTTCAAGCATGTTCATTTTAATTTCCTTTTCGCACATTTACCGTTTTTTTTTTAAAACTCTTTCTTATTAGTTGACAAAAATTATAATATAGGTAGTATATATATTGGTAATTAACAAAATTATTAAATGTATATATATGTCCTTTGGGTTGTTTAAGCAATGATTAAGATGGTATTATTGGTGGAGTTTTTTGGAAGGATAAGATATGCCTTCGTCCTCACGCTTTGGCTTGGTCTACTAAACCACGATTAACGAGTTGTAAAGATATACGTGGAACTCGATTTCTTAATTAAACATTTGGGAAATTTAATAATTTTAGTTTTTTAAATACTTATGGCCCTACCAGGAATAGCTCAACTACCCCACTTTTTTGCCCTTACTTTTTATATCGGTTTTTTTTTGGTACCCTCCCACGTAAAGATTTAATCCTATGTGTTAGTGTGACACAATGCTTTAGATGATATAACAAGTTACACAAGATACATACGAATAGATAGCAAATTAGCATGCATACGGTTAAGACTAAATTTGTGTAACTTGGGTTAGTGATGGGGTTCAATGCACATGGATATTTAATCCTTTAATTCATAAAGAATTATAAAGACTATAAATCGTCAAAAAAGAATATGTTTTAGGTCTTCAAGGACATAAACAATTTCCAACTAATGAATTTAGTTGACTTGATAAAAAAAATCCTAGTGAACCTTGAATTAGCTTCCTGTTGTAACCAATCAATACGAGCAACGCACATTTCTTTATTTGATTATAATAATTCAAATGAATGTAGAGGGAAATGGTAGATGATCATGGACCTTTGTGATCGCTCAAGTCTATGACCCAAAATAACATTTTCAGTACTACAAAGATCGCAGAAGAAAGATGCTCAGATTATAGATTATGCTTTGGTCTAACTCATTAAAAGTATAATCAGGAAGATGCAATATATATACGCTTAATAATCTTGTTTGATGCAATCTCGAGATATATAAAGCAAGATCATTCGACTAAATACCACATTGACAATTCTCTAAGATCCTGTTGCTTCTCTTACCACCAAGAATCTCCAAGAAGGCTACACTCAGATTCCTGCAATAGGCAAATAGCAAACAAATCATAAACCATATTAACTTCAGTCTCATCCCTAATCATGTGTTCCGTTTCAAGCAAAAGTCAGCTTTACCCGTCTGTAGAAATGGGACAATAGATATTTCCTTCAACGATTTTTCCTAAGTTTAGCCGCCCTCACGGTTTTTCAGAGACTTCAATTTTGGATGACAACTTGTTGATTCGAAAGGCAGCGATGCACATAGTAATATTACCGATCACAGTTAGTGCTGCCTGAAGCGCGACCAACACCTAATATTGGATTCACCCACCATTACAACATTCAGTGGGAGTAAAGAAGAAATAACAATATCACAGTTAAACAAGAGCTTAGACTGATTCATTCATCAGTGATTCACCAGATAATCTGATAACCAAAGAGAAATAGACTTGTAGGCAAAGTGGAAGTAAAGAAGTTTCTTAACCTCAAGAGATTCATCATTGTAAAAGAAATGCCATGTACATGCGCAGAGAGCTCCACCAAGCAAAGGTACCTAATCAAGAACAACAGTCTATTCTTCAACCGAAAATCTCAGAAAATGAAAGCTATCAATATACAAAATGTTGAGAATCTAGGAAAACAACTTAGAGCTCTCACCATTCCCCATGAGAGACCTTTCCAAGACTCATAACCCTTTCTTTCTCCATATTTCCATACCAACGCCATTGCCGTAATCCTTTAGTACAAACAACATCAGAATTAGGAAGAAATTACATTTTCTTGTATGTTTGCTCCAATTGCATTTTTGAACTTAATCTCTCGATCTGGATTTGAAATAAATCTATCTATGAAGTAATCAAACATTAAATTTCTTAATGCAAAGTCTCGATCTTTGAGATCAGTCTTAAAACACTATGGAGATGAAGATTCTCATTTTGGTTTAATTTGAGCACATGAATCTTTGAGAAAGATATAAAAAATCGAAAACCCCACAATACCAGATACGCTAACGTGTCACTATAGATCAAATGTCAAATGTTGTATAGGTGAAATTTGAATCAATAGAGCAAGGAAGAAGGAGAGAACCATTCGACAACGCTGGAAACATGAACGGCCCAAGTGGGTAAAGATAACGCATTAGCCGGTTCGTTTATCTGCAGTGAATCTACAGCCGCCATAGCAGTAGAATCCGCGATGAACGCAGCCGCAACCAAACCGGTTCCGATAAGACCCGACAGTGCAATCGGGTCATGGATTAAGCTGCGGCTCCGAATCTGACTTTCGTTTAAGGTGGTGAGAGGAGAAGATGAACGGGTCTTGATCGGAATTCGCCGGGAACTGGGTTTGGCGCAGCAGAAAAGAACGGTGGAAGTTGAAGCAATCGCCATGGCTGAGCTTTTTTCCCAAATTTCAATTTCCAAGTTCTGGTTTAATGTAAACCGGGTTTGCCCTCGAACCGTCTTTTATTATTTTTCCAAGTCCATAACACACACACACTACAAATTTAAATTGTAAAATTATTCGGTTTATTAACAAATTTCGGTTTATCTGATTACGGTTTTTGTTCCCATCCTCTTGAACACAAAAATACATGACAAAATGGAGATTGGTAAATTTAAATCTCAAATACTTGTATTGAATTATATTACAAGAAGAAGTTCCATTTGTTTGTAGTACAATGTATAAGAAAACGTGGAGTGAAATTAAATTACATAATTAAATGTTATTACTTTTCTTTTTCGTTAGACCAGATCATAACGAGAGTGAAACCCATCAATGACATTACTACCGTCTGCAAAATACAAATTTAAAAATCTATAATCATTCATAGTAATAAGAAAGGTTCATAATAATTGTGAAGACGATGTGGTTGAAACTTACAGAGATAGCAGGAGGAATCCCCACAAGAGGATCTTGAAAGAACTTAGTTGCAAGAGCTAGCGCCAAAAGGCTACTCTGCATTCCTGGAATATTCAAAAACACATTTCTCTTCTCAATTCTTTATCAACCAATATCCTTGAAAATTATCAAATACCAAAGGTTTAGTACCAGTTTCAAAGGACAATGTTCTTTGCAAGGCTTTTACGTCTGGAGAGTTACTAAAGATGGTACCAGTAAGAAAGTATCCAGCGAGGAAAGCAGAGAGATGAAACATTGTTACTAGTAATAAAATGGTGGCTCCAAACGGAGACATGACCGAGTTTATGTTCAATGCCAGTGGTGCTCCAACACAGCAAGCTGTGTCAAGAACCGATAGAATTGGGAGAAACGGTCGGATTGCATTAGATACTTTCGGGAACAACCTGTAGAAGAAGAAACAAAACCGAGGAAAAACTGTTTAAGCTTTGAGAAACAACTTGTTCTAATATAATTCTCTTATAGTTATAGCTTTGTCTCTCACTTGTTTAATAGCAATCCAGCAGCAATTGGTGCGATAACAACCTGGAGAATGCTGGATATCATTCCTTTTACATCAACGGGTAGTTTCTTCCCAATGAGCAACAGTGAAAGCATTGGTGTGATAAGAACTGCAGTAGCGGTTGATAGAGATGTCATGACGATGCTAAGAGGTGCCAATGCTGGATCAGTTAGGAAAGTTGCGTAGTTTGATAACTGAGCTCCACTAACACATGAAACCAACATGATTCCAGCACCTGAGATTGAGAAAGATTAGTCAATATATGAGATCTGCAAAGAGTCTTGAATGATGCGAGAGAGTACGAGCTTGACCTATTGGAGTTGGGAGATGGAAAAGAGAAACAGCAGCTAGGCCAAAGATGAAACCTAGGAGAGGCTTTATGAGATATTGTCCAATATAACCAAGGAGAATAGCTTTTGGTCTTTTGAAGGCGTCAAGAAAGTCTTTCTCATTTGAATTGATACCAACCGCAAACATCAAGAATCCTAAAGCGGGTACAAAGTACCTAAAAAGAACAGGAGAGTAAAGAAGAGCTTTTTAGAAAACCTGGTGTCTACTACTCAAAGTCTAAGACAAATTTGACCTTTGTTCTAATTTCCATGAATTATGGCAAGAACCTCGACGTAAACCATGTGAAAGAAGGAGGATAGAGAAGAGCTAATATTGTACTCGCCAACACTACATGAGGAAGAATAGAGTTTGCTTTCTTCAGTGTATCCACAATAGAATCCTTCTCACTGAACATCTGAGACAGAAAACGAAACAAATAAATACAACTAAATAACCTGCAAGCCACTGCTAGATTCATGTTGGTTCTTGGAAGTAACATAAAAATTTGAACACCTGAGATCATCAGAAAATGAAGAACAAAGTAGCACAACTGTGATTTAGCTAATCAGATTTCAAAATTTTAGATGATAAGAAGTCTTCATTAATGCCAAAACCACATTTTGACTTCAAAGTGACACACGTCAGGTAACGATCAAACCAAACAAAGAAAGGGAAAGATCAAATAGTTCACCTTGACTGAATCAGCTCCAGGATTCAAACCCATCTCCGAGAACTTATCGGATACATAACAACGCCACAAATTCCTCGATCCGCCAACTGTGTATATATTGAAGAAAATGATGAGCGAAAAAAGGGTGGATTTTTCAGGTACCCAACAATAAAACAAGTCAGAGATCGATTGAATAAGATGAGCAAACCTAGAGAAATTGGTTCAATACGACGTGGAGAACTCAAAGAAGAGTTCGTGAAGGTGTTGGGCGGGAAAACTTGAATCCGTTGACTGCGATAAACAGCTCGTGGTGGAAGACGAAGTGTTGGCTTTACGTGTAAAGCTTCTATGGGATTGATCACGCTCATTTTTTTTTTTTTTTTTTTTGACTTAGTTGAGGAATTAATGGCGAAACTCCGAGAGTGCTGGGAGATGGGAAAAGAGAAGAAGATTCAGAGAATTCAGAATCTGTCACATCAAAAACCTATATCCATCTTTCAAATCTGACCTGAACCGGCCCAAACCCGTTTAGAAGTTACGGACTGGGTCACTTTGGGCTTTAAAAGGTAAATATATAGTTTTTTCTGCTATATATATATATATATATATACTTTTTTTACATGTTATTTATTGGGAATATATGTGTAGTGAGAAAGACGCAATAAAAAGAGTGGTAGGGGTAAAAATCGATACAAGTAAAGACACAAATCGAGGAGAAAACTTCCTCAGTGCGATTTCCCCACACATCGGCTCTCTTTCTTTCCCACTCAAACAAATTCTGTTTTTTTTTTTTTTTTGGATTTGGTTCGATTGCATTTCATCTTTTTAGAGTTCCCGATCACTGGATTTTCCCGTTTAATCGGAAAAATTCAGTGGATTAGTTAGTGTTATCTCTTTCTGTTTCTGGGTTGTATTCGATGACTGTTCCGGAGGACGAAAAGACGGTTCTTGAGCTGCCGATGAGAGTCGAAGACGATGACGACGAAGAGAAAGGGACTTATGTGAAATTGAGTAAGGGTTTAGAGAAAGGAGAAGAATTAGAGCAGGAGAAGAAAGAAGAAAAGACTGATTCGTCGCCGTTTTGGTTTTGGGTCAAGCTTTCTGTTTTATTCGTCTTTCTTGCTGCATTGGCTATCGTGGGTTACATATGGATCGGTCCATTAATCATGGATAAGGTTTGATTTTAGCTTTAATCAGTTTCAATTTTAGCTCTTTATTCGCTGTTGCATTGCTGTTTTTCTTGTGTGTTATCATTCTCAACAAGTTTAATTCTGTTAACGATTGAGTCTGATTAGTGGAAGATACCACTTGGATGAGTTTTCTTTGTCTTGAGGACGATTCCAACTTGGATGAGTTCTCTCTGTGTATTGCCTGAATGCTTATAGTCTGAAAGTTAAAGTTGAGGTTTTCTGTGGTTTTAACAATCTCAATCATGTTGATGCTTCATGTCTCTGTTCATGAGTTCTTGGATTAGAGATTTTTTTTTTATAAAATTTTGCTATGTTACTAACAAGGAGAATAATCCAACTTGTCTTGTTCTGCAGGAGCTTATACCGATTATACAATGGGAGATAAGGACTTTTACACATCCAGTGTGCGGTCTTCTTGTTTTTGCATCCGTGGCAATATTCCCGACAATACTTCTTCCATCTACACCATCAATGTGGATTGCTGGGATGACATTTGGTTATGGCTATGGGTTTCTACTAATTATCTCAGCTGCAGCTGTTGGTGTATCGCTACCGTACTTTATTGGACAACTCTTCTGCCACAAAATTCAAGTATGTGTCAACCCTCAAAAGCTGCTTCCTTTTCGCTTGAATCAATCATAGTATCCAAGATTTATTTTGCTAGAAAGTTATAACTTATAAGGTAGGTTTAGAAAATAAGAAGCTTATCAGTAGATGACTTTAAACTTGGTTATCTTGGTTCAATACTAAAACCTGTCAGGTTGAAACCAGGATTAACATTGTTTTCCTTTTCTCAAAATGATGTATTTGATCAATGTAGTGGCATTTGTGAATGTAGCTGGATTAACATGTGAAACCAGGATTAACATTGTTTTTGTTTCCTCAATGGCTCTAATGATGACTTTGATCAATGTAGCTGCTTAAACTGGCATATTACTGAAATCTGTTTGCTCTTTTTGTGATTGTACAGGGATGGCTAGAAAGATATCCTGATCAAGCAGCCGTTTTAAGAGCTGCTGGTGAAGGAAATTGGCTTCACCAGTTCCGATTAGTAACCTTAATCCGGATTTCTCCATTTCCCTACATTCTTTATAACTACTGTGCTGTAGCAACTCGTGTTAAGTATGGTCCTTACATAACGGGCTCTCTCTTAGGCATGGTGCCTGAGATATTCGTCGCTATATATACGTAAGTCAGGTTTCGTTCTCATCTTGTCAGTTCCAAAACAATTGGTTAAGTCCAATACTGTTTATATCAATTATCACTTCATCTAATCAGCAGAAAACGTCCAAAAAGAATCCTTAACCGTATCGTCACATTTTATGATTGTAGAGCAGTTTTATATTGGGTATAGCATCTAGCTTCTAAAACTGTTTAAGTAAGTCCTTGCAGTGTTACTGATCAGTCAAATGTCTCGTTTCTGTGTTGCAGAGGGATTCTTGTAAGGACATTAGCAGAAGCATCTTCTGCAGATGAACAGGGTCTCTCGGTTACACAGGTTATTCTCAACATTCTCGGCTTTTTAGCAACAGTGGCTACAACGATTTTCATCACTAAGTATGCGAAAAGACAGCTGGAGACTATGAAGAAAGAGGAGGAAGCATTGTTGCAGTAATCTGTAGAACCACGTGACAAATTCTGAGCTGCTTTTGTCTCTGCTCTTTGTATCTGAAACATCTCTTGTCTCCATGCACAGTACAGGTCTATTCCAAGATGTGAAAGAGCTCTGGTTTTTTTGTCCTTGGTTCTTCATCTCTTTTATTAACAACCTTAAATGACAAGAAAAAAAAAGGGTTAACCAAGTATGAACAGATGAAAAAACTAACACAATTTCAATTATTTTTTTGTAAGTATTGTAGTCAATTCTTATGTTTGGCATGAATGAGAAGAATCTTTGTATAATTCATCTATCTTTTCAACTCTGGTGATATCGTGTCTGTCCAATCAAAACAATGTTATTTAAAGCTTGTCAGAGTAACGTTTAATAATTTGAATGTAACTTAGATTCTTTTGAACATAATAAATGATGGATAGAAGAAGAATGAAGAAAACTATGATTATGGAAAGAATTGTCATGTGGATCATGTGAGCCCAATTAAATGAATATATACACCAATTAAGTAGTAAGCAGATATTGCATATAACTAGATGTAGTGTAGATATCCATATCATATATGATTTACATGCGCATACGTATGTGTGTATTAAGACTACTTTTGTCTATTTTTAGTTAAATTTTATTTGACTACCTCTAAAAATGTTCAACCAACACCTCCCCAAATAAATGTATCTTTTGTACTCCCAAAAGTAGCTTTGGTCCAAAACCCAAAACTCTTTGAACAAAACTTATGCCTAAAAAACATATAAAGATTTTGAAAATTTTGTCCTACCCCAAGAACCCCAAAAAAATTATAATTTGTCTTTTTCTTTACACAAATTTGGGTCTTTGTGTACCCACATTGAAACTATTAAATGTCAAGTTTTGCTCAAAACAAAATAATGGATAAAATATAAAATTCACAGTCAACGTCATGCTGTCTGTGTGTCCACTTCTCATATTCATATGAACTGATTTCAATATATTTAAAGATTACTTGTACATAATTTTGAAAATGTTACTTCAAAAAGAAATTTTCAATTGCAGTGGAGAAGCCTCTCTATCTGTCCCCCAATCAATTACTTTCCAAGATAATAATCTGACTGCAATGCACATACCTACATTAATGGGAAAATTGGAATTTACAATTCTTTTACATCTAATTTCTGGAATCTTCTATTGGACAAATCAACTTCTTAAAGGAATTGTTTAATGTTTATCCTCACTTCATATAATTTTGTTGTTGAAATAGTTGATTATCACGTTATATGTCCCATAAACATATACTATACTACAGAGAAAGCGCATTTGGTCATGGTCATACAAGACAAAGCAATACAACCGTTAGTGGCAGACACTCGTAAATAAACACAAAATTAAAGGGTAAATATAGATCCCGCCGGAATTACAGTCTCGTCGAAAGCCAATAAAGCTCGCAGTCCCAGACGCGCCTCGAGGCACCCACGTAGGCTCTTCCCACTAGGATTGACGAAAACACCCTCACGCGCTCTCCTTCAAAAGGGTACTATCGTCTCTTCGTGCGTCTAATTAAAATTCAAATTTTCGAGTCGTTACAAAAACCGGAGCGTCCATGCTTTTGTGCTTCGACTACGTTTTGAATACGGTGTCGTTTTAGTATTTAATTTTGGCGTTATTAAATTAAAAAATATATTTTTATTCCGTTTTGTCGCTAAACCAAAAATCTCTGAAACAGCGAAATTTGTGCCGTTTTTTTTCCTTTTCCTGCCTTGCTTCTCTCCTTTTCTGCTTCTTCTTCCTTCTTCATCAGACCCAATGAATCAGAGATTATCAGAGATTCCTGAACAAATTTAGGGTTTTGTCTGCTCAATTCAATGTGGTAAACTTCAGCTGTATTTGCAGAACCGATCAGTGATTTGTTTTAGAGTTAAGTTGCATTTCCCCCAAGGAAAGAGAGAGAAAGTGACTGTGGTTGATGTTTTAGAGAGAGAGAGAGAGAGAAATGGAGATGGATGAAGATATGGAAATCGAGCCAATAGTGTTTCAGGTTAGAGAGATCGATCTCGAGTACGAGTTTGATGCGGCGAGGTGGTACGATTTTACTCGAGAGGAGTTACCGGCGGAGTCTCAACTCGCTGAGTTTTGGTTTCATTCTGCTCCCTCTTATGCGCCTTCTCGTGAGTCTCAAGTTTTCGTTTTTGCCTAAGTTTTCTTTAGTTTCTTGGTCAAAGCTTAAGGCTTTATTTCTTCTTCTTTCTTGGTCATTACTTGTATTGAAAATCGTACATCGTCCTTTACAATGTGGTGAAATGCGTCTGATTTAAGGAGTTCAATGGTAAATTTAATTCACATTTGTGTAGAAGTCCGTTTCTATGTTTTGGAATTTGCTTGTGTACTTCATGGTTCTGCTTGATTACAATTCTAATTTTGAATCCTACATTTTCCATTTTGTCCTTCATGTCTCCGAAACATAGCCCCTTTAGTCAGCAACCACTATTGTTTCCGATTCTTTGTGTGAATTTGTTAGGATCAAGGTGAATTTCTTGTTAACTCTTTGTGTTTTCAGCTTTTGTAACAAAACTGTTACTTAGAGAGGAGGTTTATGATGACAAGACCGAGGCATCTACGAGATCCGAGGATGATGAGGAAGCCGCAGCAGATGTTTGTCATAAGAATAGAGGAATCTTTCAGCAACGAAATCATTTAGTCACAGATTTTAATAAGACAGGTGAATATATGATGTGTGGATTATCTACTTTGCATCTCTTAAGTAGCTTACAAGTTGATTATGGTTGTGGGATTTGTTAACTGAAGTAGAAATGGAAGCATAATGTTGAGAAGACTACAAGATTTTCTAGTTTTTTACACTTATTTTTACTTTTTACTTTTTCAGGAAGTAGAATACGTTCTGGGATTTTTTTCTCCCAACAAGGTAGTAATTTGAAGAAAGTTCACAATCAGCCCATATGCAAAGGTGATAATTTTGCTATAATAGCAACATGAACATGCATGTTTCTCGTATGATGCAGCTCAATTACACTATGGCTCTTTAATTTTTGTTGAACACTAATTAACGTGTATCATCAGTTCCATTTTTCTTTTACCATCAAATGTGGTCCATCTTACTTCTGACCATCTTTGGTATTTACTTTATTGATCAAACTTGTTGCCCCCTTAAGAATACCTACATACCGTCTTCTTAATTGCTTGTGGTCTCACTTTCTCTACTTCTATCAGGGCCGACGGTTAGCAATCACAAACACACTGATAAACCAAACTTCCGAGCTAAGTCCAGCATCAGACCAACTCCAAGGAGCTCAACGTTAATGAGACCTACTGCTAGCCAGTTAGCAAAACAAAATAATGCCAGGTAAATCTTGGTTCTTTTCTTCTTGTCAACTTAATTTTATTCACCTAATATGTGGCTTCTTTTGCTGGTATAGTAAATTCCATATGCAAGTGGATCAAATTCATGATAAAGGCAATTATGGGACATCTGGGACCGAAGTTCAAGCATCTAAAAGACAGAAGCTTGATGGAGGTCTTCTGCGTAAAGTAAAGTATTTTGCATTTATCGGATTTACTTCTTTTTTCTCTCTTTTTATGGGGTGACTGTCATGGTACTCTAGTTGAACAGTGTATAGTTCCTTTTAACTATGTACTAGGTTTATCTAAATTTTGGTGCTGAGAGTGGCAATAAAAATTTGTTCTCTGTTTCAGGTTGCTGATACAAAGCAGGAAATGAGTTTTGTCCACAAGATACCCAAGAAGGTTTGCTTTCTATTGCTTGAATGCCCTTGATCTTGTTTATAGAGTTTTAAAAGTGTCTGCATACGAAATATTCAAACTTTCCAGTGACAAATAGCTTATACTGAATGTAAATCATTTGATTCTTTGCTAATTGGTTTTGCAGGATTCAACTCTTGATAAAAATGCACAACATGCCAGAGCAAAGATTACTATCCCACATGAGCCTGATTTTGCTACATCACAGAGGGCTAACAGGATACGGTTAGAAGCTAAATGTTTGCTGAAAGTGAACTGTTACTCGAAACATCACATCTCACCGAACATTTTGCTAATGGTTAATTTCAGGCACAAGAATGATGCGAAGTTAGAACAGGACTCATCAACTGTATATAGATTCAAAGCACGCCCATTTAACCGAAAGGTTAGTAACTTTGCATCTGCTACTAAGAAATGTGTTACGGAAATGATTGCATTATCGTGGCCAAACTCAAGCTCATGTTTGTGATCTGTAGATATTTGATGCTCCCTCATTGCCCATCCGTAAAAAGAGCACTCCAAAACTACCAGAATTCCAAGTAAGCATTACAAATGAAATTGTTTCAGCTGCTATAGTGTTTCCACACCATATTCTGTTGTCAGGCTTTAGATTAAATTTATTGCCATTTCTTATCAGGAATTCCATTTGAAGACTTCAGAAAGGGCTATGCAACATTCATCAGCAGTAACAACAAGGTCCCATCAGGGGAATGATGCGTATAAGGTAGCAACAATATTTCTTAATCTTCGTTTATCCTGTGTCATGTGATCGTACTTTTCATCTAAACAACTTGGCCCTTCCTTCTCAAAGCGCTGCCTCTAATATGATCAAAATTTCTTTTTGACAGGGGTCAGACAAATATAATATAAGTGATGTGCTTGACGGTGCTAACAGGGAGAGTAGGAGGTATGAAATCATTAATCACATAGATAATTAAGAAGGATTGCTTGATTTCTCACTTCAATTTGTCTTTGAGGTGAATGTTTACTTATAAATTAATTCTTTTTCTGCAGACCAGCCGCAATGGATACACCCAAGCATGATGTCTCAGAAGGAAACCATGTTTTTAAAGCTCGCCCACTGAACAAGAAGGTACTATCCTTTTCGGGATTCATTCACTTGCATTACAAATTTTACACCTAATATTGGTTTTCACTCCTGCGAAAATAGATACTTTCAAGCAGAGGAGACATGGGCATTTTCAAAAATAGCAAGCGAGAAACAACAGTACCTTTGGTATGGGTAGTCTTACCATTTATTCTTTGCACTTGATCTTCTGGTATATTTATAAATGGAGTTTTCTAATGAGTACATGACTGTTATCGGAAATGCTACACAGGAGTTTAGTTTTCATTCAGAAAAGAGAGTTCAACCAGATTTACCAACAGACCTTTTCAGCAAGGTAAAGCTCATGGTTTCACGTATGATCTTTCTAAAACGCACTCTAGTTATTTAAATAGTCTCCTAGTTTTTGACCGGGTTCTGTTAACCTACAGCTCTCCATCAAATCCGAACTCCAGCCAAACGATGTATCTCGCACAAGATTATTTCAACCAAAGGTGCAGCTTGTAAACTCAATATCACTTGATTTGTTTTTACCATTTTCCAAGTCCAATTATTGACTTGCAATCTTTTCTTGGTATAAGGTCTCAAAGGAAAATAGAATGATCAGTTTCCAAGCTAGGAATGAGGTAAGCTCTAAAACTTGCAAAAAAAATAGAAAATAGGATCTTGCAACTTACGTCTGATGTTTCTTAATTTCTTGAATCGATACTCACCCATTACAGGTAACAAGAATGGCAGCAGAAAAACCAGTCTCTTCAGCTGGACAACAGATACAATTTAGTAATAGCGGAATAATTCCCGAAACAAACCAGCAATGGACTGCTAGAAGGTAAGCTAATAAATCAATTCTGCAACCACTAACTTTCCAAATATGCATCTGATCAAATCTGGAACAATATATATACTTATCTTTTGATGTCAATGTTGTTTTAATTTAAGCAGGAGCGTAGGCATTCGCTGATGGTACAGAAAACGCATTTGTAGTATCTGGGATCATCTCCTTATGTACATTCAGATATCGTTCTCTTCTCAGTCTCATCTTGTGGTATAAGTCCTCCAACCGCAATGCTAACATTTTGAAATCCAAAGAAGAAGAAAGGAGAAAGCAAAAGCAAACTGCAACCTTCAGTTCTCCTAATAAGAGCCATAATATTGCATCTCCCTCTCTCTTTGCTTTCCTCGGCATCTGTTTTTTACATTTCGTAGCATAAAAAGGAGAAACAAAAAATGTAAATCAGAAATATTTTCAAATTCTTAATACAACTAGTGGTTCATAGATCTACATATATCTTTCTCGGTTACTCATTTGTCTTTTTCTGTAATCTCGGTTACAAATATTTACGATCATATGACCGAGCATGTTATACAGTTTATAGTGACTAGATTCCTTCCAAGAGCTATCAGCTCTTCAGAGATATTGTAAACAGTTTAGATAATAGGGATAGAAATTTGTTTCTTAAAATAACACCAGCCGTATAAAGATGTCTTCACATCTTCAATAAGATACACACATTAAATACATGATAAAGACACAAAACACAAAACAAAAGAAACTCTTACATATAAGACTAAACACACAAGTTTAATCCTTTTCCTCAGGCACCAATTCCTCTTGTTCCTTCCCAAACAACTTATGCTCAATATGTTGAGCAAATGTCCTTGGAGGAAACTTAGCCGGACACTCAGCACTCACCATCTCCGGCAACGGCTTAAGAACAATCTTATCTTTTGGTGGTTCACAAAAAACAGCCCAAGAAACCCTAACCTTCTCCTTATTCACCAACCCACGATGAAGTATACTCTTATACTTCCCATTACTAAGAATCTCTAAAGTATCTCCAATGTGCATTACTATCGAATCAGGAACACATTTTGCAGTGACCCATTTGCCCTCGTAGTAAAGCTGCAAACCCGGAACCATGTTGTGTAGAATGAAGGTTAAAGCGCTTACATCGGTGTGAGCTTCCACGCCGAGTGCTAGCTCAGGCTGAGGGCATTTTGGGTAATAGTTTATCTTCATTTGTAGAAGAAGCTCTTCTAGACCACCCACTTCTTTCTCTAGACGGTCAGGCTCTAAACCTAGACCGATAGAGAGAGCCTTGAAGACTTTTGTTGCTAGCAAACGAAGACACTTCGCGTACTCACTTGTTGCTTCTCTACAATCATCCAAAAACGTTAACAAAAGATTATAAATCAAAACAAGATGTGTTTGTTATATAAGTAAAGACAATCAAAGGCTTACATGTAATCACTTGGTGTCCTAGGCCAAAGTGATAGATCTCTCTTGTCTTCAGGAAAAACAAGATGAAAGAAGTAATCTTCCCATTCCAATTGTCCGCACGCGTTGTTAGCCAATTTACTTCCATACCCTTGAATTTTTCCGGTGGCCTGATCGTTCGCATACTTCTCCTTCTCTTCCACGGGTAAACGGAAAAACTCTTCTCCGGCTTTCTTCACACGCTCCATTAGATCAACAGGTATGCCATGGTTGATCAAATGCATAACTCCCCAATCCAAAGATGCATTCTTCAGTTCCTCAATGCATTTTTCACGGATCTTTTGATCGCCTGATTCGATGTTTTGTAGATCGATTGTGGGAACTTGGGGACCATCTTCTTTCTTCTCTTCTAAGAAAACATCGTTGATGCTCTCGAGTTCTTCTTTGGGACGAATGTATTCTTTCGGGATGGATATGATTCCGCTCTTTGCTAACGTCTCAACTCTTTCAACCGCAACCATCTTCTTAGTCTTATTTTAAAGCTAAAACAAAGAAGGAAACAGAGTAAGTAAAGAAACTAATAAAAAAACAGAGTAAGATAAATAAAGAAGGGATTTGCTCTGTTTTGATTTGTTGTAAGTAAATGAAACGTGCAAAAGGCTTTCTTATATAGCAAATACAAATAAAAAAGAAGAATGAAGTAAGGAATGAAGAAATGTAGAGCTACCGGTGGGTAGTGATGTTGTGTTGAGGTAAGTGAGAGTGATACACACTTCACGGTCAACGGGTGAAGGTTGTTAGGGTTGACTGATAAGTTTCTAATTAGCTATCTATAAGATCCAACGGTCAAAGAAGAAGTTAGTTATACAGAGTCCCGCTTTGGTATGGGCTTGCGTACTGTTTAAATTCTACAAGCCCAATAGCACTCTTATCATTTGTTGGCGGTACTTCAACGCCCGTGTGCACGTGCCTAAATCGTGTCTCCACGTGTCCGCCTCTACTAGCTCTACCACCAGAATGTGTGTACATTAGTAACCACATTTTAATAAAATAATTTGACTGGTTTCACTTAGAGTAATTGTACAGAAAAGATCAATCTTTTTTCTTTTCCAATGATTGTAAATTAATTATTTAAAGTTTATAGTTCTATTCTATGCTACATATAATATTATAATTATATCATTTAAAATTATTATATTAATACCAATAAATACGTAAAAGAATATTTTGCTATAATCTTTGCCATAACAGTAAAAAAAACCTTTTTAAAATAACAATTGTTTGGGCATTAAAGAGTCTACAATTAAATAAGTTATATATTTTTAATTAAAAAGGGAAAAATATATTTAATGCTGACATGGATATTTTCTTTTGTAAAGGATGAGAGGAGGACTCGAATAAAAATATCAGAGATCTGCCTAGGAATTCATCTCCACACTTATATTATCTCCTCCTTTTTTTTTATTTGCCACCAAAAACTTTTCTTAAAACAATAATAATTTTTTTTTTTTAATCCTAAAAATCAGAACAAACTCTGAAGCTCACAGTAAACACTTCTTCAACCACAGGTTCCTTCCTACTTACTGAGAAAAAACAGAGTTCCGGAAAAGGAGCTCCTTTTTTTTTGTTCTCCCAGGGAAAAAATGGGTAGCAAGATGTTGTTCAGTTTGACAAGCCCTCGACTTTTCTCCGCCGTTTCTCGTAAACCCTTCACTTCTTTCTCTCCTTCGTCGTCGAGGACTCAATGGACTCAGCTCAGCCCTGCAAAATCGATTTCCTTGAGAAAAAGATTCCTCTTGTTGCCTGCTAAAGCCACCACAGAGCAATCAGGTCTTGATTTTGCCTCTTTTAAGTCTCTAATTCGACCTATCCGCTTTAGTTTTCTGTTTACAAAGCTACTGGCCTCGAATTTGTTCTGAAAGTTGTAGCCTTTTAGAATTTTGGGTTTGAAAGCAATGTTTTTTTTTTCAGTCACTAAATTATAGTATTAAGACTCGAACCCTGTTAAGTTTCAACTCTTGAAGGGTTTGATTTGATTCCATGGTTATAGTTTTGATTTAGCAAATGTTGTTGTTTTGGACTTCATTTCAATGTTTAGAGTTCATCTCTGTTCTATATGTCTGCAATGTCAAAAGTTGTGTAACTAATAATTTGCAAAGATTAGGTATCAACTTTGTATTTGCTATGAAGTTCTCAATTACAGTCTTTTGTTTTCGTTAGGGGGAGGAGACAACGTGGATAGCAATGTTTTGCCTTATTGTAGCATCAACAAGGCTGAAAAGAAAACAATTGGTGAAATGGAACAAGAGTTTCTCCAAGCGATGCAAGTAACGCTACTTAAACCGTCAAACCATCCTTTTATGTAGATGCCACATAATAAATCATCAAGAGACTGAGAATTGCTTTTGTATTTTCCTTGCAGTCTTTCTATTACGATGGCAAAGCGATCATGTCTAATGAAGAGTTTGATAACCTTAAAGAAGAGTTGATGTGGGAAGGAAGCAGTGTTGTGATGCTAAGTAATCAACTATGAGACTAAAATTTTATATCTTTGTTTATGGTTTCTTAGGTGTAAAGCCCTGAACTCCTGATCTTTGCCTTGTTTTTTGAAACGCAGGTTCCGATGAACAAAGGTTCTTGGAAGCTTCAATGGCTTATGTCTCTGGAAATCCAATCTTGAATGATGAAGAATATGATAAGCTGAAACTGAAACTAAAGGTTCCATTCCCTTTTTATGCTTCAATCAAAATAGAAGTCTCCTATGATTCCTTTTAAGGTTCTGTTTTATGGTTCTTTCTGCTTTCATAGATGGATGGTAGCGAAATTGTGTGCGAGGGCCCAAGATGCAGTCTCCGTAGTAAAAAGGTAAATATAACATAAGACTCATTGTTCAGATTAGACCATAGGAAGATATTAATTTACAGTCTTTCTGAACTTCCTCAAATGCAGGTCTATAGTGATCTTGCCGTAGATTATTTCAAAATGTTATTGTTGAATGTTCCAGCAACCGTTGTTGCTCTCGGGCTGTGAGTCTCTATACCTAGTTCTCTATTCGAACATTCAAATCATAATAAAACCCAAATTTTGTCTTTGCTTATACTTTCAATTGGGTACTTGCAGATTTTTCTTCCTCGACGACATTACAGGTTTTGAGATCACATACATCTTGGAGCTACCGGAACCATTCAGTTTCATATTCACATGGTTCGCTGCCGTGCCTGCGATTGTATATCTGGCTCTATCAATTACCAAACTGATAATCAAAGACTTCTTGATCTTGAAGGTGAAAAACCATTACTCAGATTGTAAAAGAAATGCAACAAAGAATCCCTAATGAATGTTCTTGTTTCACAGGGTCCTTGTCCGAATTGCGGCACGGAGAATGTCTCTTTTTTTGGAACAATTCTGTCAATCTCGAGCGGCGGAAAGACCAATGCTGTCAAATGCACCAAGTAATATTTTAACTTGAGATCTGATTTCAAAAGTATAACATATACACACTATCTGAATCTTAAATTATCACTGTTTTATCGGTTTTAGCTGTGGAACCGCGATGGTGTATGACTCGGGGTCTCGGTTGATCACATTGCCAGAAGGAAGCCAAGCTTGAACCCTGTGAGGTACAAATATCATTTATAGTAAAATTCTGATTAGTTACTCTCTTTGAACCACATGGAAATCTGAGATAGTAAAATTTGATTTTCCAACAAGATTGAAGATGGAAAAAGAAGAATGGGTTTTGTCAGAAGCAAAACAGATTCGAAGTTAATGTATATGTAAGATCTTCCATGTTAGCTCTCTCTCCTTCACATGTTTTCTGATTTGTAAGTATTGTGTAAGCGATAAGAGAAATATTATATGAATACTTCTTCATCAACCTTTTGTAGCCTTGTAGGTAATATAAGCATTAATATAGTTTAATGAAACTGATCTAACCCGAAAAAAGAACTACATTTTAGATTCGTTTTATTTCTTGTATATATGAAAGGCCAAGTCCCACGTTGATTTAACCGTTAAGTCAATTAGCGTAAGCCCGGCTTGAATCTTCATAGCGTTGAAGAGAAATTATGTTCTACAACTTTAAACAAATTATAAGAAATGCAAAGTGTGAATTTGGTTATTTAAAATGGTGTGTAACATAAAACTTTGAATGATAGGAGAACTAAAGTCAACAGCTTATAATGAAAGGACAGACAAAGGTAACAAACATTAGCACGCCAATGTCTCTCTCTTTTTTTGGTATATTATAGATTACAATTTTTTCTTTTTGAATTTTAATTAACACAGGAATCTAATGATGATCATCATCTTCCCATGCCTCTATCATCATTTGATCCAATTTTCTCCTCCACTAGACCTATCAATTGCTTTTATGTTGATATGAAATGAAAAAGAGCATTTAAACTTTTATACCTCTACGTAAGAACGGTCATATGCTTATTTAACAATTATCATGTCTTCTATAAAGGTAAACGAGTAATCTGACAAATGAAGTGTAAGTGTTTATAATGTCTGTCCACAAAACACATCCCCACAAAGTTAGAAAAAAAAAAAAGAAAACACAATCAAAACTTTCTTTTTTTCTTTCGTCTTCTTCACTTCCTCTGAAAACCTTAGATTCTCCTGATCCTCTCTCATGGATTCATTCTGTTTTTGTACATTTAATATCTCAATCATCATCATACTTCTCTTATCATTCCACCAATCTGAGTCTCAATCGATTCAATCTACACATCTCCTTGATCTCATGATCAGAGATTACACCATTAGAAACTTTAAGCTAAATCTCAACACTGGCATCACTCAGAAAATTCATCTCCCTTCTAATTTCTCCGGTATAGACATCGACACGGTCAAGTTAAGGTGCGGGAGTTTGAGAAGATACGGTGCAAAAATAGGAGAGTTTCACATCGGTTCAGGCGTGACGGTGGAGCCATGCCCGGAGAGAGTCATGCTAATTAGACAAAACCTTGGTTCGAATTGGTCTTCAATCTACTCTACTGGGTATAACTTAACTGGTGAAAATTACCAGCTCGTGTCACCGGTTCTCGGTTTGTCAGCTTACAACGCTAACCCTGACGGTGTGGCCACGAACCCTTACGAGGTCAGCGTTGTGGGTACCGATCAAAACCCAATCTTGATCGATTTCTTGATTAGCAAGTCAAGTATTGACCCTAACCCTAAGGCGACGATGAAGAAGAACTCATCAGTCTTGTGTGCGTGTTTCACAAGAAACGGTAACACAACGATTAGCGACCAAGTTTCGCCGAATGTGTGTAAAGGGACAAGACAAGGGCATTACGCTCTTGTGATGAAAACAGAAGCTCATAGAGATGATCATGACAGTGGTGGAGTAGTGACGTCATCGACGGAGGTGAACGGTGGCAACGGAGGAGGAAAGTTAAGCCGGTGGAAAGTGGCGGTGGGGAGTGTGATTGGGTCAGGGATAGGGGCGATTCTGCTGGGAATGTTGGTGGTGGCTATGTTAGTGAAAGTGAAGAAGAAAGCAATGAGAGAAGAAATGGAGAGAAGAGCTTATGAAGAAGAAGCTCTTCAGGTTTCAATGGTGGGTCATGTTAGGGCTCCTACTGCTTCTGGAACTAGAACTCTTCCTAGAATGGCCGATGATAGGTATAAAAACACTCATTTAAATAATAATAATCATCCATAATTATGATAATCTATTTACTTATTTTTTCACTTTTTTTGGTGTGTTAATTGAGTATATTTATATACAAATAGTTTCAATGGCTTCAAGATGAAAATTTGTCCATTTTGTTTTAATTTTGTTTAAACGGCTATATAATCTTTTGTTTTCCTTTTACCCTCTGCAAAAGTAGAGACTTTTATAGAATGGAGCATTTTCTCTCTATTTATTTATGGTCAGTAAAAGTATTCAATTTATATATAAAAAAATGGAAGATAGTCCCTCCAACTTTCATATTGTAAGCTTTTTTCTTTTCCATTTTGATTTATAAATCTTTTTTTTCCAACTTCATTATTAAAACTATATATATATATATATATATATATATGTATAATTCTGATTTCGTAAGGAAAATATATTTTTATAGGAAATAGAATTTCCACCTACATATTTACAAGCATCTTCTCCTTTAGACAGTAGTAGCTATTGTTAATGCGAAGTACGGAATTATAAACAAATCACCACCTTCATTGCAACTTGCGATCAATCAGTATTCACTCATTTTAGTTTTTTTTTTTTTTTTCATTTGTTGGGGTTTTAGTTTATTAAGAAAAACTAAAAATAAAATATAGCTTAAATTTATTTTTTATAAATGTATTTTTTTAAATATTTTGATTGAATTATTTATGACTGGTATATCTTTTTTATTATGTGGCAATTTTCAAAGTATATCTTTAAGATTTAAGTTTGTATCTAAATTTCATTTGATACGAAATTAAAAACCAATTAAATACAATTCAGATCTAATTTTTAATATATAAAATCAGCATGTTTTGGCTTGATTTGACATAGATCTATAACATTTATCAACTATTTATTTAGTTATTGTTGTCAACGCCTGCCATCTAAGATTCTATAAGATCACTAGAGTTTTAACTGCATTTAACAAAAAAGGGTAAAAATAGTTATTAAGCCATAACTATTTTAGGTCCATCATCAAGCCCATTAAACTACTCAATCATAATCGAACGATTAAGATTGAATCTCAGACACACTAATCAGAAGCTTAAACCTCACGGTCCTAACCTGATCGCTTAAAATCGCACAACTTCACATGTCGTTTTCTGTTTTTCCCTGAGATTTCCCGGGAAAGGAAAAATAAATAAAATAAAAATGGCAAAAAGGTAAAAAAATGTTAATTAATATAAAAAAAACTACAATAAAAAGGCACAAAGAGAGGTTTCAACAACACTTCAACAAAAGCCTTTGTTAAATCTGAAGCATAACAAAAAAAAAAAGAAAAAAAAAAGAGTCAAAACGATGGATGATGAAGATCCTAGCGCAAGCAATGTGATAACGAATTCGAATTCTTCATCTCACCAGAATCAATCACCGTCGATGAATACTCCGGTGGTTTCACTAGAGCGACGAATCAATCGATTAATAAATGCAAATCAATCTCAATCACCATCAAGGTCTATATACTCTGATAGATTTATACCCAGTAGATCCGGATCCAATTTCGCACTTTTCGATCTGTCTCCTTCGCCGAGTAAAGATGGTAAGGAAGATGGAGCTGGCTCTTACGCGACTCTGTTGCGAGCGGCGATGTTTGGTCCAGAGACGCCGGAGAAAAGAGATATTACTGGCTTCTCTTCTTCCAGGAATATATTCAGGTTTAAGACGGAGACTCATCGCTCTTTGAATTCGTTTTCTCCTTTTGGGATTGATGAAGCTCCTGGTGTTTCTCATACTCCCGTTAAAGCTCCTAGGAAAGTTCCGCGATCGCCGTATAAGGTCAGGATTTTGACCCTGGGGATCATCATGATGCATTGTTTGTTTTGTGATTTGCGTGGATTCTGGTGTTTTGAAGATTGAATCTGGATCATGTCTTCTTTGTTTTAAGTTATTTTTGTGCATTCTGCGATTCTTATTGTTTTTCGTTGATGGGTTTTTTGTGTAATGTCTGCAGATTTGGGGGTTGGGGAGCTTAGTTTCTTGATCTTGTTGAATTTTTATCTTTTATTTAAATAATGCATAAGACAATTTGTGATCTTGGTGATGTTTTATTCTCTGATGGTCTAGAATTCGAGTTTAAGGTTCTAGTGTTGAGTGATCTAGATGAAGCCATTATTGAAGAAAGCTTGTTGTTTACTGTTTTTAGTGTGGTTTTTTCTATGTGAGGAGCTTGTTCTTGTTATTGGATTTGGATGTTTGTTTGTGGGAAATGTTGCACAGATGATTATAACAGAGGATTTTTATTGTGTTTGATTAGGTACTGGATGCACCGGCCTTGCAAGATGATTTTTATTTGAATCTTGTGGATTGGTCTGCGCAAAATGTTCTTGCAGTGGGATTAGGGAACTGCGTGTATCTATGGAATGCTTGTAGCAGCAAGGTGAGATTTTTTTGCCACTTACAAATTTCGAATAAACCACAGTAGTTTCATATTGTTTTCATGTTGATTAGTTCCTTAAAATTCAACAGGTAACTAAGTTATGCGATCTCGGGGCAGATGATAGTGTTTGCTCAGTTGGTTGGGCGTTACGTGGAACTCATCTGGCTGTTGGAACCAGTACCGGGAAAGTTCAGGTTAGATCTCATTTACGTTGCTTTGCAGCTTTCTGAATCTGGAAGAAATACTGTAAAGTAACTACTTACAGTTACAACATGATCAGACCTTATCGACTTATCGTATGGACTGTAGGACCTTATCTTTTACTGGGATCCTGATCATTAATGGTACTATATCAGGGGGATTATTACAAAAGTATTTTTTTTGGTTATAAAGAAGATATGCTCGAATAAAGCTTTATCAAAGGGTTTATACGTATTTGGACATTGCCTTGAGTGAAGTTAAATCCTTTGGGTTAAGATGGAAAGTAACAGAGCGCATATAAAACCTTGGAGGATAGGATTTATTTTGCTGCTTATCTTAGGATTTGAAGAATTTATGATGTTCTTTCTAGGGGATATTCACTTTAGTTGTGTTTTGGTAGATATGGGATGCGTCGCGCTGCAAAAGAACAAGAACAATGGAAGGCCATCGTCTAAGAGTTGGCGCCCTGGCATGGGGTTCATCAGTTCTGTCATCTGGTAGCAGAGACAAAAGTATTCTTCAGAGGGACATAAGGTGTCAAGAAGATCATGTTAGTAAACTGGCAGGTCACAAATCTGAGGTATGCGGACTCAAGTGGTCTTATGACAACAGAGAGTTAGCATCTGGTGGAAACGACAATAGGGTATGTACTATTATTTTATGATTTGCGGTTACATTAGTCTTCTTTTTAACCCTCCAACATGGCTAAAATGGTTAAAATTGTTTGCAGCTTTTTGTATGGAACCAACATTCAACACAACCAGTTTTGAAATATAGTGAACACACTGCAGCGGTTAAAGCCATTGCTTGGTCTCCTCATGTTCATGGGCTTCTTGCTTCTGGTGGTGGTACTGCTGACAGATGCATACGTTTTTGGAATACAACGACGAATACTCATTTAAGTTCCATAGATACTTGCAGTCAGGTAAATGTTTTCTTAACTTGACATGACTTCACAAAACATAACCAACATTTCACGGTTAATAATCTTCTTTGTTCTTGCGTATTACAGGTATGCAATTTGGCTTGGTCTAAGAATGTAAACGAGCTTGTTAGCACGCACGGATACTCCCAAAACCAAATCATAGTCTGGAAATACCCAACTATGTCCAAAGTATGACCTTTTTCTCTGTTTATTACTCTTCATTATAAAGGATCATATGTTTAACTCTGTTTTTTTGTTTGTTCAGATTGCAACTCTGACAGGTCACACATACCGTGTCCTGTACCTTGCGGTGTCACCCGATGGACAGACGATTGTAACCGGAGCAGGAGATGAAACCTTAAGGTTCTGGAATGTGTTCCCTTCCCCCAAATCTCAGGTAAAAAAACAAACTTAATCTACTTGTGTAATAAATGATCCCAAAATGGTATTTTCAGAGGAATTGATTCAATGTTTTTGGCTCCGTTTCAGAACACGGATAGTGAAATCGGGTCGTCTTTCTTTGGTAGAACAACAATTCGGTGAAAGTATCTTTCAAACACACAGACAAAGTTATAAGTTTCTTCATTTCTTCAACAGCTGGCAGCTTGAGTTGGTCGTCTCAACCAACTTTTTCACACGGTCACGGAAGAGTCATTAAATTCTTCTTTTTACACGGATGCAAAAGATCTAACCCTTTGATTTAATCACGATCTGGGTTCGTCAAGATGCGCAACAGTTTCTCAAAATTTTCCAGAAAGTGTATATCTTTATTCAATTTTTCTTCATATATCAAATATAGCTTCTTGTATTTACTTACGAACACAAACATTTTATAATGAGCCAATAATAAATGCAATAATTCTTTGTCATTCTCTATATTACTTGTTCTTCTTCTCTTTCTGTATTTGGTCGTAAATTAGATTAGACCACAGAATCTTTATTTGGTTAAAAAATGAAAAAGATTTGAAGAAAGAGACCAAATAAATCCAAGAAAATGATTTGGAATCATTAGAAGCAAGAAGTGGCTGATACGCTTTGTAAACCAGAGAGAAGTCTTTTGCCATCTCTTTACCTTCACGTTTCTCCTTAGTTTCACGTGTTCTACCGTCGACTTGGGTCCTAATATTCCCTATTACTTTACTTTAGTGATGATTCTCATGAATCTTTTCATATTTTAAAAATATAATTTCACTACTTTTCCAAAATATTACTTTAAATTGGTGATGACTCTCATGAATATATAATTTCATTTTTTTTTTTAATTCATAAATTCGTTATTTTTTTATTCTCTGTTCTTAAGTCTCTATCAACCAATAATTAATTCATCTTTATATATTTCAGTACTCTACCCAGTCTCTCTCTCTCTCACTTTTAATAGCTAATCTGTGGCAAAAATTACATTTTGAACTTGTGGACGAGATACTATAATGGGCAAGGCTTTTAAAGAGCAGACATGTTTTAACACAAAATATCAAACATGTTTTAACTTAATTTTGTACTATCTTTAACCTACAAACAATCATTATTTTCCTATACCACATTTTATGTACACCACACCAAACCGATATTAGATCCACCAAATGGAAAGACCTTTCCATCTCCTTTTCACTTTACAAACTACCAGAAACCAAAAGAGAAAACTTGTAAATTCGATATAAAACGACTAGAGTTTCTCCGGATTAGGAGTAGCAATTCCCTCGGTCTGAGTCCCTGAGTAACCATTTACACCTTCATTACTAAGACTATGAGACCATGGAATCGAGCTAACCGGTGGAAAACAACAACTGCACTCATCCGCGCACTGAGTCTCGGGAAGAGACTCAGTCTTATGACCATCAGGCGATGTAGCTTCCCAAAGCGGACCCCAACACTCGACTTTGTTGAACTCATTGACATTAGAATGGAAATAAACCCAAACAAGAGCTTCTTGTAACTCAGGATAGTTGTTCAACAAATTCCCATCTCCATATACAAAAGCCTTCAACACCTAATACATATATCAAAGCAATCAACATTTGAATACATGATACCAATTAAAATGTTCTTTTGAATTTGTGAACTTACCACTGGTAGTTCTTTGCAAAAGATAAAATATCGAAACTTTGCAAACAGATCTAAGAGGAAATGGCCACCGCTTATGTGACAGTGAACATGAAGCGACATTTTTCCTTGCACTTTCTTCCATTCTGCCACAACTTCATCTCGGTATAGCCTATTTGCCCATCCTTGCAACTATAAAAAACATTCATATCCATCAGTCTCTAAATTGCTTAAACCATAAAGCCTAAACTAAAAACTCTATCATGTTCTTCAAGAGCACCATCAGTGCATAGACACATCACAGATATTTACACATATGCACTGATGCAGATACATATATAGCTAGAAGAGAGGTAGCTTTACCTGAGAATTGTTTATTGAATGAGAAATAGCTAAAGTTAATTTAGCTGTAATGTCACTGTGAGTGAGTGTGTAAGTTCTTGGGAGCGTTGATGGATGCTTCTTCTCATCAACCCCTAAAAACAATACTTTCAATTTGGATGATTCGAAAATTGCTGGTCCAAACAACCTTGCAACCTGCACCATATTCAAAGACTTTGAATATGTTCTTACTTAAATTCAAGAATCATTTGTAGGCTCTAATATTCCTTGAACCAGACATAGATGAGAAAATACATAACTTCCATCAATACAGACATTGTTTATCAAAATGATTAAAAAGAACAAATCCTTACGGGAACAATCGATTGATTCTTCTTCTTGGATCTTCTATTGGCGAAGAAGAGTGAGCTGCTGCTACTGTTACTCAGTTTCTCTGAATAAGCTGGTTTCAGCTTCGTTGGTAGCAACAGATTCGCCGACAAAGTAGACATCTCTGCTCTCTTGAAACCAAATTAAAGCTTCAATTTTTCAGAAATTAAGACAGAAGAAAACACCCCTAAATACAGAGATGCCAAATTCTCACGCGATTTCTTGCGTGTTCGTACACTGAAACCACAATCAAAAAGCTTGTAACTTTAAGAAAGAAACTGAAAACCCAAAATTTTAAGCTTCTCCTTTTGCTTGATTGCTTGAAGCTTTGGTTTTGAATTATCCTATGGGATCTTCCTGGAATTTAGGGTTCTTTCTGAAGCGTATTAGCTTGGTTCTTCTGTTTAAAAGGTGTTGCTTCACGCTTCACACTTCCGTGCCCAAATCTGAACACTCTTTTGGAATTTTTCTGAACACGAGAGAGTGCCACGTGTACTCTAATCTTTGCATGAGCTTCCCCATGTGTCGTCATGGTGGGGCTAACAACTGGCTTTAACCGTCCTTTTGGATAACTTAGCCATCTCGTTGCGACAAAGAGACACAGATTCGGCTCTAACCGAACCTTTCTCATGTACAGTCCAGACACAGTAGTTGTCACTCAAACCCAAACTGTTCGGTTTAATTCCGGTTCAATTGAATTTCATTGGTTTACTCGGTTTAGTAATAGATCTCGGATTTGGCTTTGGTTTTCTAATTTATTTACAGGCTCATAACAGAGATAGATATATCTACAAAAGCAGAGTTTATGAAAGTGTAGGATAAACCATGTTAAACCATGGCTCAGGCTCAGTGATTGAAACTTTGACCTGTGAAACTCGAGAAGCTTCACTTGAATAGTTGTGGACAAGTGTTGTTGGAGATAGGATTCACAATCCTATCAGCCCGGTCCAATAAGAGTTTAAAGCTTATTTGCTGAGTGCACAAGTGTCTCATCAGTTCGGCCCAATACCGAGCAAATAAGGTCCATCTGTTGAGGTCCGAAGAGGAGTTGCCGACCCACTGCGAACACTCAAGTGCGACTCGGCGAGGGATTCAAGTTCACCGCACACGCGCTGAGTAACAAAAGCGGTTGACAAGGCGATTGACTCGCTATAAATACCCCTTGTATTTCGTTAATGAAAGGATCCGAAAAATCTCTCAAGAACTGATACCCGAGCTAAATACTTAAGATATTTATACTACTTCAAACGAATTAGAACGCCGAACTGAATCTCAGTTGAATTAGTTCGCCATTCTCGACGACCACCGTCTTTCAATCAAATATAAGATCCCTATCTTATTCCCGAGCTGATTTTTATCACAATCGTCTTTAATCTATTCTATTAAACGGAAATATCGCCTCCACGTTTACCATTAATCAACTATAATCAACATATACCGACTTATAACTTGCTTATCTATATTAGTTATCTTAAAAACTAACAGGTGTTGATGGAACTGGAAGAGTCAGAGAGTTACTGTTGAGCCAATGAACAACTAAGTTCATGTTTGGTCTTTTCATCACACTCTCTTGAACACTGAAAGATCCTCCGTCCAAGTATTGTTGCACTTGTGCGGAGACAAACAAACACAAGACATGTTTTGATTGTAAGGACAAAACAGAGAATGATCGAGAACAAGAAGAAGAAACTCTTGTTGGTACTCATTTTTCGAGATTATGCTTTTTAATGTCTGATTCTTTTGATCAAGAAGGTTTTAGATTACCTGAATTATGAGATCATCTTGGACTCAAATAATTATGACTTACGAGAATTGTCGTTAGGATGTTTACGAGTCTGACGAATCACTTGTTACCATTTGGGACATATTTATCTTATTTTATTACATCATAGAAATCAAGAAGATTTAGGTTCCTCGTCAAAATTTAAATCTGGGTTAAAAAATTTAGAGAACAAGAAAAATACAACACCACTAAACGTTGTCGTTTCTTAATCTAAACAATGTAAAAGACAAGAGGAATGCATTGGGGAAGTTGAGTTCTGACTCGATTCCTTAACTCGATATCATAAAGTATAAACCTTCTTCCTCTTCTCGTTCACTTCATCGCCATCTTCTCATATCTGGTATGAGCGTTTTCTCTGCATCATTTCGAATATTTGAACTCGGGTTGCATTTAATAGATTGGTTTTTTCAAGAAAAATCGATACTTTTGCAGACGGCAACACCTGAGTAAAATCGAATCAATGCTTTGTTCACTTGTTCTCTTATTGCCCTTTTGAACAGGTGAATCTTGCAAAAGCTTGAGATGATAAAGACTTTGGTTTCTCCTTGTAGTGTATGTACTGTGTTTCCTCCACTCTTGAATCCATGTTTACTTTTAACCAATTTATTTAATCCACGTGACCCAATTGTAGTTTTATTTAAATGTAGATGCATATAGTTGTCCATATGCCTCTGTAATATTTATTCCTGTATTTAGGGATTTGGATCTCAGAAACTCAAGTTTGACAGATCTTGTAAGAAAGTGAAGCCAAGAGCAGTAAGAATGGAACTCACAATCACTCAACCTGATGATTGGCATCTTCATCTCCGTGACAGCAATCTTCTTCAGGCTGTTGTTCCCCACAGGTCATATAACTTCTTGCAATTTTTGTTTTTTCCTTGATTTGCTTTGTTTTGTAACTGTATCATTTTGAGTATAACTGTGGGTGTGTGTCTTTTCACATTACTGTCTTGGTTGTTGTTGGTTTTTTATATAGAACAATTGTTGTTTGTTCGTTGATGGTTATGCTGTACTTGATGGTTAATGGTGTCTTTAAATGTGTGTAGTGCGAGTCATTTTAAGAGAGCGATTGTGATGCCAAATCTTAAGCCGCCTGTTACAACCACTGCAGCTGCCATTACTTACCGGGAATCTATCATGAAAGCTTTGCCATCTGGGACCAGCTTTGATCCACTTATGACACTTTATTTGACAGACAAAACTCAACCTGATGAGATAAAGCTTGCAAGTAAGTACCTGTGCTTTGGCCATCATGTTGCAGAGTAGTTAGTAGTTAGATACATTTTCATCTTTCAGATTGAGATTCTACTTGCGACTGTTCAGTTTATGCATATATGAACTCGTTTTTAGGGGAAAGTGGTGTGGTTTATGCGGTGAAGCTGTACCCTGCCGGAGCAACAACCAACTCCCAAGATGGTGTCACGGACCTTTTTGGAAAATGCTTACCGGTACTAGAAGAGATGGTCAAACAAAACATGCCTTTGCTGGTAAATAAATCACACAGCACATTAGACTTGTATTTTTGTCCTTTATACTGTCTTGTCTGAGGAAATGTTTTGGTTAGGTTCATGGGGAGGTCACAGATCCGAGTATAGATGTCTTTGACCGCGAGAAAATCTTCATTGAGACAGTTCTGCAGCCTCTGATCCAACGCCTTCCACAGCTGAAGGTAGTGATGGAACACATTACTACCATGGATGCTGTGAATTTTGTTGAATCTTGCAAAGAAGGTTTTTGTAACTATCTTATCTTCCATTTCTTGTCTTTTGGTTTACATTAATCTTCCTAGCTCATACCCTTTTGTTGATTATAGGGTCTGTGGGTGCAACAGTCACACCACAACATCTCCTTCTCAATAGAAACGCCCTTTTCCAAGGTGGATTACAGCCTCACAATTACTGTCTTCCTGTTCTCAAAAGAGAAATACACCGTATGTTCTTCACTTTCCTTTAGAACTTTTAACATTTCATTTCTTTCAGTAGCTTTCTGAAGATCATTGCTTTTACTTCATTGTACAGGAGAAGCCATTGTTAAAGCTGTAACTAGTGGAAGCAAGAAATTTTTCCTCGGCACAGATAGTGCTCCACATGAACGGACTAGGAAAGAATCATCATGTGGATGTGCTGGTATTTACAGCGCTCCCATTGCCTTGTCCTTATATGCCAAGGTCTTTGATGAGGTAAACTTTGTAACTTCAAACAGTTTACTTTCCCGGTTTGGGATTTCCTTATGTTCATAGCTTTTAATTCTTTTACATTCAGGCGGGTGCGCTTGACAAGTTAGAAGCTTTCACAAGCTTCAATGGACCTGATTTCTATGGCCTCCCAAGAAATTCGTCAAAGATCACACTGAAGAAATCTCCTTGGAAGGTCCCAGACGTTTTCAGCTTCTCCTTCGGAGAGATCGTCCCTATGTTTGCTGGAGAAACCCTTCAATGGCAAACATTGAACTAATGTGGTGGTTTTGAGTTGTCAATTTTTTTCTCCCAAATCAGTGTACCCGTTGAATTTTTTGGTATTGGATTTTCTTGCGGCTAAGTTATGCTCTGCATTGTTTGAAGAATAAAAGCAAGATATTGACCAAGAATGTTTATTTTGTGTTTGATTCTCTTTTCTTTTTCTCCATTTTAATCTACATGACAGTATAAGTCTCAATCAGAGTGGGTCTGATGCCTACTCCTCCAGACGAAGATGTCCCATTCTCATAAAGGCTAGGCAGAATTGCTGTTGGGTTAACTCTAGATGGACTCATTGGCCAAGGTATGTGTTCCTCCATATTCATTGATCCACCTAGATTCTGGTCTTTTCTAGATGGGTCCGTGTAAGATACTTGGGCTATAGTTTCATCCTCAGTTATCATGTCCGTAGATGTTTGCATTTGTCTAGCAGAATGATCTGGTAAACTTGAAATCTTGTCTTCCTCGTAAGACTTTGTAAATGAATTGTCTCTGCTCGTGGAATCTGAGCACTTTCTCTGCATATACATCATATTTTATTTCGGATCTCTGCCAAAACACTCAAGAAACGAAGAAACCTAAGATTAGAGATACCTGCACCGGTTTTGTGAGAGAAGAATCTGCAAGTATTGGCTGGACAGTTTGAGGTTCGTCTGTTTGTCTAACTTGTGAAGCTTGTTTTCTTGTTTTATTGCGCATTTTGATGTTGATTTCCTTACTGGGAGGGTATTTTGGTAGACAAGATGGATCACAAGGCAATGGCTCAGTTTTAAAGTACTGTTTTGCGGTGGAAGAAGTTTATCAGTTGAAGTCATAAGAACGACAGACCAACATTAAACAGAGGAAAATGTAAAGATCCCAATCCAAAATTACCTTGCTCTTGAGAGCACTAGATGCAGTGCCTCGAAAATCTGGATCTATTGAGAGCAAAGTCTCTAGAAGCGAAATAACAGAAGTTGGAAACTCTTTGAATGTCTGTGCTATATGTGATCCATATGGAAACATGGGTCTCAATGGAGTGGATAGCTGTAGCTTCAGTTTTTTCCAATAATGATCTGAAGGCGATCCACACAACTCGAATATCTTGTGCAGTTGATCTGTCTAACATTAGAATACAGAGAAAACAGTCTGAGACTTTGCTTATCTGGTAAGAACAAGACTGATTGGGATGTAATGGTGGCTTACCTCGTTTTTCCCCGGAAGAATAGGCTTTCCGGCATATAATTCACCTATCACGCACCCTGTGCTCCACAAGTCGATCCCAACACCGTAATGAGAGGCTCCAAACAAAAGCTCAGGAGGTCGATACCATAAAGTTGCAACTTGAGTAGTCAAAGGAACATTGTTATGAGGGTCGAAGAACGTTGCTAACCCAAAATCTGCAATCTTGAGGACTCCTTTACCGTTGATCAGAAGGTTCGAGCTTTTTATATCCCGATGGAGAACATGATTAGTGTGACAATGATCAAGCCCTCTTAAGAGCTGCCTCATGTAGCATTTAACCTGACAGAGAAGAAGAAGAGAGTACCTGAGAATTTGACACCCAAGTAATGAAGAGAGTTTGAACAGAAGCGATAAAAAGTACCTGAGGCTCTGAGAATTGGACACCGAGTAATGAAGAGAGTCCCAAGAGGTCATGTTCCATGTACTCAAAGATCAGGTATAGGGTAGAGGAATCGTGATCTACAAGCATTAAGCCTTCCAATTTAATGACATTGGGATGATCCAACTTGCGCAAGATTATGATCTCTCTGGCTATACACTTGATGCTTTCTGAGTTGTTGAGATCGAACCGGATTCTCTTCAAAGCTACGGTCTTGTTACGGACAATATCTCTAGCTTTGAACACCTTACTGAATGTTCCTCCCCCAATCTGTTGCAAATACAGAGAAAAAGTCTCTGTTTATGAAACAAGAATCAACAAAAGAGAGGCAGAGAAAATAAAAAAGAGAAAGAGAGACTTGTTCTTGCTTCTCGAAGTGAGATTCACGGCCAGGGCTCCAACCGACAAGTGCTTCACCAGCTACGGATATAAGCCACGGTGGCCAACCGGAGGCCGCTAATTCCGATGACCGAGGATGAACATTAACAACAAGAACGCTTTCTTCTCTCTTCAGCTCCTTGGGACATAAAGTATCACTCATCCTCAACAATTCTGAAACCTTTTGGACTTGATCATGACCATCAGCTATTATTCTTTCTGATGGAAGAGTATGGAAGCGAGGACGGTTTTCCGGCAACCCTTTTGTTGCCGGTTTATTTTTCCGAGAAGAAACGATGCAACCCATATTGGCCAAAATCTTGAAACACACGGCACTGAATTTGTTACAAAGACATGTACATTGAAATAGAGATAGAATATAGAAAGTGCAATAAAGAAACGTAAACTAAACAATCAAACAAAGTGAAAGAAAAAAAGAAATGTCAGATGTCTGAATAGAACCAAATTCGCCGGAAAGCGACAGTACGTAATCCAACTTATTCTCTTAGAGAGCAGTAGAGCACACACCTACCCATGGACCCCTCTCTGAAATGCTATGTCGCTAATCTTTTTTATTCTCTTCAGATTTTTGATTACGTAACTAATGGTTAACCGATTTGGTTTAGTTCGCTTTGTTCTTTTTTATGTACTTCGGCTCTGGGGTTACTTGTCGGATCAAAAGAATCAGAAACCAGAATGATATTATGATATTGGATTTGGTATTAACCTGTTCTATTTCTGTTAACGTTTATAAGTTGGATTATTGTTTTCTAAAACATAACGACACAAGAGTTTTATTTTTTGGGGTACATATAGAGAGAAGTGATAGAAACGTATTTTACAGGTAAAATTTTTAAGTTTAGCTCCTTGATTAAGAACAAATTGATACACTATGTTCAGAATTTATTTGATATCTCAGATTTTTGGACGAAAGTATAATACAACAAAAAAGTTGATATTTGATACAATTCATTTTGAAGTTGTGAGTTTAGTATTGAAGTGAGACTTTCTTGGATTGTCTTGTCTCAGGAGGTCCAATGAACAAACCAGTCTCCACTTCCATATCATCTATGTTCACTTCTGATGATGATAACGTTGACTGTGATGATGCTACTGTTGCTCCCATTCCAAGCAAATTGTACTTACAAAATTCACCAAACCTCTTGATTAGAAACACATTTACGTTTTATACTAGTAATATATAGTATTAGTACGTAGCATTTAAAACTCGAAACTAAAATTGTACCTTCTCCTTCAGTTCTTTATTTTCCTTAACGAGTTTCCTCTCCTAAGATTTTGACAAGGAACAGATAATTTTTTTTAGTTTTGACATATGAAGATCGAGAAAGAAGATGACTAATCTAGAAATACATATGTATAAACAACACTAACACACATTTAGTGAAATACTAAATTTGGTTTTACCTCTTCCTTCAACTTCTGGATTTCTTCACGGAGTAATTGGTACTGAAAATAATTAAGTATACAGATAGTTGTAAGCAAATTTCCACATTAAAATTAATTTTCTGAATAGACATTTGCATATATATTCTATAGGAATCGTTAAAACCATTCATCCTATACTATTAGAATAGTTGAACTGCTGATACTCATATTTATTCCAATTTTATCATGAGGACGATAATATGATTAGTAAGGCCATGCAAACCATGTACATATATATCTATTATAAACCCATGCATGGAACGACACAAACAATAATCAATAAATCGTATGTTAGATGTATAATAGAACAACGTTTTGGCATATATAAGAATTTTTTTTTTTAAAGAAAAAACAATGATTTTCTTATAACGTACAAACAAACTGAATTTTGGTTTATATGTATCTTTAACATGTGTAGATCACAGATTTTATGAGTAAGATCATTTCTTTAAATACACAAAGACATGTACATATAACATAAAATACAGTATATCATTATTCTCAAAATCGCATAGAAACGAGAATATTTGGCTAATCCTAATATCATTTATCATGGGTAATTGAGTGTGTGAATGTATGAATGAAAGCGAATTTCCAAAATTCATATTATATTAACACTTGGTGTGACATTATGTGGAATTAATTGTAAATAATACCTTCTTGGCTCTAATCCTAGTCAAGCCTCGCTCCAACTGATTCTCTAACTGTTTCAGCTCCTCGGTAGAACATGTATCAATGCCTTCCCCAAGCAATTTTCTGCAATTATTAAACAATCAAAATGTCTTACAGTGTCTATACAATTCATATAAATAAATAAAATTTCTCATAAGATAGTACTATATATATATCTATATATATGTGAGTTCCAAACCGTTTAGATATCTCTAGCTGTTCAATCTTTTTTGTCAAGCCATGTGTTTCGTCTCTCGTTTGCTGGCAAGTAATAGTAGTGTGAAACATTTAAAACTCACCACAAAAAATATAGTAAAAGATTATTCATCCGCAATTTGTAAAACCCAAAATAATAATTTTAACCATGAAAAATTTGGAAAAGAGTTCAGTTTACCTGAGAATTAGCATCTCCCTTATGGTTAATCCCAATTTCTTTTACTCGTCTCTGATATCGTTCTATTGTTTTTGCTATACTGAAAAGAGTCAATTAGGAGCCAAGAATCAAAAAAAAAAAACGATAATGTGGAGTCAAAACGTATTCATGTCAGATTCCAACAAGCAAAATCAACAAATTATAAATGCTTGTATAAGAATATGAGTGACAAAAAGGAGTAAAACAGTTCTGATAAATTTATACATAATTATTTACGCAGAGACGCCATCGTCATGCATGACCGTTATAATCAATTGATTATATTCATTGAACGTGTATTAGAGAGAGACAGACAGAATCATGTAAATATGGTTTAGTTGCATTGTTCCCAACAGTTACGATATGATCTCATGTTTCGAGGATCATATCATACACATGACATACTTTTGTTGAAAGTTAAACTTGATTTTGAATCGAGTCTAATTATTGTGCTAAATATCCAATAATTATTGATGGCACAAATCCAAATTTTAGAGCTTTTTTCTAGAAATATTTACACCTCCACCTTCTTAAGGATTTCTAGAATAATCTTCTACCACCTTAAACTAGATATTTTTATAGAATCATCTAGATAATTGTAATATTATAATCTAGATATTATGGTAGAGTAATCTTCATATAAATTTTTTACTCTCTTCCAAACACTAACACTTTCTCCATCACTTCACAAAATTTTACTCTAACAAAGTGGTATCAGAGCTAGAAGATTCTTTGAAAGATGGCAAGTAACGGTGTTCCCTTCCAAGTTCTGATGCTCACAAAGAGCAACTACGACAATTGGAGTCTACGGATGGTGGCTATCCTAGGAGCGCATGATGCATGGGAGATAGTCGAGAAAGGCTTCGTTGAACAAGAGAATGAAGGTAGTCTTTCTCAAACTCAAACAGATAGTTTGAGAGACTCAAGAAAGAGAGACAAGAAGGCTCTTTGTCTAATCTATCAAGGATTAGATGAATACACGTTCGAGAAGGTCGTGGGAGCACAGACGGCCAAGGAAGCATGGGAGAAGCTTCAAATTTCTTAAAAAGGAGCGGAGCAAGTTAAGAAGGTACAACTTCAAACTTTAAGAGGAGAATTTGAAGCCTTGCAAATGAAGGAAGGTGAACTTGTGTCTGATTACTTCTCAAGAGTTTTGGTGGTTACAAACAACCTAAAAAGAAACGGTGAGAAGTTAGATGAAGTGAGAATTATGGAGAAGGTTCTTAGATCGCTAAACCCAAAATTTGAGCATATTGTCATCGTCATCGAAGAAACAAAAGATTTGGAGGCTATGACGATGGAAGAACTTCTTGGGTCGTTGCAAGTTTATGAAGAAAAGAAAAAGAAAAAGGAAGATATTGCTGAACAAGTGCTCAAGATGCGGATCGATAATACTAGTGAAGAAAGAGGCCAAACTTATCAAAGACGTGGTGGTGGCCAAGTACGAGTCGAGGTCGTGGATATGGAAATAGACGAGGATTGAGGCCCTATGAAGACAACACCAACCAAAGAGGAGAAAGCTCATCAAAAGGTCGTGGAAGAGGAAACCCACAATCAAGCTATGATAAATCAAGCATAAAATGCTACAATTATGGGAAGTTTGGACATTATGCTTCCGAATGTAAAGCTCCTAACAATAATAGATGTGAAGAGAAGGCGAACTATAGTTGAGGAGAAGGCCAACTATGTCGAAGAAAAAAGCCAAGAAAAATATATGTTATTGATGGCTTACAAGAAGGACGAACAAGATGATGTTCACTAGTGGTACCTCGATAGTGGTGCAAGCAATCACATGTGCGGGAGAAGAAGCATGTTTGTGGAGCTTGATAAGTCGGTGAAAGGAAATGTGGCTTTAGGAGATGAATCAAAAATGGAGATGAAGGGTAAAAGAAACATTCTCATCCGATTGAAGAATGGAGATCATCAATTCATTTCCAACGTTTACTACATTCCAAACATGAAGACAAATATCTTGACTCTTGGACAACTCTAAAAGAAAGGTTACGATATTCAATTAAAAGATAATAACCTTTCTTTAAGAGACCAAGAAAGCAATCTCATCACCAAGGTGCCGATGTCGAAAAATAGATTGTTTATTCTTAACATTCAAAATGACATCGCGCAATGTCTCAAGATGTGCTACAAAGAGGATTCTTGGCTTTGCCATCTTCGATTCAGACATCTAAATTTTGGAGGATTTGAGTTACTTTCGAAGAAAAAAATAGTGAGAAAACTACCTTGCATCAATCATCCGAACCGAGTGTGTGAAGGATGTCTACTTGGAAAACAATTCAAAATAAGTTTTCCAAATGAGTCAAGTACAAGAGCTCAAAAGCTATTGGAGTTGATACATTCAGATGTATGTGGTCTGATCAAGCCAAGATCACTCGGTAAAAGTAACTACTTCCTTCTCTTTATTGATGATTTTTCAAGAAAAACATGGGTTTACTTTTTGAAAGAAAAATCCGAGGTGTTCGAGTACTTCAAAAAGTTTAAAGCCCATGTTGAGAAAGAAAGTGGTCTTGTAATCAAAGCCATGAGATCCGACCGTGGGGGAGAGTTCACATCAAAGGAGTTTCATAAGTATTGTGAAGATAACGGCATTCGAAGACAACTAACGGTGCCAAGATCCCCTCAACAAAATGGAGTAGCAGAGAGGAACAATAGAACTATTCTTGAGATAGCAAGGAGTATGCTTAAAAGCAAAAAATTACCAAAGGAGTTTTGGGGCGGAAGCGGTCGCGTGTGCGATGTATCTATTAAACTGATCTCCGACAAAAAGTGTTTTCGGAAAAACACCACAAGAAGCTTGGAGTGGAAGAAAGCCCAGTGTTTCTCTTCTAAGAGTCTTTGGAAGTCTTGCTCATGTTCATGTACCGGATGAGAAAAAGAGCAAACTAGATGATAAAAGCGAAAAGTACATTTTCGTTGGATACGACACAAATTCAAAAGGATACAAGCTTTACAATCCCGATACGAAGAAGACGATTATTAGTCGAAATGTTGTGTTCGATGAAGAAGAAAAATGGGATTGGAGATCAAATAATGAAGACTACAATTTCTTCCCACACTTTGAAGAAGAAGATCCAGAACCATCAAGAGAAGAGCCTACTACACCACCAACTTCACCAACAACTTCTCATAGAGAAGAAAGTTCTAGCGAAAGGACCCCACACTTTAGAAGTCTGCAAGAGCTTAATGAGGTAACCGAAAATCAAGACAACCTTAATCTTTTTTGTCTATTTGCAGAGTGTGAGCCGATGAATTTTCAAAAAGCCATGGAGAAGAAGACATGGAGAAATGCCATGGATGAAGAGATCAAGGCGATACAAAAGAATGATACATGGGAGCTAGCTACACTTCCAAATGAAAAGAAAAGGCGATTGGTGTGAAGTGGGTGTACAAAGAAAAGGAGAGGTGGAAAGATACAAGGCAAGATTGGTGGCGAAAGGATATAATCAAAGAGCTGGAATCGACTACGATGAGGTATTCGCTCCCGTTGCTCGTCTTGAAACCGTTAGACTAATTATTTCATTGGCGGCTCAAAACAAGTGGAAGATACATCAAATGGATGTCAAATCAGCCTTTTTAAATGGAGACCTTCAAGAGTAAGTTTACATTGAACAACCACAAGGCTACATAGTCAAAGGAGAAGAAGACAAAGTATTGAGGTTAAAGAAGGCTCTTTACGGGTTAAAACAAGCTCCAAGAGCTTGGAATACTCAAATCGACAAGTACTTCAAGGAGAAGAACTTCATCAAGTGTCCATATGAGCATGCATTATATATCAAAATTCAAAACAACGATTTATTGATTGCATGCTTATATGTAGATGACTTGATATTAACGGGTAACTATCCAAACATGTTTGAAAGAATTCAAGATGGAGATGACGAAGGAGTTCGAGATGACTGATATTGGATTGATGTCGTACTACCTTGGAATTGAAGTGAAACAAGAAGATAATGGTATCTTCATTACGCAAGAAGGCTATGCAACAAAAGTGCTTAAGAAGTTCAAGATGGATGACTCGAATCTAGTAAGCACGCCGATGGAATGTGGAGCCAAGTTATCAAAACAAGAAGAAGGAGAGAGTGTTGATCCAACAGTTTTTTAAGAGCCTCGTTGGAAGCCTACGTTATTTAACGTGCACAAGGCCTGACATCTTATATGTGGTAGGAGTAGTTAGTCGCTACATGGAGCATCTAACAACGACTCATTTTAAGGCAGCAAAGAGGATTCTCCGCTATATCAAAGGTACCATTGACTTTGGTTTGTTTTACTCTATTTCTAACGACTACAAGCTCGTTGGATATAGCAATTGCGACTTGAGTGGAGACATAGATGATCAAAAAAGTACAAGCGGCTTTGTATTCTACATTGGAGATACGGCTTTTACATGAATGTCGAAGAAGCAACCAATTGTCACTCTTTCCACATGTGAAGCAGAGTATGTTGCAGCTACTTCATGTGTGTGTCATGTTATTTGGTTAAGAAACCTTTTGAAGGAGTTAAGCATGCCACAAGAGGAGCCAACAAAGATCTTTGTGGATAACAAGTCAGCAATAGCTTTGGCAAAGAACCCAGTCTTCCATGATCGAAGTAAGCACATTGAGACACGCTATCACTACATTAGAGAGTGTGTTAACAAGAAGGATGTGCAATTGAATATGTGAAGACACATGATCAAGTAGCTGATATATTCACCAAGCCTCTTAAGCGTGAAGACTTTATCAAGATGAGGAGTTAGCTTGGAGTAGCAACATCAAGTTTAAGAGGGGGTGTTGAAAGTTAAACTTGATTTTGAATCAAGTCTAATTATTGGGCTAAATATCCAATAATTATTGATGGTCCAAATCCAAATTCTAGAGTTTTCTCTAAAAATATCTACACATCCACCTCCTTAAAGATTTCTAGAATAATCTTCCACTTCAAACTAGATATTTTTATAGAATCATCTAAATAATTGTAATATTATAATCTAGATATTATGGTAGAATAATCTAGATTTAGAATAAAATATTTGAGATATTTTGTAATGTGGAAGCTATAAATACCTCATTTCACTCTCATTTGTAACGAAGTCTCAAGTGAAGAAAATAAGAGTAATCAAAAGCTTTCTTCATAAAAATTTCTTACTCTCCTCCAAACACTTATACACTTTCTCCATCACTTCACAAATTTTCACTCTAAGAACTTTAACCTTTTCTAATTTCAACACCCTAATATTTCGAAACAAAATTTGGTTAAATATAAACAAAAGGTTTGTTTCTATACTTCAAAATGTATAAAATAGTAAACACCATAGCAATATTCAGATTTATGATACAACACAACAATGCGCCAATATTATACATATATACAACAGTTCAATACATATACAGAGACAGACAGATGTGTGTATATATATATATATATATATATATATATATATATAGATGCACATGGACATGCTCCGATCGACATAGAAATTAATAATCTTTACTCTTTAAAATACATTAAACAGTGGGTTAAGAACTGGATTCTGTGGTTAATAGTGCCTAGTTAATTGTGATTAAGTTTCTTTTGGCTTTGTTCTAAAGATACTTAAGTACACGTTCAATGTTGAAGTGTCTAATCCTTTTACTCTTATGTTTAATCAGCACAATAACCCAATAAATAAAATAAGAGAAAACATAAAAAGAATGATAATTCTGATCTACACACACACATGCGCTGACTCTGCACTGTTATTTGTAGGTGAAATTAAAGTGAAGCAAAATGTCTCTTTGTGCCACATTTTTACAGATCTATACTTGCGTCGATAATGCATATACACACATATACAATAGAAGCATGTAGACCGACATATGTACCAGAATACAAATGTGTTACATTATATCATGTACTCACCATGCTTAGACATGACTGTTCACACATAAATGAGAAATTTATCCATATCTTTTGAACATGTGTAAAAGTATTCAATATTGTGTACTATATATATATATATATATACATACTATTAACTATATTGAACCATGATAAAATCAATCTCGCAAACACACTGTATATGTATGTATGTGAGTATACACATATGTGGACAGATTGTAAACATGTCTAAATAAGGAAATATAGCGTTAGTTTCCAACTATGGCTGTTTTGCCTATTTCATTAAGATGCTGAATCGTTGATATAAATAGGCCTAGTTTGAGTAAGTAAAGACACTATACTCAATAGTCTGATATTGCTACATTAATTACATACAAAGTAACTATATAGATTGCTAGCATTGAAGTCTAAACGGATACGCATCAATTATTATGTAAACTAAAGCTGTTCCCATATCAAAAAGATCTCAAGAGAAAGTCAAACAGATCAACTCATCTACAGCGAGTAGTGGATGGGCTCACAACAGGTGTATATATATACATACATATATTTACACACATCATAGGTTGTAGTGCCATAAAAATCTGGTGACTACATCTTGTAATAAGATCATTAGTTTCAAACCTATAAAAATCCTCCATTTTCTTTCTTGATCCGATCTACTTTTTCTAAGAAACAAAATCATCTATATATCACTCTCTAATCAGATCTTGATAACCATATAACTGAATATAGTCCATCGAATCTTTTAAATAATTAGCCTCTCAGTCGAATCTGATAACAAGTTGATCAGTATAAAACGAGTTTGCACAAGTAGATTATAAAAAAAATAGGAGCCATACCTAGAGCTAGAGAACTCATAGAGTTTGGATCTTGGAGAGAAGATGACCAAAGCAACTTCAGCATCACAAAGTACCGACAATTCGAAGGCTTTCTTCAAAAGTCCATTTCTTCTCTTCGAAAACGTCACTTGCCTGCTCGTTGCGTTCTCTATCCTCTTCATTTCCGTTTTGCCCCTCACCATCCTTTACTTCTGTTTAAAATCACACAAGAAAAGTTTTATTTATGTAACTAAACTAAAACGAATAGTATCCAGAAAGTGACCAAGAAAATCAACAACAACAATAAGTGGAATTTTGAAAAGAAGAAAATCTTTAATTTAACCATTTCAAGAAGGAAAAAAAATCTATAAATAGAATATGGATCAACCAAAAACTGAAGAGGGAGTTCGGGATTTACCCTCTTTGTATGTGATTTGGATTGATGTGTATCTCTATGTGTATATGAGAGTGGATTGAGAGAAAAAATAGCAAGATTTTGGGAAGAGGGTGTGATACAGGTTCTTGGAAAGCCCTAGATTTCTGATGGAGGAGGGGGAGAGAAAAAAAAAAAAGACAAAGTTATTTTCTTTATGATTGATATATTTGACAACTATGCCATTATCTCTCTCTTACGCCTATAACCCTAGACCTGGCTAGCAGTACAGCGCTTTTATTTTTAGTAATAACATTACGTATATTCTTTCTTCTTTTGGTAAAAAATCTCAAATGCAAGCTGAAAGCCAATATATAAAAGTAATAAAATAAGTACGATAATTGTGGGCGGGGGAAGAATAAATTTTCCAATGAATTGACAAGGAAAATAATCATGCTGTTTGGTAAATAATTGTTCTTATATAGTAAACGGATAGAGTTATGGATTGGTGTAACTGCAGATTTACATCTTAAACATAATTAAGTGGGGGGTGGGGGAACTGAAGGAGATATTGAAGGGTAGTGGGGGAGATCTTGGCACGTGTCCATATTAACCGACAACCCATGGATCTGGTGTCCATCAAAGTAGGTTTAACTATTGCACCTGGGGACAGCCATATATAGTTCTTGTCCTTTGCCAGCTCCTCTCGGACCACTCACTCACGCACCTACCGTTTGATCGTCTCTCTTCTCCAACGCACACCGTCCCATCTCCATAAACCAATATATTCAAGTGTAGACTTCGACACAAAATGGGTAACCATTTATTTCATCACTTGTATAGTTGTATATAACTTATGTTATTTACTTTTCGTGACTACATACATGATAAATAACCATGGTTGACTTAATCATAGGGATGAACAGTACGACCGCTCCAGATCTGCGTTTTTTTTTTAAACAGAAAATTTAGGAAATATTTTTATATGGAAAAGAGACAAAAAAAACAAAATTTATTAAACAAAAGGGTCAAAAAATATATTGTGAAATAAAAGGGTCCATAATATTTTTTTCTTTACACATAACATACAAATTTTTGAAATTTTTTTTCTTAATAATTTTAAGAGATCTATTTGTTAAATTTAGAACCTATAAAATGTTTAGACACTGTATATAATGTGTAATAGTGCTAAGAATCAACGTCAAAAATGAAATTATAGTTCTGCCAAAAAAGAAGAGGCAAAATTATAGCTTAGCTTTGACATTTGTATATGGCCCCATATAGTTTACAGAGGAAGGGCGTGTTTTGCTGGCAGGCAATTGCGACTGCGACTTGGAAATCGCAAGTCGTTGTTCGTTTATCAATCGCTATGTTGTTCGTTTAGTAATCGCGCGACTGGTCGCTGCGTTGTTCGTTTAGCAAACGATGCGACTGATTTTTAAACTTTTCTTTTAAATGAAGAAATTTGATTTATAATTAGATTTCAATATATTTTTATAATTTACTACTATTACATATAGTAAAACTTCTATAAATTAATACTCTATAAATTAATAATCACTATAAATTAATAAATTTCTCTGGTCCTGAGTCGGACCAGTGTAAAATTTAACACAATTCGATAAGATAATAAGATAATAATTTTTTTAAAATTCCTTTGTAAATATATGGTCCCAACAATAGGATAAATTAATAATTCGTATTGTATTCACATAATTTTTTCGTATTTAATCCGTCATGGTTGATTTGGCAACATCTTTTAGATGAGGAGTCATTGTTAAGTTTGGCGTAAAAAAATATAAGATGACGTGAAGAATGCTTAATGAATTACCAAAAAGAGTTATTAAAGTAAAAGAATGTCGTGGAAGGCAAAACAAAATAAGTAAATACAAAAAAAAATAGAATATTAACAGAATATATATATATATATATAATATTGACAATAATACATAAAAAAGTTTAAATAAAATAAAAATTAAAAGATTATAGAAGTGAAAATTTTTATCTCTTTTAATTAATAATTTATTAATTTATCATCATAAATTAATAATTATTAATTTATCGATAAATTAAAACCTTTATAAGATAATAAATTTTTATTAATTTATAGAGGTTTTACTGTATATAAAAAATAAATATTAAAATTTTTATAACAAAAATTTAAACCAAATATGATAAATAAAATCATAAATTTATCAATGAAAATATAATAAAAACATAAAATAAAATTATTTTGGCAGTTGCTGTGTTGTTCGTTTGGCAGTCGTAGGATTCAGCGACCGGTCGCGCGACCAGTTGCTGAAAAAAACAACGACTCAAATTTTCAATCGTTGGTCGCTGCAACCAGTCGCCGCGATCGATCGCTGGATCCTGCGACTGCCAAACGAACAACGCTTGGTTGCTGGTCACGGTCGCCAGCCAAACGAACACGTCCGAAGTTGAAACAAAACATTTCCTTTTTCCATAGATGAAACAGAACTTTATGCAAAAAAAAAAAATGAAAAGCACAGTAGTAACTTTAATCGTTTTGATAAATAAACAACCGGTCAGACGTCCGTGCATAAGTCCAATAAGATAGTAACACATGTACATGTTTTCACGTGGCAGCTTCGACTCTTGTTTAATGCGCTTCTTAAGCACTTCTTTGCTTTTTTACTTTATTCGTTTCCCGTTTTAAAAAATACTACTACACTATTGTAATCTTGCATTACCAAGTGGTTATCCACTTTTGGATGCGTTTTCACAATAATACGTTAAAATAACATTTGTTTATTCTTTCATACCTTGGAAGGTGTCGCACGCTAGGAGGACCACATCCCTTTCACCTAATTGAGCGTACAAAATTGCTTATTAAAACTGCATTTCCTGTTTTCCATATATAAGTAAAAGAAAAAGAAACTATATATGTGAGTGAGAATCAATGTAATGATTTATAATGATATAACATCTGCCCAGAGTTGACTATATATTTTAAATTATCTTTCATAAGCTGGTTCATTTAGATCTGTTTGTCTTTTTTTTTTGGGATAAAATTTCTAACGATCTTAATTGGTGGTGTAATATGATATTAGCATAACGTATATGAGCTAATTTATCATTATGGTTCAAATTATATATTTGATGGAAACGTTATCTAGATTTATCAGTTATATATAATATATAGGGATTTATCTCATAAATGTTATAGTATATTTATTAAGCTTGCTACGAACGGGAATACAGTTGAATATGAAATATTTGATGTTATACTATACGCTTGATGATGGAGCCAAGAGATACGGGTTTAGCTTTAATAACCGTCACAACAACAAGGCTATATGATGGAGGAAGACTTGGTTTGGGAAAAGATTAGACCAGGTATATGCCACTTATGTATACTACTATTAGATATCCTTGTAAAGAGAGATGCATGGTTCTATATTCAGTGACTCTCGATTAGAGTTAATGGAGACTCTGTCTTCGGTAACTTCAAGGTCTTCAACAGTTCATCAAAAAAAGACGAGAATACTGAGTAAAAATCTCCCTCATGCTCATTTCTCTCCCCTTCTCCATTTTATTTTTCTCTTTCTCTCTCTCCAAGCTCAAGATCCCATTTTACTGATGGAGCCATGAAGCTGGCGGGAATTCCACAAGCAAAAAGACCGTTGAAGAAAAGAGAAAGAGTTATTACTCCTCCATCTCCAGAGCCAGAGGCTGTGAGTTTTATGACTTTTCGATATTTCCCCTTAGAACTTAAGGAGAGTCAATATATGTTAGTTTTGAAGTTACAAATAGAAGATTGGAATTAGAATCTTAGGACTTTTGGTTTTGGAGAGTCAAATCACTGTTTTGCGTTTCTTTTTTTTTGGGCTGCAAATGTCTAACTTTCACTGTTTGAGCTCAAATGCAACACAAATAATTATCTACTTTATTTCTTGATAAGTTGGGATCGATTCTTTAGACTGCTTCTCATGTTGTGTTGTGTTATTTAATTTGTTCTATTGACTTCCTATGCTCACCATTATTTGTCTTCTTCTTTTCTTATGTATTTCCTTGTGTATATAATTCTCTTCGGCGTTATCTTGCAAACATGCGCACTTGTGGGATGCTTTGTTCCGAGAGCTGCTTCCGGAGGTTATTTTCATCAAGAACTCTCTGCACGCTTTTCTCAGCAATCAACCACCGCATTTCACTATTTTGGTGGTTTCATAGGTCTGGAACAAATGGAAACATGATGTTGCATTGCTCTCTTCAACATATTAAGAGGTCTCGATATAGGAGTGCCACTTCTTGAAGATGGCAAATATCTTCTCCACTCATCCATGGGAGCAGCCTGAGGTTTTCGTGCGTGACTCTTCTTTCATTGCCCTCCACTAGTTTACAGACCTATGAAGACTGAATATAACTGTGAAAATCTGATTTGGAAACCTGACCCTTGATTAAGCTTGGTGATGAAGAGTGTCGATGAGAAGGAGGTGCTGCTTACAACTCACTCGCTGAAAAGGACAGAATTAGCTTGGCAGTTATTTGCAAGGTAATGTACAACACTTTTACAATATAAGATGGACAATACAAAAGCTAAGAGAATTATGAACTTAAAACCATGCTTTTATATCTTGTTACAAAGCTTGTATTACTCTAAACCAAAAAAAAAAAAAAAATAGAAACACTCATTTGGACATTTCTTGCTCATACAACTTTTGTTTGGTTAATCAACATACAAATGTGAACCACCTAACATGTACTAACCTCTTAAAATTGACACACACACAAACAAAATTAGATACTCATGTGCAGTAGCTAGCTTTGTAAAATATCGTATAAATTACTCTTGACACATTGCACTTCTAAAATTATAATTATAAGAACATGCATAAGCAATATAGATGTTTATTATTTTTTTGAATCTGAATTCAAAATATAACAATATATATATATATATATATATATATATAATATTTAATTTACTTAAGCATAATCTATAACATACCCAGTTAGTAAGGATTTCAGTTCTTAGTAATAAGGTATGAATCAATTAACAAAAGATATATATTTGTCAATATCTCCATTACTTCTTCTTGTGCATAGTAAATTAGATTGGATTTTAATTATGGAGAAAAAGTGAATACTGAATAGTAGTGACAAATGATAGGTGCATGGTGAAGTCATGGATTACGGCATAGAGATTTAGTAGTATTTTAAAGGTTAAACATTTTAGACCATATATATATAGATATATTAAATTTTTATATAAAAGCAATATTTATTAGAATGTTTTGTAACCATGTTCTTGGCCTTTTACTTAATAAAATATTAATCTTATTTAACTAATACTACTATTACTTGTGATTTTGTATGATATATGGAAAATTCATGTTGTTTTTTTTAATTTGCGTAGGATATCCAGTATCGTCTAATTTTTGTAGTGTACCTAAGAGCGTTTTGTTCCTAAAAAGAATTGATCTTAAGTAAACATCTAAAAGAGAGATATATATATCAAAACTAATATAACGACATATACCTATATATTCCAATGGTTGATTAAAATATTGGTTCATAATATTTCATTTATTAGAAACCAAAAAATATCCATATATGTATATACTAATAGATAAAAAGTGAATAACATTGAAACAAAATTAACAAAAATAAATATTTAATTTAATTACATATAAAAATAAACAACTTTAATCAAGTGATAGTTACATTCTTGAAAAAAAAAAATTTCTTTAAACTCAAATTCAATAATTAATGACCGATGTTTGTGATCCAAAAAAACGTTGGATGATTTAGTAATTCAATAAATTTCCAGTAAAAGGAATATGTATTTAGTTATTTATATCTTAGATCCAATTATCCATATAAATAAATAAAAAACCATAACAATATGTTTAACACCAAGATTTCTCTAATGGATTTGGTTTATTTATCTTGAGTTTATGGGAAGAACATGTGATTGTTGTTGAGTCTTCTTTTGCTTAGGTTTTAGCGTAATTGACTGATTAGTTAATTTTTGTTTTGTTAAAAAAGAAGAACTTTGTGTCTTGTTCCGCAACAATCACTTCTCTACCATAGTGAAGGGTTTTTACTTATATGCAAAGTTGTAATGTCTTTTTGTGTTCTCAGTCTTTTGAATCGATAATCAGGAAGTTTTTGTCAAAGTGATTTCAAGAGTTTATACATACTATCTTAGAACGTTAACTCTAATTTCGATATCTATCTGATGGAGCAAGACTTGGTTTGGGAAAGATTAAACCAGGTGCTTGCGAGTTATGTATTAGTTACCCTTGTAAAGGGAAGATATAATTTGCTATATTCAAAGTCTCTTGATTGCTATGGTTGGGTTTTAAAATTTTCATTACTAGTAACTTCAAGGTCGTCTAGAGTGACAGTGGCAAAAGCCGAAAAACAGCACGCAATTAATAAAACTGAGGTATGAGCTCCTCCTACTTCTGTGCTTTTTTTAATTATTATTCATGTAGAATTTACATGGCTTTTACTTATTTAAATCCTTTTTTTTTTGTCTTTCTAATTAGAATGTTATCTCCGGAATCAATAGTGAAGACATGGATGATAATGAGTATATTATCTCCTACTTAATACTTTCTGATCTCTGAGAACTTAAAATCTAATATGTTTAAACTATTTCACCCTTTGTTTCAACATCTATAACATTTTCTAAGATCCTTTGTCTTATTTTGTTTTTATGGCAGTCCCGATCATCAAATGGCAAGGAAAGATCATGATTCATAATACTGGAATCTGAAAACTCGCAAGTTCAAAATTTATCTGAAACCACCAGATGTTATTAAATGGTGCATTTTTTAGTTTTTACATAGGAATCACAAGTGAGGAGGATGCAGTTTGTTCACAGTTTGAAAACCTCTGTTTCTGTAAAAATAATAATACCTGAATAAATATACACAGAAATTACAAACACTTTCATAACATAAAATGAGGACTTTTTACAATTTGTTATATAAAAATATATATATCTCTAGAGTCTCTCTTTTTTTTTTTCTCTTCTCTTGTGTTGTCGTAAGATCTCGGAAGCCCTAAGTCCAAAATTTTTTGGCTAATATATATATCCCTCAAAATTGTTATAAGACCAAACAATGAGGACCCCAAGTTGAGAATGGACTATTAAGAGATGCTCTAACCAACTAACAAGATGAAGAAGAAGGAAGGCGAGCATCAATTCCTTTTTTCCTTGTGATGCCAGTTGGTACACCATAACAGACCGGCGCAGCCCCAATCAGGTGTTGCAAGGTGCATGCATCTCGAGCCGCGGCTATGAATGACCCAATTTTACGTCTCTGCTTGTGGTTGCACTCAATCTTCCCTGACCCATTAACATTTGATTGAGCTGGCTTGTTACGCAAAGACGGTTTCCTTGACCTCTTGGTGGTATTGCTGCCTTTTAGATTCAAGACCGCAAGTTCATTAGCTAATGACTCACACTGGCTGCAACCACCCCCTGATGAAGAATCTGACCTCTCTTGCAACCATGCTTCCAACAACGCTTTCCCAAACCGATCAATGTCTCGGTCTGTTACGTCCCATAAAGTCGCCACAATGGCTGGAGACCCACCTAGGAGATAAGAGAGTGGTATGCCTTCTGGGATGTAGCAGCCTTTTAGCCATAATGATCCACTACTGCATCCCATTAAGAAAGTTGCAGAACAGTTATCTAGCTTCTCTATTTCACGCTTAGGTATATACTGTGCTCCTGCCGTATCATAAACAGTAGAGGATCTTATAGAAATCAATCTCAAGTAACCGAAGATTGCATCAAAGACAGGTTAATGATTAAACCGTTAAGAATCCAGAGTGCTAGAGGAATCATACCACTTCCATGACCAAAGTATAGAAAGAGATCATGAGTTTTTAATGCTTCTGTCAACTCTATAGCAGTTGGTTCGGATCCAGCTTTCCCCTGAAGTATGCACAATAATGGAAGTTTGGAAACAAAGCATCACAATAAGGTTTACTATAAGTATGCTTTTGTTATAGGTTACCTCAAAGTTTTGATCTCTGAACCAACCCTCAAACTTGACTTGTGTATCTGTGAGATCACCACCAGGATTCAACAAGTAAAATGAATCTAGCGGATCAATAAGAGGGAAAGAAGCAAAATGAGATCTTGCTGGCTCTCCTTGGAGACTGCGCTTCTTTAGCACAGCAGATATGCAACCTACGGAAGGCATGCGGTACACCTCCTGTTTCCTTAGTATTGGAATATTCTCCCAAGGAAGCATCTAATCAAAATCAGCAAGTTAGTTAACCTTGCATCAACATCTTAACATCAGATCGACCTGAAAACCAATAGCTTTTATGCCATCAATCGACCAGAAATGGCAAACCAAAAAATAGTGAAAAAACGTTTCCATAAAAACCAATACACTTAAAACTAACCCTGCCACAACTTTCATATTTATCAAACCCAATATCTTATCTCATGCAAGAATTAACAGCAGTCTTCACGAGTAAGATCTATGTTTTTCAGCCAAGAATCGCAACAGATAAATCAAGCAGAAGTTCTCAATGACAGTCAGACTTTTTAATACATGTGCAGGAAAGTGATAAGGATATAATTGGCGAACCTGGACCTCAGGATCTAACACAAGAATGATAGGTTCTCTATCTTCATGTTCGTCTTGTTGTCCTAGTTTGGTTGCTGCGTCATGTATCAGTTTTAAGGCCAATTCAATCCTCTTTTCAGATATATTAGACGCAGCAGTAGGAGTTTTACAGCTATCTTCTTCATAAAGATATCCCCCTCTACCTACATAGCAACCATTTCTTAAAGAAAGCTGGGCAACACATGCTTCTCCTTTAAAGTTGTCCGTCCCACCTCCAAGAATAACCTTCAAAAGCATCTCATTTACTTCCATTTTGCACTTGGATTTGAGATCGTTTACCAGCTTTTTCTGCACTGAGTCAGGCAAATTATAGTTCGGCCATTCTCCAAGAAGCAGACACCTCCAGGGACCCAGCCAGGAAGCTTCTAGATTCCTAGAACAAAAGAATGGTTATCCAATGTTGTTTACAAACATGCAGACCCGTACCCAGTTGTCAATTCAGAAGATGGATCAAAACAGTCCTGTAATTGTAAAATAGACAGACATGTGCACGTGTTATAGAAAGAGCCATCATACCTCAGAAATATTCCCAGGCGATGATCAAGCTTCTTTCTCTTTTTCCACCACAAGCTTCTACTCTCTATTGTGTCTTCTTCAGGAGTAGAAGAAGATGTGTAGCTTTCCTCCAATATTGATTTAAATGCTGGAGCTACCTCATCAACAACGGTGGCACCCCATGGACAAAGCCAGGGCCCTTTCAAACCCTTGACTTGAGTCGCTTCGGAATAGCTAAGATTTGCACTGTCATCTGAAATGTCTAGTGAATCAATGAGATCATGAGTACAAAGAGATAACACCATTGATCAACCAGTATGCAGTTCACATTACCTTCTAAGACCGAATCTACAGGTAGAAGTGTGGCAACCGGTTGGCTTTCTGGGTTAAGACGTGATATGAGCACCCAAGCACAAACAGGTGAACGAATATGCATTAGCTCCTGTAACATTTGGTTTAAAGCACCTCCAAGCAAACTAATGCAGATGATTGTTGAGTTTGGAAGATTGATGAAAAAATCTTTAGCAAATTGTACAAGATCTTCAGTACACTCAGGAGCAAGCCTACAATGGCGAATAAGAAAAAACAGAGTCAGCCAACAGAAAATTATAAAGCACGTCTGGTTGCTTAAGTTAAGTTATCTCATACCTGGGTAAGTCCAAATCCTCAGTAACCCTGCAACTCAAGCAAGTAGCCTCTGTGCACTGAAAATAAAAGCTGTCAGATAGAAGATAAAACACCTACTTTGAAAACAGCAATCAATAAATACGTCAAAATATTATCAATAACACTGAGGTTAATCCACAAACTGAGAAGCTGAGAAAACCTATCCAACCTACCTCGGTTACCTCTTTATCTGAGAGGCACCGTGATTTGTGTTTTCGGCTCAAATTTGAAATGAAATGGTAACTGATATGGGTACCAAGCGAGGCTTGATGGAAAAATGAGACCCAATGACTTGCTGACAGCTCATTTCCATCATATTCAAATGAGAATTCAGAACTCGAGGAAGAAAGCAGATATAAAGAGGCAAGCAATCTTGAAACCTATCGGAACAAAAAACAGTTATATACCAAACAATAATAATTAAGATTGAAACAAAATAGGCAAGGACAGATTACTGTTGAACAACCAAAGCTTTTACCTTTTGAAATAATATTGGAACCTCTCTGCTGAGTACAAATGCTAACATTAACCATGACACCAGTTTTGTGAAAGGAATATGAAACAGATCACAGCAAATAGACCTGTTAAAGGTAAAAATCAAGAGGCTAAGAAGGATGATAGGTACACAGTTCTAAAGAGCATACTTTATCAATTTAGCATAGGATGTTTTACATGGCATAAATTTTTCATCAGGGAGGACAAAAGCTCAAGTATGGCAAAAATGACAAGTGTTATACAACTGATATACATCTCACTTACCTACTCTCCCTGCAGTGGTAGTTCCGCAAATTCAACCAGCACAAATTGTATAATATTATTGCACGATCAACAGCAAATACATCTCTTGCAACTTCTTTTCTAATAAACTCCAGCAGCTGACTGACAGAAGGCTGGTAGTGGCTGGACCAGTTGCTTTTAAATAAAACAGAGATACTGTGCAGTAAAGCCTCATGAGCTAGATGAACTCTACCAGAGTCTGCCAAACATTTTCCTGAATTGGAAAACTTAACTGTAAGCAGAGATACTCATCTTCTAGCAATGCTTCGTAAGTGAGACGTGTATATACCATGTGTGTGTTTTTAAGAGAATAAACAAATGAATAGCCAACACAATTTTTATGAATTACATGAGAATGGTCAGAATACAAAACAAAAGCATGGAAACAGAGCATAAGATCAAACTCATTCGGCCACGAAACTCACTCAAGGTTTTTCATACCCATTACTTTTTTTATCAACAATGGATGAATTTAATGGTTACTGAATCTCAGTTCTAATCTAAACTATTAAGCTATTAGATTGTTTCAAGAGGAAAATGTCAAAAAGCCAACTTCATATGCATGCATGCGCATTTGAGTTTAGAGCATACCAAGGCTAACAAGTATTGAGGACGCAAGCTTCCTATGGCAGAGTTCCCATTTCAAACTTACAAAATTGTTGAGAGACCCAGATTCTGTTACTTCTTCGGAGAGGCACTGCTGACATTTTTCTTTGTAGCAAATGCAAATGCCAGGGACTGCATTTTTTGTGTCCAACAACACCCTTTCACTCCTAGAACCATCAGATATATCACAGAAATTAGGCTTCTTTAACACAACTTCAGACACATTAGAACGGTTTTGGCATTGCTCTTTAAGTGAGTGACACATAGATCGAGTCAACCTTGACGTTGGCTCAGATATCAAATCCTGGTCCTTTGACAAACAAGTTTGGTTAGCTCTTCGACCCCTCCTGGAGCCTCTGTTTCCTGTTGGCTCCTTTATACTGAGTGTTGTTTTACTTGATTTATGTCCTAAAACTTCCCCTCCATTTCTATTAATCACTATTTCCTCAGCAATTTCTTCCCTGTGTGATCTGATGCAGCTTTTCCATGCTGAGCAACAGACTTTTCCCAGGGCAGTACTAAACAAGCTTTCAGCATGCAAGAATCCATCTGTCTGAGAAACTCTATCAATTATTTTCCGAGATATGTCTCCAAGTTGTTTATCCAATGTAACTTCCAACTTCAGTTTGCACTTTACGCAAGAAAAATCTCGCTGATTAGCAATTAATATCTCTTTTGCATTTTCGAGTTCCTTTTCTGCCAGGTCCAGAGACTGCTTTTTGTGGTAAAGATTTCCTTGTGATATTAAAGGAGAAAGAAAAATATCAAGCAGCTAATTAACAAAAGGAATAAGGAAACCTACAAGAAAAAACCTATAACGTTGAAAAGGAGCAGTTTTATACCTAAGGCAGAAGAAAATGCCACCACAAAAGGGAATAGACTTTGTGAGCATGAAATGGCTTTTCCCCATGATAGAATGGTTTCTGCCTCCAGTCCATTCCCTATTAGCTCATTAAGAATTCCAACCTGCACATTTGACATCAAATTGAGAAACAGAGAACTGATGGAACCCGGCTAGACTAGAAAGTCTGAAAAGAAACAGAACCTGAAGGGTGCTTTCCAAATAACATTGGAGTACACTCCAAGGACTTAGGTAGCAGCGATTGATGTCCCAGAGAAAATTTCCACATGGCCAAAAATCAGTTGCTAACGATCTGTAGACTTGGAGATTTTTTATGCCAAAAGTCCGTATCTCTGATATTTCTCCAGCGTCATTGTGATTTTTCAACTGCTTCTCAGCTGTATACTTAAATTTCTCTTGAAATATAAGAGTCCGTAACCTATAGGCTTCTTTTGCATATGAAAGAGCCTGTAAAAGAAAACGGTTGACCATCAACTAAAGAGATTATAACAATGAAACTGGCAGTTATTCACAATAAAACGTTTGTGGAAGTAGATGCAATATATGCATAACTATTTTACCTCAGAAAGTTTTCCAAATGATATGAGCCTTTCACAGAGATCATAATAGAGATATGCAGCTACAAAAGATGAATTACCAGAGAGTGAAGCCTGCAATGGCATTCATTAGCAAAATTGGATAATCAACATAGATATTGATTTGAGAGGGAAAAACTCTACAGGAGTTAAATTTCTTACATTTGAAATGAGTTCTGAAGCTGCATCTTTAATATCATCTGTTGTGATGTCTGATTGACAGGGACCTACATCCTTATTGGAGGCAGGCAATAAATTATTATGTAAATAATGGAAGTTCTGCTGGAACCCAATTAAATTTGCTTTTGAATCTTTCAGGCAATCTATCCAGAAATCAATGCACGTAGATTTGTCACCACAACTCTCTGATAAGGTCCGAATAAAGGCATCACTTATGGGGGAAGGGCATAAGGCATGACTAAGCCTTCTACATTCCCACAGCATTGCAAGGCAGACCTCCAATTTGACATTCTTCCACTTAAACAATCTGAAAATCAGCTGGTATATAAGATGATGGAGCTCTGTACATCCCTGGAGATGGAGAAAAAGTATGAAGGGCCAGATAGATATGAAGCACGCATTATAAATTATGCCACTCAAAAAACATAGTGCAGCTAGATAATAGGAAAAAAGATACCTTCACTGACATCAAATCAATCATATTATACAGTAACGGAATTATGTTCTCCGTTAGTAGACTGTCCCCACTATCATCTAGGCTAAGAATCCTAAGCCAGAGATTTAGCGAAGTGCTAATATCTTGAATGACTTTCTGCACAAAAGAGACGAGGCAAAATGTTTTAAGAAAGATAAATTAAACAGTAAAACACAATTCACCAGCTGAAAGATAAACTGTCAATGAATAGAAGCTATGCAATACGCATGTGCACCTTCGAGTTTGGCTCAGCTTCCTGAGTACAAAAAGCTCTCAAGCAATATGCAATAGGTAACATGTGAGAAGATGGAGTACCCTCTTTATTTGGCCCATGATGTACCTCACCCTGCTTTCATACATACGAAATTTGGTCACAAAATATATAAGTAATTAATGAGCTATTAATTCTGAAGGTACTGAGACATATACCAATATAGAGATTGCTTCTGACAGAAAACAGATGCACTCAGTTAGATGTTCAGTTCCAGATGTCCTTGTCATTCGTGCTTTCCATATTAAGATTCTTGCTCTCTCTATATGCATATCCTCAGTGACATAAACATCCTTCAAAAGGATATCTGCTATTGTGATTCGCGTTTCTTGACCTATATTTGACCTTAATGGAAACATTTTGTCATAGGCAAGAAGCTCCTGCAAGCATTTATAGAAAAGAGAAAATGAAAAAACAAATCAATATCACCAATTTTACAAATAGGTTAAGTACATTCACCGATAAAAAATCAAAGGGAATTTCTAGTAGCATGCCACTTAAAGTTAAGACCTCCGCAAACTTTTGTTCAAACATTAACTGAAAGGTTGTTAGGATCCCAACCTGCTCTAGGATTTTTCCGATACCACGCTTTGACTTTTTTGGAGAAGATGATAACAATGAGTACAAAGTTGTACAAGAATCAGCCGTATCCAAATTCGTGTGACATTCCCGTTCTATCTGTTGATAGCACACACTCAGATACTTGTAGTTCAAATTTTTCTATAAAGGTACTTCATCAAAAATTTACCTTAACCCACTGCTTTACAATTGCCTCAGGACCTGGTAACCTTCTAATCAGATGTTCAGCTGACAACCAATTTTCTAGAATATGAACAATACTCTGTCTAATCTTACATCTGCTACATTGCTGGAGTATATCCAGGTAGAATGCACACCTACTACATGCTTCGCCCACAAAATCCATAATGGCATCTTCTGACAAGTCATTATCAGATGAACTAGACTGATTTACAAACATCTGACAATGTAATTCAACACATCTCCATGATGCCTTGGAGCACAGCTTGAGTGCTTCACAAGCCTGCAAAGTAGAACATATACCTTATTAAAATGTACTATAAGGAAAAGAAGAATAAGAATATATCAGTTAGATGCATGGGTCCACACAAGTAAAGCAGAAGAAGATTTTTTTCTAGTCTTGTTTGCATAGAAAATCTATAAGACACCAAAATGCATGTACTCCACCTTGTTTAGCTCCTTATTTCTGTACAAAACTATACCAATATTGTAAAGCGTCGCAAATAGATACTTGAGTTCTTGAGATCGGATCCATGGACTGCCAATTACATCCTCAACTAGACGGGCACTGATCTGAAGAGGAAGATGTTTGATTTCTAAGTTAGATTTACGATCGATCACATGTTCAGGAACTTGAATAAATTTTCCATTTGATTTATATACACTGCACATAAATACCAACCTCCAATTTAAGCTGGGTTCTCAATGAGAGAATGAAAGCACCCATAGCCACGTTTAACAAAGCTTTGTTATTGTCAGTTTCTCTATCTCCCTTGTCAGACGTGAATCTAAGAAGTTGGCACAAGAGATGTGAGAAATGCATTCAACCAACAAAAGAAGATTTCACAAAAGAATTGACATAATTTCCACTTTCTAAGCACATTGAAAATTTAGACTTCATCTCACATGCCAATGATTTGCATACTACCTTGATAAATATATATAGATAATTAGTAGCAAAATGATGCATTTACAGTTGCATAAAACCAAAAACTTAAAATAACTATCTTCTGAAATCCATCCAAATATATTTAAGTTATTTTCACTATGTGTGAAGCAAAACAATCTTATGTTGAAGAGCACAACCTGACTAAAAGCCACAGAATATAGCGTAAGGGGCAGATAATGATCACCTTACCTCTGAAGGAAGAGACAGCCATCACAATATTGGAGAAAGACATCGTGAATAGTAGTTAGATGAGTAGAAGCGCAGGACATTTCTGTCTCCAACACAATCTTTCTTTTCACTGAATATATCAAGTCTGCAAGTGGTTGGCACAAGAATTTCAAGGCATCTAAGTATTGTGGCAAACAAGTCTTCTCGTTCCTATCTGCACAGCTATCCTGTGTTTTATTGTTGTAGTTCTTATGCCCACCAATCAATGATGAACTAATCTGATTGCCCACATCACCTGAGTAACTATCAACCATGCCGAGTAAAGAAACTAAGCTTTGCCATCTAGCATCATCATCAAACAAAGCTTGAATCTTCCACTCATCTGTTGAATCTTTAACCTTACTTTCTCCAAACTTAGAATCACAAACCATGATGGACAGCCCGGTTGAATACAGTCTAAGAACCAGATAAAGTTGGGGTATTGCCTGCCAAGCAGTCAATTTATAAATTAACTCATACACCAGGATACTTCATGAATAAGTTAGGGGCAAGTTTACATGCCAAGGAGAGTAAAACTACCTCTAAGAAAATAGCTGCCATCTCATTTAATTTTTTTGAAACTTTTGCACAGTACACGTCTCCTGCTGCTCGAAACTTGTGAGCGCAATAAGCGACTAGGTCAAAAAACTCCATTAAATTCTCATTACTGTCATCCTGTAAAGGAGCAGTGTTATAAGGCATTGCAAGTTTGCGGTAGAACATCAACTGAGAAGCTAGCAGAAACCTAACGTCATCCAATCTAGCAACAGATATAGGAGCAGGTGACACCAGAATGTATGGCAAATTTTGTCTAGAAATAGTTACTCGATGTACACAAGACGATAGATAATTAAGATGCAAGGAATTTATGCAAACCTCAAATTGGCAAGTTAAGCTGCGCAACACAGATATTGAAATGTCAATGGTCACTGACATTCTTCTATCCTTCAATCCAAACAGAACAGAGAGCACCTCGCGAGCAAACTGGAAATGGGCATTGGATTTAATTATTTATTAGATAACAGCATGCAAAAGAAAAGCAGCAGCAAGAAGGAAAGACATTAAAGGACAAAAGTCACCTTATAAACTCGATCTTTTGACAATGCAGAGTTATAGTGTTCTTTCAAAGTTAAGTCGCAGAAAGACAGCACTAAATCCCCATTGAAACGCTCAGCTTCTTTAACCAGAGAAATAGCACATTTACCCATATATGTCACGATCCCTCTGTGCAACTTTTCACACGCCTTGGCATCTAAGACCCTGTACAGTACCAAAATTTCAGGCTGTGCTATTTCTTGAAAGAAAAATTGGACTCCCTGGTGCAAAATGGAAGCAGCATTGATCTAATAATCAAAGAAGAAAGTTAATCAATCATACACTGACCTGAACCAGGCTCTAACCTCCTCGAGCAAAATAAGGATTTTCCTATACCGCTTATCGTCTAATTGATGGGTCATTGCCACAGCTCTAAATATGGCCGCCACGGCATCTACGACAACCAAAGCCAGCTCAGCCTGTCCATCCTGAACCTCCGGCAACAACCGGCACTTCCGGGAACTGATATCGGAGCCTCTTAGCTTCTCCAGAGCCTTAAACGCTTCTGTATACACATGCTCATACAAACCCCAAGCATCAAGACAGTAAATCATCCGTAATCTCTGAGATTGAACGGTATGAGGCTTACAAGCTAACTGCGCAGAGACCAATTCTAAGCAATCCAAGCAAAGCTCATAAACACGGAACAAAACTAAAGCAGATTCACGAACTTCCTTATCAGATTTCGCGACGGAGAGGCGTTTCGGTAATAGCGAAATGGATTTGTTGAGGAAAGGAAGGAATTGCTTAGCTAGGGCTCGAACGGTGGTTGCTCGGTCTTGTTTTTTCCGGGAAGTGGATAGAGTAGAGAAAGGTTTAAGGTAATCGGAAAAAGAAGAGAAGACATCGTCACCGGCGTCGGAAGATTCGATGAGAGAGAGAAGACGGAGGTCGTCATCAGTGGACGCCATTGATTTCGAATTTTGTGAAGTTTTTAGAATTCCCGCTAATTGAAGGTGCTCATTTTCTAGGTCTACACTCTATGCTCTCTCTTTTTCTCTTTCCTCTAGTTTTGAAATCTCATTCGTCGATTCACACTTGTAGTTACCATTTGCAGAATCGTAGTGAAGAATACAAATGATTCATCTGAAAATTGAAAATATTAGAATTTTTAAACCGTTTTTAGTGTAAACTTTTTTAAAATGTTGGTTTCACAATTTTAGTATTTTTTAACAAATTTAGAACCCTAAACCCCTTGTGGATGTTCTCTCGCAGTTTTGAGTGGGCTCGTATATGATATTTAAAAGCCCACTGTTTCTTCAAAAAGCCCTTTCTGTTTAAGCAGGTTTTGCAGTCGACTTATTAATCAACCTTTAATCGACTCACTAAAGTATAAGATATCATAGATGATAATTTGTATATTCATATTGCATAATAAATTTCAATTCTTTATAATTTATGAAAAACCTATATTTTATGTGATTTTAATTAAACTATGAAAACTGCAAATAATCCAAAAAAAAAAAAAATCATTGTTCTTCACACAACAAATTCACAATTAATTTTATGTGGAATGCAATGTATGTATATTCTAGTGGTTTGTGTTAGTATTACTATTACGTTATTGTATCATACTCCGCATTCAAATATGTACTTTTTTTTTTTGTTGGAAAAGTTGGCCCGCCAACAAAAGTAGTACTTATCAAATGATATTACTCCGTGTCGTTTCGTTTCCATCATTCCATGACAGTGTATATCCATACCAAATATCTGATATTTTAGCTAATTATAACATGAGCATGTAATTTTTACATAACTTTTGCCCAGATAGTTTACTATGTATAATGTATAAATATTTCAAAGGCTTAAGAATAGTTGAAACTAAATTTAGTTAATTCCTTATTAAAACTGGTCACATTTTTGTCTTAGGGGGGTTTATTGGTTCAAGGATTTTGATGGATTTGGAAATCCAAGTAAAATCATGTGTTATTCAATCATTGATTTTAAAAAAGATTTATAAATCTTGTGTTATTGGTTCTATCATTTGTAAATACTAATTAAAATCATGTGTTATTCGTTTAATGATTTATTGTTGGATTTCAAAATCCACATTATATTTTGAATGGATTTGAATGGATTTGAAAGTGAAGAATAGAAAGATTCAAATCCGTGGTTAAAACATGTTATTTCAAAATCCATATGTATTGATTTCAAATTCCATAAAAATTTTCAAATCCTATATGGATTTACAAATCAATGAACCAATAAAACCCCCTTAATGTAATTTTTTAAAAACAATGTAAATGTTTTATTTAAAGCAGTAAGATAGATATATTGTACGTGCATTTGATTTCGTTTCTCAAACCAAACCGAAACCAAGTTGAATATTTACCTACCTACCAAAATAAAACAAACTAAACCAACCCAAAGAAGCCAGTGAGTGCCTAATCGAACCACAGTTTAACCAAACCGAATCCAAACCCGAAAAAGTTCAAACCATAGGTGGAAAACTGAACCACGCGGATTAAGATGATATGGTTCCCAAATGATCCCCAAATAACGCAATCATTTGTTTTTCTCAAGAGCTTTCTTTCTCCACTTCTCTTTCTCAACAAAATCAGCATCTAAGAACCTCGACACAAACTCCCAAACCTTAAAAACATCCTCAAAATTCGTCATAAACCCTAACCTAACACTCACCACCGACAATCTCAAACTCATAGCTTCATCGCTTCTTCTCTTGTTTCGAATCCTAATTTTATGCAAATACGCACATCGCAAACCAATCTTGTCCCTCTCCGCAAGCCTCTCCACCATCAAAGGATCGACTTTTTCACCTTGCCAGTCGAAAATGTTGAACGAAATGGACGGTCCTCGACTCGGTTTCGTCTTTGGTCCGTATATTTTGACCAAGGGCATCTCTTTTTGATGAGAGCCTGGATGTTGCAGAGTCATCAAGGCTCGTATCAGCCATAAAGTCAACGACTTTGACCTTCTACTGAGTAGTATTAGTCCCAAAGAGTCTGCGTGATCTAATCCTCGAAACTCAATCATTGCTTTATCCTGTTCAATCGATGATTCGATTTCAGCTATCTCAGAGCCAGAAGGAGAAGCCGCCTTGTGGTCCACATGGGTGATTTCGTCATTTTGAACCGGATACTCTGTTTTCCGTTTCCAAGATGGTTCAGCTTTTATGGCCGTGAGATTCCCCGGATTCGTTGGTTCTTCTGACAAAGTTGTAGAGCTAGATTTCTTTATGAACAAGCAACCGAAACCTGAAGGATCATCTTGACCTAAAACATCTGTAAAAGAACAGATGAGGAAATCTGGTTGGAACAGAGAAAGCCCTAAAGTCTCCATGTCTTTAGAACCTAAAGCCGAAGTGTCTAGCAACACATGCCATTCGTTTTCGTGAGCTAAACTCATCCATGAGTAAGAATACGAAGCTCCTGTGACTAGAGATTGGAGTGGAAACACAAAGAGCCCTCTTTTGCCTCTTCTCTTACCTCTCATGATTCTTCTCTTCAATTTCTCCGAACGAATCTCAGTGCTTGGCCACGAAAACTCAGCCGATTCGGGTTTTATACCCTTTTTCACTGAGATTCTGATCATTTCTTCAACTGCTTCGTCTTCGTAGTTGTAGACTGTGAGAAGTTTTGGATTTGTTTTGAAAGAGTAGAGTTCTGCTACAATCTTGAAAGCAGAAGAACGGTCTTGAGTTAGAATCATGTGATATTCGGATTCCTCAAGATTCATAAAACCCGTAATTCTTTTCCTCATCCTCGACTCAAACTGAGATTCTTCTTCGCTCGCGAATGATATCAGTTCTTTACCGGAGCTCACTTGCTTGCAAGACAAGGTAAGGAGAGAATGATTCAAATCGGATTCTGATTCTGAGAATTGTCGAAACTGGGAGTAAGAGAACAAGGGTTGCTGTTGACCAAACACGTGGGGAGAGGATGAGAGGTTTTGGTAATCAGTAGATCGGAGATGATCGGCTTGATTTGTCTGCAAGTAATCTGGAAAAGCTGTGATGAGATCGTAGAAAGATGTACGGAGACGAGGAAGAGATTCTTGGCTCGTGAATTTGGTGTCTCGAGTTAGAAACGAAGCTCCTGTTGTGATTACTGAGAACTCGAGCTCTTCTGGTTTCTCAGACACATGATGAGATGAGAATGGTGATGAACAGCAGCCATTGAAGCAACCTTCTGAAGCTTCTTGTACGAAGTGTGAATTCATCTTTTTTTTCTTTCTCTCTCTCCCCCCTATTCCTCTGTTTTTTTTGTCTGTATAAAAGAGGGAGTGACTCGTGAGAACGTTGAAGTCAATGAGATTAAAAAAAGTGATAATTTGGGTCTTTAGGAAATTAATTTGCTGTCCTAATCTAAATGCATAGTCAAATCAAAAGAAAAGTTGCTATTCTTTGGACAAAAGGGTGGGACTCGTACCAAAATTTTGCTTCTCTCTTCAATTTCGTTGATGAATATTGAATAGTAGTCAAATATTAAAATAAAACAAAAATATCAATAATGTATAGAAATTATATTAGGGCATTTCATGGTTAAGATACTGATAAAAGTATCTTAGCAATAAATTATTTAATTAAATTTAAATTTGTAAAAAAATAAACTAATAACAAGATGACATGTGGAAATTGAATATTTAGTTAAGAATTCATGGGTCTCTCTCATGAGTTTAGTATTATTTTAATAAGGGTTTTTAGGTTAAATCCTTTTGTTGAAGATGGCCTTGTAGATTGTTGAAGGTTGAACAGAGTTGACTTCTCTATAATTTTGGCTTATAGTATATTATTTCGATTTGATTAGTACTACTACTAGTGATGAGAATTGTAAAATACTATGTTGGTAAAGAAAAAACAAACAAGCAATCAAGAGCTTTTTTAGTTTATGAATTAAACGTTGGCCAGATGTTTATTGACCAATGACCACTAAAATTATATCCATGAAAATGGGGTCCAATCTTTTGGCCTACTTTATTCGTTGTCACAAATGTCTATGATATTTAAGTGATACGAATATAGTTACGTCATATTTTATGCTCGTTTACCGTTTTTTTTTTTAATATCAGTATTAAGCTTTGATAAACGAGGATTTTTAATTTTGTTTACCGTGAAGTTTGGGATCAAAGTCTTTAATCTCTATAATATAATCCATCAACCATGACTATAGCCCTAGACCAATCCCTAGGAAACAATGATTGAGTTACGATCTTATACGAAATGGACTATTTTTTTATTAATTATACTAAATCACGTGTGCAATAATAGACTACTTAACTGTAATATTATTTTATAGTATTGTCTTCCTCAATGCTGATTAAGTTTAAATTGTTTTGTAAAATCAATTAAATGAATGAGAAAGTGGATGGCATTCTCATCATTTCATGCACGTAAATGTAGAACCTAGAGGGCGACGCGCTTTGGACTTGGTCAATATCTTCTTCATCATCTCGTGTTTACATTACACTTTAATCATTAATGTCTTTACACTTATCACAATCAAACATCTAATGCATGTGTGTGCGATTATGTAAATTATACGTGTCCATATATATATCACCCACTCCTAACTCCACTACCATGGGTGTGTCGATGTTGGGTGGTACACATTGCTTTTTTCATAGTGTTTGGTTCACTATACTAGAAAAAAAGATAACTAAATTTTGCATACTGTTGGTGTTTTGCATTTTCATTCGAATTAAAATAATAAAAGTTTCATAATGCATTGCATATCATTGATAGAAAAAAAAAAACTTAAGTGAAGAAAATATCTTACGGTAACTAACAGTTATGTCACGTCTATTAAAACAAAACAAAATATGTCACATCATATATCAAGATTTATGGTCACATAATAATAAATCAAGTTTATGAAATTATGAATCCACTATCAGATTCTACACCCTAATGTTTCTTAACTATAAACCAACTCGTAGATTCGGATAACAAACTCTGAAACTTTTGGTAACATATTTTCAGCATAAAACAGTGTAGGAAGGAGGAAAACGCCAGCCATTTCGATGGTGCGATCGTAATCTTAATCAGGACCGAACAATTAGTCTCCAAGTAACACACTATATCTTTATTGTTACGTAGACATGTATATGTCTTTTGTTGGTCAACTATGTATGCATATATGTATGGAGATTTGAAATTAAGAATCACGAGAGAAAATCACATGGAGATTATAAAGCACTATATCTTTAGAAAAATATAGTTAAAAGATAACAAAAAGTGAAAAAGAAAACAAGCTAGGGAACATTTGCTAGTGGCGACTTTCATTTTCAGTGAACCAAATCATAAGTTTATAATGATTTATAAGTTTCTTGGCGTTATTATATATAATGCGTGTGGCATCCACTATGATCACAACAAAATAAACAGAAAAACCAAGAAAAAAGTAGAAAACGAAGAAATTTCTGAAAAGAACAGTTTGAATACATTTCGGAATGATATTTCACAGAAAAAATCGTCAAAATATTTATATAGCTGATGAGGAGATTTTAAAATATATATATATCAAAGACTTTATAAAAATTAATAATGACGATCCAAAGAGAGGAGTAAAGTAGCAGTTGATAACGCAATAATGTCCTGTCACGTGACCGATTTTGTATTAATTTTGCCTAAAGCGCAGGCAAATGGTCTTTTTGATGTGTCATTAATGTTTTAGTCAACGTACCCCTCTTTTTTTTTTATAATTGACATCTACTTTTTGGTTATAATTGTCTTTGTTAAATGCGTATTGCATGGATAAGATAGCTTAATGTATGACGACATATTTTTTTGTTATAATCCTTTAAAAAATACGTTTTGTTTTGCTCAATTCGGATCGTGTTGAATTTGTGAACTTTTTTAGTGAACTTGCAACAAAAAAAAACCTGAAGTTCCTCAGCCAACAAAAAATATATATACACATAAACAAGGACTTCGGATGACATAAAAGAGCTTTATAAATTTGTTACTTTTGCTTTGCCCGACAGGCCAATGTTATATATCAGGACATAAACAAATCTATTTACGCGGGAGATGAACGGTCGAAACCCAAAAAATATTTGCCGGTAAAAACTCGCCAGCGATTGAGGGTACCTAATTGTAACAATTTTGTTATTAAGGGGTAAAATTTATAAACAAAGTACTAATACAAGGAGTTGTAAGTAAAACAAGTAGCTACGATAGACAAAATACAAATGACTAGAGACGGAAGCAGAGTGACATTCAAAAGCATATTCCGTCCAAAGTAACCGGCCACGGTAATCGTCGCGTCAGCAATCACACGTGCGATGGTGCCTGCCTCCGTCGAAAGCAAACCTCCGTTATAAGTTCCTCTAGATAGCCTTGACGACATTACTCTCGAGAGTAACGATAAATTTACACCTGCAGTACCACAATAAGTTCAGATGGGGTTAAACTTTAGCTAAATAGAAGTTTTGGCCAATTTGGGTAGTGTTAATATTTTGTTTGACCTTCAAGAACTTCTGCAGACACAAACATGATGAGTCCGGAGCAAACGTATTGTGGCACAGTGTAGGGTACAACGACATTGAAGCTGAGAAGTATTCCTACACAGACCACAATCTCCGAGACCAACAGGATTTGCCTGTTACATTAAGTTTATGACTTTATTAGGGAAACATCAAGAAGAGGAAATCAGCAAACAGAGAAAAGACTTACCGATCTTCGAACATGTTGCTTATGTAGCTTCCAACGACAAGGTTAACGGGAAGAACCGTGAGACCGAGACAAAACAAGAAGATCGCAACTGAGCTTGTGGACCAACCGAAGTAGTAAGTGGTGATGACACTTGATTCAGAGAGAAGTATCTCCATTGCATACTTAAGCATGAAGTATATCAATAGTTGAACCTGAAACAAACAAATCAAATTGATCATCAACATTGCACAATTACATTTTCAGTTTCTCAGAAGTAAGTTTTTGAGTTTCATTTTACCTTTACTGAAGGTGTGAGTAATCTATAAGCAGCTACAATGGAGTTTGCAGGTGTATGGGAGTCTTCAGAAGCTTCTTCGCTTCCATCACATTCATCTTCAGCTTGTTCTTCTATTTCTTCTTCTGTAATTAGCAATGGTTGTTTCATACCTTTCTCCAGATTCACATCTTGGACAGCTCCTATCACTCACACCAACCAAAAAAACGCTACAATCAGTTATCGATAACTCCTATCAGTCTGCCAAAGAGAGGGGTTTATGAATCAGACATACCAGAGTTATTAGACTCTTCTGAAGTCTTAGGGATCTCCTCAGGCTCACGTGCAGGCTCCCGAAACGAAATAGCCAACCAGACTAAGTATATTAGCCAAGCTAGAGCCATAACCCAACCGGGCAATGTATCTTGGTTAAATGTAAGTTTATAGATCTTGAATCTGATTTGCAATAGACCAGCAAGCGCAGGACCACACGCCATTCCTAGAGCACTTGCACTAACAAAACCCGCTGAAGCCTGCATCCTGATCTTTAATGGTACACAGTCACTTATATATCTACGATTCACTGCTCTTGCCGATCCCAACCTGAAAAATACAATATGGTTAATTCCTCAAGAACTGATAATATGAGAAGTTTGAAGTCTAAAGAGACTTACCCACAGAAAAGTCGGCCAATCAAGAGAACCGCTATTGAGTTGAGGTCAAAAGCTAATGCATATAACAAGTTCCCAATAAAGAGGACAATGCTACTGAATATGAGGGGTTTAAAGTAGGATCTATTGGACCAGGCGCTGAAGTAAACTGAAGAGAAGAGCTGAGCCACAGCCATAGCACCAATTACAACACCGCACACCGTTGCTGCTGCACCGAGGCTCATGGAATAGTCATCTGCTGTAGGGACAATGATATATGTATTGACCATATAAAGAAATGTGTTGACCAAATTCAACAATAGGGACATGAAGTGATATCTCCCATCTTCTTCTTCCCCTTCCTCATCTTGTGGACTCGGTAACTCTTCTTGCATTATAAGCGCGTGCTGAGCCATGAAGTGTAGAAAGTTTGTTGACCGCGTTAGCCTATCCACTGCCGCTCTAATTGAGTCCACTACAGGATCCTGAAGAGGAAGAACCGGCTGATCATAAATTGATAAGAAGCTTCCTTGATTGTTTTGAAGCTCATGAAGGTTGCGAGATAAAGCTCCAACAACAGCTCCAAGGCCCTATAATTCAACATTATGATCAACGTTTAGCTTCGAAAAGAGAGAGACCAATACATTTACAATTAGGCTGCATTTGTTTCATCTCAAGACTTTACTTACCACATGTCTAAAGACTTGCTGAAGTTCAGAATAAGGATGGTTAGCACGAGTCTTGACATAATAGTTTGTGAATCTATAACCAAACCGTTTATCGAATTTCTTCAGTATCTTACGGATACCAATAGCATTCATCTCGACAAAAACCAGAAGCTTGAGAAGATCTTGCCCAACAGTTCTATACTCCTCCTTTAGATTAGATATATGAGATATGTCAGGCTGCTCTTGGAGAGCATCGTGTGATTCCCTTAGTCTCTGTAGTCTACTTGCAAGCAATCCTTGTTGCTCCAACATGAAAAGAGCAACTTTCTCGATCTAGTATGCATTCATATTCGAATAACATTGTCAGAAAGTTTCACACTTTCGTCTTCAAAAAACGCTAGAACTTGTTGTTATGTTACCTGATTATCCAACATCCTTGAGAAATCTTTAAGAACATGGCGGCGCTCTAGATTCCCTCCTTCTAACTGGCGACTGTAGTGCTTCACTTTCTTCTTCATCAGTTTGTAATTGATGTAATATCTACAAGAGATCATCATGATTCACATTAAATATGATTAACATTAATTTATACGAGTTTTTATCTAATAGTATATCAGAGACATTACCCTCGCCATTCTTGAATGCTCCGTTCCTTGAGCTTTTTCCCGAAAGCAACCATCTTCTACAATGAATCAAAGTCACACACAAGAAAAAAAAAACTTGCAATGTAAACAGTATTCCTAACTATGCGGTGACACTCAATTTGTGACGGAGACATACAGAAACAAAAATTCGATAAGTATGATTCATGATTGTGATGTGTTGATTTGGTCAACCAAGATTCTCTGTTTCAGCAAAAGAGTCAATTTTTTTTTTTTCACTCAATAAAAGAAGCAAATGGTATAATTTCACAAATAAACCACTAAGAACTTGAAGCTATGATGCATCATCTACTAGAATTCACTAATAACTCCACTTTTGTATCCAAAAATGGACATCGTAATCATCAAAGAGAACAGAGAAACCAAAGATTCACTCTTTAGTCTTTACCAAACACTGTAAACGAGAAGGAAACAGAGAAAAGCACAGTACTACCGACTACGGTGTTGAAATACGAAAATTGCGGTGGAGAGATCTTTGGTATTTTACAAGAGAGAGAGAGAGAGAGAGAGAGAGAGAGAGAGAGAGAGAGAGAGAGAGAGAGAGAGAGAGAGAGATTTTTTCTGTTGCGAAAATTGTAAATTTTTAGTGGAGGGCTTTCTCTAAACCCTATAGTTGCTAAGGACCGACTTGAGATTCGGTGAGAAAAGAAACAACGGAAAAAAAAATGGAGAAGAAACCAATAAAGAGAGTGGCTCTGAGTTGCTGCTGTGTCCTGTGATGACGTTGAACGATTTTTATACGGTTTTAGGAGGATGAGAGTACAAGAGCTGCAGTGTTGGGTCCATTTTTTTTTTTTTTTGTCGGACCCTCTATGTTCCATTTTTTTCCAATTTTTTAAATGGTTTTTGAGATAATGTATTTATCTCGATAACTGGGATTTTCTGTTGAGAAAATATCATTTTCATGACGGCAAAAAAACTATAATAATGCATATTTATGTTTTAAATAAATATGTTATTTTAGGATGTTATACTTATAAGTTATAAGTTAAAATAAATCAAACAAAAATGAAACAAACAAAAGAACAAAATGAGTAGATTTATTATTCGTATGTAGGATCTACAATTTCGTGTGTTGATATACATATACATTCGTTGGAAAAGCTCTACGATCTTCTCAATTTATAATTTGCTTGCTGTGGATAAACGAATCGGAGGTTATGGTATTCAATAATATATAATTGCTTTTGGCAAAGAGATTCAGGGGAGAGACGTCGTATTCTTCACTTTGTTTTGTGAGACTAAACATGTGTTATGAGTAACGATTAGAGCATCCTAAAATTAAGAAAGAAAAAGAAAAACTATTAGAGCATCTTTGAACAATTGTGGTGTGCCGCCCTGAAGATTTTTCGTTGCTCAAATATGATTTAGATCACATCATTAATAGAAGAACTTGGTGAACGGTGCTCAAAGATGCATTTGTGGTTTTATGTTCTTTCTATCGAGTGTTTTATGGTGTGGAAAGATCATATGCTTATTTGGCTTTCGTGAGTTCAAGTGGATATGATATAATGAGGAACAGTCTCAAGATTTGTAGTGTTCATCGGAAGTTTTCCGTGGTTCCCCTCGTTGTATTATGTACCATGCTTCAATCTATTATTTCAGAATTTATATATTTAGTGAATATCTAACCCAGTTCCGGATTTGACTAATTGGCTAAATGATTCGGGGGGTTTATTGGTTCAAGGATTTTGATGGATTTGGAAGTCCAAGTAAAATCATGTGTTATTCAATCATTGATTTTAAAAAAGATTTCTAAATCATGTGTTATTGGTTCTATCATTTGTAAATACTAATTAAAATCATGTGTTATTCGTTTAATGATTTATTGTTGGATTTCAAAATCCACATTATATTTTGAATGGATTTGAATGGATTTGAAAGTGAAGAATAGAAGGATTCAAATCCGTGGTTAAAACATGTTATTTCAAAATCCATATGTATTGATTTCAAATTCCATAAGAATTTTCAAATCCTATATGGATTTACAAATCAATGAACCAATAAAGCCTCCGAAGTTTTTAATCGGATTGCTCCCGCCAATGGTTGTCATGTTTCCAAAAGCACTATAATTTGTTAAGTCTAATTTGTCGCACAATGAGATTTTGAAATACGTACCCAATATGTTTCGTCATTCTTCACTAGCCTATAATTTTTTTTTTATCGATGTTAGCAACTCTAAACGTATGCATAAGTTTAGTGACGGAACCGCACGGTGCGATGCGGTTCCAATAGTAACGAAAATGTCTGCATATATATATGTATGTATATGTTTTCGTTACTATTAGAACCACACCGCATTTTTCCCGCAGTTGTCCCGCACGTTACCATTCAGAGTATATCATCAAAATGAAGTTTCGGAATGTTTAAAGTATTATTTTGGTCCATGCATTCTTATTATTTATCTATCTTTTCAAGCATTATACCTTTCTAATATAGACATCCATTCATGACCATGCATGGTCCATGCGTTTCTTGTTGTCAATGTCGTCATTCTTAGACATCTCTAATACATTATTAAAATTGGCAAAAAAAAGGAGGAAGAACATGATCTTGTGACTACTTTTTTAACACGCTCTTAAAATTATATGTGACATTTGTTTTCATGTGGTAGTTCTTGTATGCACCAGGGTGTAATGGAAATGTGGTCCCGTGCCTCAATTATATCCTACCTGTTAAAATAGCACATGTTAATTATGTACGCAATTTCCAATAACTACTATCAAAAACGTTAATTATGATAGAAATGTTTTCAAAAACAACCTCTACAATACGTAGATTACGATAAAAGTTAAATGTTTTGTTAGAAACATAGATTTTAGGTTGGATTTGTGTTTCTTGATAGAAGTTAAATGACAAACACGTCACATGATATTATATTAGAGAACGTAAAAAAATTTATAACCTATACTGCCTAGGTTGATAAATAAGGATGACCCCAAAAAGCAAGTTCCCATGTGCCTGCAAGAAGTGTGAAAGACTTTTATGTGATCGTCAAACGGACAAGAAGCAAAAATTTGTTGTCCATATATAAGATTTATTACAAAATTAAATATAGAAAAAAGACATGCATGTAGTCGTTGGCATTTATGTGCATAGCCCAAAAGCCATGTGTGTGTGGTTGATTTGATTTACATTTTCTCAATAATTCACACATATATTGGATGTGAATTTTAGCAAATGATACGATACCAGTACAAGTACAAACCAAATGTATAAATCTGGCTGAATTTATAGTTACTACCTAGTACTTAAGTACTTACTAGCAGACGTACATAAATGGAATCAATCATGTTTGCGAATTGAAAGATTTAGTGGGTTCTCGATTATAAAGTTTAGTTGAGAATCTCTTCTTTGTAATTATGAGACGACAAAATAATAGACTACTTTTAGTAAATAATATCTAACACCTTTTCCCCTATATCATCACGTGGAAAAGCTAATGTGACCAATTATGAGTAAAATAATAGTAATAATATTAGTCTAGAAATACGAATATTCACTTTTGGTTAGTTTTAGTTTATAGTATCTCACACTATAGCCCCTATTTCATCACGAGGACAATTTTATATATTAAAAAAATATCACTTTCGAAATACGAATATTCGCTTTTGATTAAAGTAGCCAACGCCAAAATAAAAAATGATCCCAAAAATGAATTAAAATCCAGTTTACTTAGTTTTTACTTGGTTGTGTTAGCTTCAAAAATGAATTTCTACAATTAAAAATCTAACGAAAACTTTATTTTTTTTTTAACATATTTGTGAATCAATGATACGTTTTCCCAAACAAAAATAAAATCGAACCAAATTGAACTTAAATTTCGATAACATTTATGATTTATTCTACATAAAAAAAAAATAACTAAAGAAAATTAACATGAAAAAATATACATTAAGCATTCTATTAAAAACGCATAAAATTTCGTAGATTTAAATATTTTTTAATTTGTTTCTCACATAGTCACATGATTAAAAGTACATTTTTTTTTTAACTCTTAGAAAACCACTTGTAAAAAAAAAAAAAACTTTGGAAAATTAACAACCATGAAAAAAGAAAAACCAAATGAACTCCAGAATAAAAAAGATTCTGGAATCAAGAGATTCCCTCTCCAGAAGAAATAAAAAATAAAAAATGGTATTCATCTGCTCACCTTCATACCTCAGCTCTCTCCGAACAAAATGGTGCTTCTCATTTTTAAACCACAAATCTCGTGATTTCATCATCCGCTTCGACTCACCTCATCAATCAATCATTACCATTTTCCGAATCCAGTCTTAATAAATGTATTTCTTCTAGGGTTACGGTCAATGTGGGAGATGATCATTACCATTTCCACTGAATCGATTGGAGAATTCGATAGCATTCGCCAGATTCAAAGGTGCGAGTTTTTAACGCTGTTGAAGCCTTTGAAGATTTTTACGATTTTAGTTTGTTTAAATGTTATTAGTATAGGATAACTAAGTGATTGAATCAGTTCTCATTTGTAGATTATATAACTTTTGTTTGATTGCCATAAGAAAATAAAGGGATCGATTTTGACAGTTGACAAAGTTTAGGTAGGGCCTTCATAGGATTAATTTGAGGATATGCAATTAGATTTTTTGGCATTTAAGCATTCATGTTTGTAGTAGTATGGTTGATTGTTTTTGAGGATGATGGATTTTCTAAATTGGTGGATCATTGGATCATGGAGATTAGAAAAATCATAACTTTGTTACTTTAGCTTGAGGCATGTGTTCATGTGTGAGTGAATTCATGCTGAGGATTTGACTGTGTGAGAAGTACACTAACAGCTGACAATGGTGTAGAGTTCAGAATCCAACTATACAATATCATAGTCTTAGTGATATAACCAAACTTGGCTTTCCTTGTGTAATTGAAGGGGAGTTTCGTGTGAATGTTTTGTCAACAAGACTTTGAACAACAAGAGAGACATTATTCTCAGATCTTTCTGAAAATATTTTTTTCTCTCACTATATGCAATTCAATGGTTCATGAATACAGTTCCACTATTAGACCAGACTGCTGAATGTAATCCTTTCTTGCTTTGATCTTTCTCTAGGCACAAGGTTCTGTCTGCTGAATTTGAAATCGGGATGCTGAAGTTATTCTGCTAACCATTCTTAGTTCTGTCAAGATTTGGATTCGTCAAGAGTTTTAAGGACTACAGGAACCTCAAGCTATGGGATCTGATAAGCATTCTGCTCGATTTTTACATAACCTCAAGATGGAGAGGGTCAGAACGATGCTAACCCATACTTACCCTTATCCGCATGAGCATTCACGTCATGCTATGATTGCTGTGATTTTGGGTTGCTTATTCTTTATTTCGTCGGAGAACATGCACAGCCTCGTAGAAAAGTTAGACAATAATTTCAAGTGGTGGTCCATGTATGCCTGCTTGCTTGGATTTTTCTATTTCTTTTCATCTCCATTCATCAGAAAGACTATCCGACCAAGCTACTCAACCTTCAGTCGGTGGTAAGTGAATCCTTTATTATGTCTTCCATAAAGTTTATATATAAAATAAATAAAAAAAATTAACGCTTTTCTTTGTTTGTTTTCTTGTGTAGGTACATTGCTTGGATTTTAGTTGCAGCTTTGTACCATCTCCCAAGTTTTCAGTCAATGGGTTTGGATTTGAGGATGAATCTGTCCTTGTTTCTTACAATTTATATATCATCCATAGTCTTCCTTCTCGTCTTCCACATTATTTTTCTTGGGCTTTGGTATATTGGTCTTGTTTCTCGTGTGGCTGGAAGGCGCCCAGAGATCTTAACTATTATTCAAAGTTGTGCTGTACGTACGCTATCCCCAATCTTGTAGACCAAGGTTACTTGCTTAGAATTTAGAAACATTATATCAAATATAAATTTCAATGGCCTTTATCTTGTGCAGGTTCTTAGCATAGCGTGCTGTATTTTCTACAGCCATTGTGGTAATCGTGCTTTTCTGAGGCAAACACCCCTCGAAAAAAGTCAATCTAGTCGTTTTTCATTATGGAAAGGAGAAGATGGCAACAGTACTTGGCTTGCGAAATTCACTCACATTGATGAGCTGAGAGACCAAGTCTGCTCATCATGGTTTGCTCCTGTTGGATCTGCACGTGATTATCCACTATTGTCCAAATGGGTCATTTATGGGGAGGTCTGGCTTCTGTTATATTATTCTAATTTTGTTGTGAACGTGCTTATTTGACCACTCTCTGTTGTATTCCTACCTTTTTTAACTGCAGTTGGCATGCAATGGGTCTTGTCCTGATCCATCTGATGAAATTTCTCCTATATACTCGTTGTGGGCAACATTTATTGGCCTTTATATTGCCAATTATGTAGTGGAGAGATCAACAGGGTAAGTGGCAGCTTGGGCATAAATCTTGTTGAACGAATATTGTAACTAAAATAGTCAACACATACAGAATAGTTACATGTCTTATGTTAATTTTCGTTGTACGGTTAGGTGGGCTCTGGCACACCCTCTGTATGTTGAAAATTATGAGAAGTTGAAGAGAGAACAACTGAAACCTAATTTCTTAGATATGGTTCCTTGGTATTCAGGGTACGTCTATGCCAACTGATCTTTTCCGTTTCTATATATATTAGCATTTACCAATGTTTTCTTTGAAGAATACACATTTAAAGTAGGATACTTGAGCACTGTCTGATTTGTCTGATTATCTATATTTCAGAACTTCAGCTGATTTGTTTAAAACTGTGTTTGACCTCCTCGTATCAGTGACTGTATTTCTTGGCCGGTTTGACATGCGAATGATGCAGGTATACTATTTTTAGTGATATATGTTGCCTTTTCAACTTCAGATCATTTTATCTTTCTGCGTTTTGAATTCCTTATTATATTGCATTTTTTGTAACATTCCCCATTCTTAAATTTTTAGGCTGCAATGACCAATGATTGTGATGGAAACAAGAGCAAGGAACTTTTATATGACCATTTAACTGATAAGAATGACTTCTGGTTTGACTTCATGGCGGATACTGGTGATGGTGGAAATTCTTCATATTCTGTCGCGAAACTCCTAGCTCAGCCTTTTATCAAAGTCCCGCTAGATAATGATTTGATATCTCTACAAAGGGGTAACGTACTGCTTATTGGGGGAGATCTTGCGTAAGATTTTCGTATACCTGTGATTTCCATCTTCTCTGTTTTTTTTTTTGTCAGGACTGAATGTACAAAATGGATGTCTTTCTCTGATATATTGCAGATACCCCAATCCATCAGCGTTTACATATGAAAAACGTCTATTTTGTCCTTTTGAGTATGCGCTCCAACCTCCCCATTGGTATAATTTCTCTTGACAAGCCTGAATTACCTGATGGGGTGTCTGATCTGAAGCATTATGATGGTCCCCAATGTTTTCTTATCCCTGGAAACCATGGTGGGTTTCAGCTCTCAACTTCATATCTCTCTTTAGTAATATGTTTCACATAATTGCATGCATAATTGGTGTTTGTTGTTATTGCTTCTAATTCTAATGTTCTTATTTAACATTTTAGACTGGTTCGACGGACTTAATACTTTCATGAGGTATATATGCCATAAAAGTTGGCTGGGTGGCTGGTTTATGCCTCAAAAGAAAAGCTATTTTGCCCTGCAGATACCTAAAGGATGGTGGGTGTTTGGTTTGGATCTGGCGCTTCATGGTGATATTGACGTGTACCAGTTCAATTTCTTCTCTAAATTAGTGAAGGAGAAGGTAGATTCAGCATCATCTTTCTTACCCCTGCTAAATAGACTCTGCAGATGCTATACAAAATATACTACTTCTTATCTACTCGAACACTTTTGTTCATTTGTTCACTACGTATCATGTTCTGTGATATTGGTTGGGTTTTTCTTTGGTTTGTGAAATGACCAAGGTTTGGGCTATTAGAGTAGGTGTTTTCTGTTTGATACTATAAAATATATAGTTGTTCCTTTTATAAATGATTTTATCTTTTCATTTAGGTTGGGGAGAATGATGCAGTGATCATTATCACACATGAGCCGAATTGGCTTCTTGATTGGTATTGGAAAGATGATACTGGAAAGAACATGAGACACCTGATATGCGACTTTTTGAAAGGCAGGTGTAAACTTAGAATGGCAGGAGATTTGCATCATTATATGCGTCATTCATGTACTCAATCAGATGGACCTGCTCATGTCCAACATCTCCTTGTTAATGGTTGTGGAGGGGCTTTTTTGCATCCCACCCATGTCTTTAGCAACTTTTCAAAGTTTTATGGTGCTTCTTATGAAAGTAAATCTGCTTATCCTTCGTTTCATGATTCAAGCAGGGTAAACATTTTTCTTGTTTCCTGGATTGCTTATCCACAACCACTGACTTTTCCTCTCTCTTCTTTCACATTCAGATATTTTATGTTGCTTGCTGTTCTTTGCAGATTGCTTTAGGAAATATTTTAAAGTTCAGGAAAAAGAACTGGCAATTCGATTTCATTGGTGGCATCATATACTTTCTCTTGGTCTTTTCCTTGTTCCCTCAGGTGCGGTTTGACTTCCTCAAACTCCTTTTTCTTATGTACTGTTTATTGTTTTTCCATTTATATTTCTTTTGTTAGCAATGCAGCCTGAATAAGTCATTAAGATTTGCTTACTAAATCGGTATACTTTATTAGCATCCACTACTAAGTGGTGAAACCTAGACAGGCCTTTGCATATCTGCAGTAGTGTTTTTCCTATGCGAATCATCTTTTATGTACTTGCACTCACAAGAAGGTCTTTATTTCCTCGTTGGTTTCAGTGTAAGCTAGGCCATATCTTACGAGGTGATTCATTTTCTGGCCACCTGGGGAGTTTCTTTGTCACAGTTTGGAGCTCCTTTGTGTACGTAGCAGAGCAGTCATATGTGTCTTTCACCAGTGTTCTTATGTTGCTAATAACTGCAATAATGTTTGTTCCCTCAAAAATATCTCGGAGGAAACGACTGGTAATTGGAATCCTCCATGTTGTGGCACACCTGACGGCTGCTTTGATTCTTATGTTGCTGTTAGAACTTGGCATAGAAATCTGTATTCAGCATAAGCTCCTTGCGACCTCCGGTCAGTTTCCTTTCCATATAATGTTTTTTTGCTTTCCTCATTACAATATCATTGACACCAATGGATTAAAAAAGTGATCCTACTTAAATTAATCTCTCTCTAGCATCTGTGATCAAACCTTTGGATTTTGAGATTTTGGAACTCTTGGCTACACAGGGTACCATACATTGTATCAGTGGTACAAATCAGTAGAAAACGAACACTTTCCAGACCCAACTGGCCTTCGAGACCGTATTGAACAGTGGACGTTCGGATTTTATCCCGCCTGCATCAAGTATCTTATGTCAGCATTTGATATTCCCGAGGTAACAAAATTCGTCAACTTAGCCTTCATTACAGGTAAAACAGAAATCTATTTTGCAGCCGAAATTAATGTATATAACATTAGGTAATGGCGGTTACACGGACTAACATATGTCGAGAAGGAATGGAGTCGCTTTCTCGAAGCGGAGCAGCAATCTACTATGCTTCTGTCTTCCTGTACTTTTGGGTCTTCTCAACTCCTGTTGTATCTTTGGTTTTTGGAAGTTACTTATATATATCCATCAACTGGCTTCACATACACTTTGATGAAGCATTCTCTTCACTTCGGATCGCTAATTACAAATCATTTACTCGTTTCCACATCAAACCTGACGGAGACCTTGAAGTCTTCACTCTCGGAGTAGACAAGGTGAGAAAAGAACTATGGGTTTATAATTACAAAAGAATAAGTATGTTATTATGGAATTAACCAGAGAAATGTATGTGATGAATGAGTCCAGGTGCCAAAAGAATGGAAGCTGGACAAGGAGTGGGATGCAGAGCCGAGACCGACTGTGAAAATGAGTCATCACAGAAGGTTTCCAAGCAAATGGTGTGCAACAACATTGCAACAGGATCCTGTCAACACCGTAAAGATTGTTGATCATTTTGTTATTAGTAGATCAGAGAAAGAAATGGGAGGATCTTAAGATAGAATCAGGTTCATCACTGATCCTTTCCCTCTTTAGAATGTAGTCTGTAGCGTTTCCAGCTTTATGAATAGGCTTTGAGATGAATAATGCTTGCTTTTGAAAGTGATGACAAATAAATCATACCATATTTAACAATTTAACATTTCAATCTTTTGTGATTTCACTTTAGAATCTAATAAGAAGTCACTGAAACAACTTTAACTCTCTTTGCTTTTTCTTCCTTCTGTGTTCCCTTCATCCAACATTATTCTATAAACCCTTTGAAGTTGTATATAAAATATATATATAAATATATGGCACATTCTCAAACCAATGACTTCCTTTCTTCTTCCTCTTCTCTATCACCGTTTCCTCCGGCGATCCTAACCGCTGGTCTAGCCGGAATCTTGGTCGGAGCTTTACTATCCATCGGAACCATCTTCAATACAATTCCCATTGCTATCAATAGCAAGCCCGATCCGTGCTGTTCTGTTAACGGCTTTGTGAATATCAAATATGACAGCAACAATGTAACACCTTTCCTCGCCGTTGTTATCTACACAAAATGATTTTCAACAGTGATTTTAAGAACACAGATTCAATCAAAACGCAAGTGAGCGTTTACAGATAAGATAAGAGATTTACCAAGGCGGTTGTGGCGGCTCCAAAGAGGGCAATGAGGGACAGAACAGAGACTTGACCGATGAATGTGGCCAGGGCTTCAAATACAAGCACTCCGTACACATACGGATGCTGCAAATACACAAAAGGAACAATTGATTTTAAATATGTCAACTAACGAATTATTAAACCGTTTGATTAAAATAGTCCACGTTGGTACTTTAGTCATAGGATCAATGAATTTAATTTCATTTGTATAAATGACAATTTGGCTTTTAAAAAGTTTGGCAGATTCACGCACGTAGTCGGTCAATGATTTCATTTCGCCGGTTCCAAGAATCCTACAAATTTTGACTTTTTCTTTAAGAGACTAAACCGAGTCTGACTCCGGTTTGAACTATGAACCGAGTCAAACCTATACCATGAACTTTTAAAGCCAATACAAGGTCCACTATTTGTCACTATCGCTTCAAATGGACTATGTCATAATAGAAAACAGAAGTTGTTTACTTACTTGTGCGCACGCAGTCCACGCACGAAAAACCTCTCCGGTTAAGACCATGGGAACGAACAAGAACGGTAATCCAACAACCGTTGAGCAGAAAAGCATCTCCATCTGCACACATTACATTACAAGAATTTCAGATGGGAACGGTAAAGGAAACTCGAAAAATAACCTGTTTTTCGATTTTCCGGTGATCCTTGCCTGAGTTGTCTCAGGATTCATTGTGAAGATCGCTTCTTGTAAATTACCCAAGAAAGCATCCATGATCAATGCACCAGATATCATCATTATCCCAATGATGCTGAAATTTGGAGACATTTGTGCGTCTGCTAATGTGAATAAGATCAAACCAAGAACCAGCAAGAACGCTGAAATGTATTCATGGACCGGGTATTTTCTTCGCAGACCGGGTATGAACGCTCCCATTATCATCACCGGCAATACCTAAAACATCCGTCATTTCGATCATTCTCTCAACACTTAGCTACTTTAAAACTCATTTTCAGAATTGTGGATTTATACTACCTTGGTGGATTTGAACATGATTTGAGCTGGATAATTCAGATAAGCTAAAGATCCTTTGGTTAATCCATGTGAACCCATGAGAACAGCAGAAAGTTTGACATAAGTTCTCATCGGATTAACGATATGCTTAGTGGTGAAGCCTTGAAGGTAGATGAGGAACAAGTAGACAAATCCTTGTATAAACGTGAAATACCAACCAAAGCTACAAGACAGAGCAAATCCCATTGTTAATTTTTTTCTTAAAATCAAAATATTAGGAGGATTCAAACTTCAAAGTTGACTTTTACCTAAATTGAAGGCGATTATAAACATATTCCTGCAAAATCAAAGAAAATAAATCAAGTCAATGATCATATATGAGTAATTTAATAACAAATGGAGATCCAATCTACACTCTTCAAGATCACAACTTTATTTGTGATTTCACTAAACTTTGAAGATAGAAACCAAAATGTTTGTGTGTGTGTTGTGTGTTTGGAGAAAGTTTAGTTCGTCATGCAATTTTTTCTTCTTCCTCTGTAAATTTTTATTTCTCAGAAACCAAACATCAAACACTTAGCATGCAAATGATTCTGAATGCAACAAAATCAAAACTTTACGAGAATCAGGAGCAGGGTACGTGAAATTATCTCAAGAACAAACAAAAAACATCGATTACTTTTCGGAGTTCTCGAATCAAATTCGAACTGAAAAAGAGAAACGAACCTCGCAAACTCCGTTGACGAGGTAACCAAAAAAGAAACCAGAAGTACAAATGAGGAACTGTTGCCAAGTTGGTCGATCAGACAAAGAGATTCCAAACAGAGATCTTGATTGTTCCTCGTTCTTCATTTTCAATTTTTTTTTATTTGGGGAGAGAGATCAACAAAAGAAACCGAGAAAATAAGAGTAAATCTACGGAAATGATCAAACACATGTAAACTCACTCATAACGGTATTATCACTCCTCGATATAACCAAAAAAGGGTAATCGCAATTAACCAAATTCTTCTCTCTCTAATTCACCCTCTCGAAGTCTCTGTCCAAAAACTTCAAGAAGAGAGAGAAAGAGAGGTTGTATTAGACCATTGGTAGTAAAAGAAGAGGAAGAAGAGAGCTTTTAAGAAGGAAGGAGAAAACGCATGAAGAAGAAGAGGCGAGTCAAGAGTAAGACTCGTCGCGTGAAGCGTGATTCGCCACTTCCACGACACGTTTTTTTCTTCTTCGTAAGCGTTCTTCTTCTTCTTCTTTTTACGTTTTCCTGTTCTCTTTTTTTTTTTACCGGTAAATCTCAACTTTTGCAAATAAGTCCTCAGAATTATTTTTTCTTTTTATTCGAGGTCTGAAACTTGTGGCAAAATTTACATTACCCAACGTGGCACTTCTGTTTTGTTGTATAGTTTTTTATTGCAAGATCTCTTTGTTTTTTTTTTTTTTTTAATTATTATTATTGCATGATTTCATGTATGCTAAATTGCTAGATAAGATCATATCACATTTACCACCGGTTATGTAAAACAAAACTAAAAAATTAGACTGTTTTTGTTTTATCTGTGTATATGATTGAAAACAGATTTATAATATTTATTTTGTTTTTCTTTTACTATATAGTAATAAAAATAATAAATGCTATGAGTAAATAAAAATATCTACTTTTTTATTAACTGATATCAAATCCTATTTTAGTAGACAAAATTAATTTTTTTTCATTGACATTCTAAAACAGAATCTACGGATACTTAAGTCCATTTTTTTAAGTTAAATTTTTTAGTTAAAGTGGAAAGATTCAAAAATATAATGTGACACAAAACCTTAACTAGAAGCTAGAATCATGATATCATCAAATCTTCATATAAAGTAAAAAGAAAAGTGTCAATAACTATGTTTACACTTTATACATTAGAAAAATAGAGGTGCTATTAAAAAAATAACATAAACTTGAGGGCGCATTTTTATGTGAGCAAAGGAAAGTTATAACTTCGAGAGAATAAAAAAAAAGAAAATTAATGATATTCAGGAATGGCTTATGAGTCAACTTTCTGATTTAAGACAATCGAGTCATTGTCTCAATAGACGCCATTACAGCCTGTCTTTTACTATTTAGACCATTTGTCTTGATTTATTTTATGTTTTTCGGTAGTGATTGTTAATTGTTAAATGCGTTTTAGTAGCTCTGGTTATGTCAGAATTATTAACATACATTTGGACACCTTTTCGGTTTTACTGTCATTTGTTATATTCATATCGAGCAATACATTTCACGCAGATTCATTCGTTCACCAACAGAGTAGCTGTTTTGTCGTAGTTAAAAAACTAGTGAAATCAGGGACCAAATAAACTAATTACTAGTACAATCATATATGTGCATAGCCGTCCCAAAGACCACATTCGTTTCCTTGAAATACTAACATGAAACTTGATAATAAATCAGAGAACTTGTATCATCTCAACTTTTCCTTCTCATCAACAAATAAGGCCAATAAGTTTAGTAGTATTACAACAACAACAAAATTGTATATGGCGACTACCATTAGAGATTTTTTATATTATCAAATCTAACAAGTATTTTGTATTTAAGGTCAAAATCCTTTACGTGCAATTGTATTAAGACATAAAATTTATAAATGATAATCTCAACACATAACAAAATTGATCTCACTCTTTGATAGATATATATATATAATTTTTAGATATTTCTTGCTTAAAACCATTTGTGTGGTTTATAATAACCGGAAGCTTTCGCTCGAGACAATTTTGCATTTGGAAGCAACCGATCACATTTGACATATTCACGAAAAAGATATCGGGAGAAGATTATATATAATATTCAAACTCGGGTCGAGTTACGAATCAAAGTCGTTAGAGAGACAATACAGTGACGTACGGTCAAATATGGTGTGGGTCAATTTGTACTGGGCACCGGAATCTTACCAAACCGAAGACAGGTCCAGTGGCACTCCTGTCTTCTTCTTTCTATAAATAAATGAGGACTTTTTTCTTCTAAATTCAAGTACAAATGTCTATGATATTTTGTTTTAACATTGATTATGGGCACTGTTATTGCCGTCTTATCATACGCAAAATAGGTTTGGTAACTAGAGTTGGTGATACTTGTAAATTTATAGCTTATACATTCAAGTATTCAACTATAGTCAGGAAAATATATTTACTTCACTATTAATATGGACGACTAGTATGTTTTAAAGCAATCTAAATTTAAAATCGATTATAGTTATAGCTTTAAAAGATATCAATTTATACAATGTATAAACTTTAGAAATTATAATTATATCACACGTCCTATTAATATTAAAGGCATTTTTATATAATAAAATATTGTAAGTGTATATTTATTTTGAATTATAAATATGTGTATAGTTCATTAGCATATGTATTACAAAAATACAAAATATTTATGTCATATGTGTGATTAAAAGAATCAATGATAGGTGATATGTCGTGATATTTGGTAAGCGCCACAATTGCAAATTATTAAAATCGATTATAATTATAGTAAACAAGTTTTGAAATATCGAATTGTATTCGTCCGTTTAAGTGTCTATCTCTCTCCAACAATTATTACGTTCGCGCACGTCGTAGGATAATAATATTTGCACAAATGCACGCACAAACGCCAAATCATTCACGGAGCTTTAGAACTAATAAAACATTCTGAAATATATGATTACGTTGTACTAAGTTCCTAGCTAAACTATAAATTCAATTAGCTAGTGGTTCACTCGTACTACATGGACGTAAACTTAGCTATAATTGAACACAACTATTAACATAACATACATTTTAGTATTTACCAACTGAGACCATCCTGAAAGTGAAAACTGCTACTCAACGATCAGTCGACCACAACAATCACTTACACACCATCGTTCATTACCAAAATAAAGGTGGTTAAGAACATCTCTATTGAAAGTCTTCCTAATTTAATATTGAAAAATATATACAAAGTAATAGAAAAAGTGGAGATGAGTCGCTTAATTGAGGTATAAGAAATTTTCTAACACGTGTTTCTTTCTAAAATGGATGAAATCTTTTCAAAAATAATAAAATAAACAAAATAATAAAATAATATATAAAATATTATTATTTTATTTTTGAGATATCGATTGGGATATCTAACCGATAAAGATCCTCTAAACCCCAAAAATAACTACATTGAGGCCTATTTATTTACTCAATGGGTCTATATTAATTATGCTTAAGATTATTTGGAACGGCTTTACGTTAACTTGGTAATTAATTTTTTTTGGGTTAATATTGAAACCGGATCACAAATTTACAATATACCGATCTAGTAACCCAACACTCCACAAGAGAGAATAGTGGCAAGCCAGCCAAATAATTCTCGTATTATAGAGAATATCAGATTCGAATCCAGATTTCGCGTAGTGGCAATAGAACCATAGAAGTGGAAAACTATTGATCCACTTGTTCCTTACAGTAATTAATAATTATATTTTGGACTATTTTTTGATTTTCTAAGTTTTACACGACAGCAAAACTATATATCATAAATTTAACTATGCACATCGTTTTGATGATGAATTATAGTAACGAAATTTCACAACGACAAATCAAGAATAAATTCATCAATCAAGGAAGTGGCGAAACCATTCCCCAGCTCTTCAACCACATACTCTCTCTCATCACAATTGATCCAACTCCATTTCATTTCCTTCACATATATCTCTTGCTTCTCCCTCACTTCCCAACTCATAAACATATCATAGTCTTCTTCTTGTCTCCTCAGCACCCATTCTTCAGCTATATTCACCAATTTATCCTCTTCCCTTGTCTCATTATTACTGTTTTCTTTGAAATAATCTAGCAACACATTGTCTACTGCATGAGATGCCAGTAAATGGTTTGGTTCCTTGATCATTCTAGACTTCACTAGAGCAAACAAACGGTTTGCTCGGTTTAAGGATTGATCTTCTTCGGTTTCTATAATGTGAGAGTTGTAATCTTCTCTTTCTACATATTGCTCTATGCATTTCTCTAAATCCACAGGCTCAATTCGTACCAAACTCTCAAATCTTCTGCTTTTTCTCATGTGTTTCTTCTCATCTGTTTATGTAAATGTCAGTTTATAAAAGGTTAGCCAATGGGATTCAAGGATTCTAACTGCCTCAAATGCAATTATCTCTTACTGGTAACACGTGTTATCAAAAATGAGTTGCAGTAGATGTTACAATTTGATATAGTGAGTTTGTTGTATAAACGTGAATTAACATATTTTTTAAATCTATTGATTAGTAACATTTATAATGTATCACCTACAATATATATTATAAAAATAAATTAAATATAATATTAATAATAATAACCTTTTTAACAAATTCAATAAATAAAAATAAAAATGAGATTATCTTAAACCATACATAAAACAACGTGTGAAAGGTTATAATAGATATAAACTAGAAAAATAAAGAAAAAACTTTTGACCAATGTGTATAGCATCGTTTCACCAAAATGTTTTATTTTAGATCATTTAAATAAATCATTTATTTGTTAAAAAGGAAATAAAACAACTGTTGGTTTAGTAAAAACCGATAACTCAATTCTAACACATGGAAATTTCTTTGTTGTTGAATATTCTTTTGAGTTAGCAACTTCTTAAAGGACCTAACTCAAAAATATACATCACCTATAATACATTGTAAATCAAAAGTAATTTAAAGAAAATAGTTTAATTCATGATTGGTAATATTTTTGAGTTATCTATGAGTTATGTCCATAACTCAACTTAACTCAATTGTAATTCATGTTACCAATCAAAGCTTATATATATGCGTTTGCATTGAACAGATCAATCTTATTTAAAATAAGAAAGACCTTAAAATTTTGTATTTATAATATAATAAGAAAAAAGACACAATAATGTAACTTGTGAAATGTTTGAGAAAACCCTCCTCCTACGTTTCATTATAAATATCGTTCAAAGTTTTTTCATACATATTAAAAATAATTATATATTATCTTTTACCTCTTGTTAATATATAATACATTTTTATTAGTCAATACATTAAAATACTATAGATAAAAATAAAAATCATAGTGTGCATTAAAAATACAAAACGACATTTATTTTAAAACAAAAATTTTAATGTAAAATAACTTTTTAATATACGATGTGGGGAGTATATATATCAACGAATTTTCCTATACCGATTAACGAATAAGAACAGTTTTGATCGAGAGTCTCCCTAATAAAAAAAATGAAAAAGTAAGAGAAAGAGTCTCTTAGAAAACTTTGAGAGAGTTACGAGAGAATCTAAAATCAGTAAACATGTATGGTTCAATTTTGTTTTAAAAGACAAAACTAAATCATAAAACTAAATTTTATCAAAATATTAATATTATTTGGTTGAAAGACTCTTTTTAAGAGACCTATTGATATAGATGCGGCTTTTACCCTTGTGATGCGAAGGAGGAGAGATTGCATCATCTTCAAATGGGCATTCTAAGATCGATATTGGACTGAGTTGTTCTTTTTCTTCGTTCACGCGTTCCTACAATTTACACTGACTGAATTAATTCAAATAGCTAAAGAGACACAATATACGTGAAACGAAAGATCAACTTTGTAGTAAATCGTGCACGAGTTTAGATTACTAAAAATTTAAAGTGGTACCAAACAAAACACACAATGTAGGGAATAAGAGTGAGCGGCTAAGTCAACCCACTTCATGACAGCGACATTTTACATCTTCTCCACATTTTCCCAGATATATATTAGTACTAATTCCGAAACTCAATTGTACTACTATAATTAGTGTAAGAGAATTAATAGATTACGAATATAAATGGACCAAATGTGACATTGGGAAGAGAGTGATATCATCCGTAGAATCCGCTTTCGAAGCCACCAAGAAGAATCAGAGCCCTCGATTTCATTGCTCACATTTATTCACATTCCAAAATCTAAAGTCCCTACCATACACACACACACACACGTGACTCATTCACGTACGAACCGACAACTTTCAAAAAACCCAACATCATAGTATCTACTTACATGTTAATTCGATTTAGTTCACTTAGTTGTTAGATGTTGTAATAAGTTGTGATATTAATGGTATTGAGAATTGACGTGGCGGATGATCATTGGACAAGCAAAAAACATTGAAAGTTTGTTAACTAACTAACCTTTGTGTTGTCGTTAAGAGACGATTCGTCACTGACATGTGACCCTACACAATCCCCACTCCTCATTACTACTACTTCGCCTGATGAGTGAGTCACCTCCGAGTTCTCGCTACTGAAACTTAGCGAGTCACCGACGGCGTCGTTTGACATTGTCGCTTCACCGGTAAATGAATACGTCGGAGAAATCTGATCGGACGGTTGATCTTGACTCTCTTGGAGAAAATCAGCGAATGATCTCCACCGTTGGATCTCCTTTTCACGATCCTCCGTTTCTTGATCACGGCGTGAGGGTTTGATCTTCCAGAAGTTTTTAGAGAAGCTTCTTGAGAAAAGTCCTTTCTTATTATCTCTCTTTCGAGATGGAGATTTAACGGAGGAAGGGAACGGCAAGAGTTTAACGGCGGTGAGTAACGCCGTCGAAGCTTTATGAACGGCGTGAGTAAACGCTAACCCGCAGGTAAGACGAGGAGTGTGGTGGAGCAATCTAGACCGTTTGATCTCAGCGTTGAGGATGCGAGGGAAGGATTTGAAGCCGTCGGATGAGCAGGAGCTGAGATCATCGAGAAGGTAATCTCGTAATATTAATCTTTTTTTGCTCATCGGAAGGTGATGATCGGAGGAACTGATCGATGCCATCGGAGAAGCAATCGAAGAGCATGTGATTCTGAAGATATGATGAGTGATGAGTGATGAGTGAGATAGAGAGATAGAGAGAGAGAGAGAGACTTACGTAAGTTGTACTAGTATTTAAGTTATGTGGCTGTAAGCTGATCAGATTTTATTTTATTTATTATCTTAGTCCTTAATCTATTTAATTTGAATCACGTTTGTTAATTATTTTATCGATTTAGAGATTTGATGGAATTTTGAATAGTTGACAGAGGTCAAATATTGTATTTAATTTGAAAAACTGGGAGGCTACATTGTTATTAATTGCACGATTAAAAAAAACAATGTAATGTTAAAGTTATAATTGATATATATATATATATATATCAAACCTAAATTGTATATATATATATATATATATACAGGAAAATTGAAATTTTATACATTTCTGAATTTATTTATGTTTACAAGTAAGATACAAAATATATGCCAAAAAATAAAGATGTGGTAGCGACGTGACTAAAGGATCAATTATTACGATTGTCATAAGATTAGATAAAATTGAAATGATTGATTACTATCGTTGAGATTACACACATTATCGATTTGGTATGAGGTGTTCCGTATGGGGAAAATGTTTTTAGATGTCTAATAATTACAAAATTATTGAAATACAGCGTAAGAGTATTAACACTACAAATATAAAGAATCTACATGCATTTTCAAACCTAATTGGTACCAAGGGTGTGGTTGCTTAATAGTATTTAAAAATCATATGCAGATTTCATTTTTTTTTGTTATAACTCACGGCATCCTCATTTTATATTTTGTAGTCTTTTTTATTTTTTTAGCTTATAGATATTTTCTTTTTTAATATATTAATATAAAATTTTCAAAAATTAAAACGACGGACAAGAAACCGAGTAAATAATGTTGGATTTAAATGTACATTGATTGCTATGTTTGAAAAGATAGATTTATTTTTGAAACACACGATTTGGTCTCAACATAGAAAAATATATATATGTCAATAATTTAAAATTTAGTATATAACTAATGACAACATAAAATCTTACTAATAAACTGCAACAACTGAAAAAAATTAAAATAAAAAGATTTTCACAAATTTATAATTTTGTTAATGCGTTTAAGGCGGGAATAAAGACCTCAAGTTGACGTCGTAAATAAGACAGTGGACGAGATTCTTGCGGCTTCCATGCAGATTTGGCCCAATCATCGTTAACGCCACCACCACGTGTGCACGTCTTTCGGATTTAGTTGTATTTTTAAAAGAAACAAATTGCGGTTTTAATCGAATAATGTAATTTTATTAGTATTTAATAAACTACTTTCAGCTCTGGATCTCTCCTTACAGACTCGACACTGCCACGATGCAACCGACTCGGGGACTCCCTTATACTACTTTCAGCTCGGATCTCTACTTTCGTATCTTTAACGCATAGCTTATTCGTGCGAAGGTTAATAAAGCTAGAGTTTGAATTTGAGAAACCATGACTTCACCTCATTAGAGTTCGAGTTTGATAGTGTACGTAGGATGAAGTAGATCGTATATTTGTAATAAAGTCTGGTATCTCAGATCATTAAATTCATGTTGTGGTCTGAATGTTCAAAAACTGTGGATAGTAAAATAACAAAATTAGATGATTCAAGTAAAAATTATATTAACAACTATATATTTTGGTTATAAGTTAGTTTACTGGAAATAAACGTTTTTTTCTACAGAGATATCATATATAGGTGCATTGCACTTTTACAAAAAGAAGAGATATGGGTTATATTGTCTGGTTTTGTCATAAACTATTTTTTTTATAATTTAATACGGATTCAGTATGAGTTTGTTTTTCCAATTTACTTGTGCGTATACGATCTAGTTGATTGATTACCAAAAAACAAAAAAAAACAAAAATTAGTTATGACGCTCAAATTGGTGGAAGATATGTTGGGCCTTATCATTGGGCTTTTATATTTGCGTACCTTGGCAAAAGAACGTTTTTCTTTTTGTGACATCATTTAATGTAGAAACTTGAGTTTACATAATCAGCATGTAGCAAATCAAATATAGTAATGAAAATAGAAATTTGTGTGGTGAGGTATCGGCAAAAGAACGTTATCTTTTATTTGAGAGTAATGAAATCAGAACTCATGAGCCAATAACCAAACCCATCTTATGGTGTGCTTTAAGTTCTCACATTATTAATAGTTTGTTTCAAGATTCTTTCTAATGTTTGTCATTTTAACTCTCTTTTTTAATGATTTTTTTTCAATTATAATTAACAACACAAAATTTTATGTAATGAAACAGAAGATGGTAAAAATGTTAAATTTTTTTTAACTCCAGAAAAATATTAATATTTATTATTTACGTAATAACCAAATTGTTTTGGAAGGAGTAAGTAAGGTGGCTTCCAATTTTTCTGTCATACCGCTTTCCATTTTACTAATAAACCTAACAAGTCCTTCATGCACTCATGCATCCTTTGATAAGATTAGTTATAATGACTTTCAATATGAAGATTACCGAGTTCTTTTTAAAATCATTGACGATATGAAGTATTTACTCAAAATACCAATCTGTAAACGAGTTTCTCCACTTCATATAAATGATTCTAACAGAACTTAGTGATCTTAAGACCTAAGAAAGTCATTACAATCCTATCAAATTGTAAACTCTTTTTTTTGGGTTTAATCTTAAATATATTCCAAACCAAATGATACTTATTAGTTATTACAGAATGTTTCAATGTTTGTAAACTTAAGAATTTAAAAGATATATCAACGAAGGCACAAGCGTTTAATCAAATATTATTATATAATACGATGATTGATGTCTTAGATCCCACGACAACTTCTACATATATATATATATATATATATATATATATAGGAATTAAGTGTATTAAACCCTCTAAGCTATTGATAGTAGAGTACTTTAATTTATTTACTCTTAGCTTATCGGATAATGGTTTAATTTATCTCATAAGCGACAGGACACAAAGGTTAGTTTGGTTAAAAGCTACATGCATAAGAATGCATAAACTAGATCTTAACACAAACAACAAAAAGTATAAACTATACTATTAGGATTCCTCCTATTACTTAGGATCTTTATGGTGTTGATTCATTCTATGCCAAGGATATTATAGATTTTTGAACATTTTTGACTATATGACATCTTTTGTCTCACAAGATATTGTTCTTTAATTACTTTTATCATATGAAGATATTGTTTCTAGAATGTATATGGATGAACAGCCATTAAATATTTAATCTTGACAAGGAAAAAAGGGTTACGGTTATCTAGGAATCTAATAGAGTATAAATGTTAGTTTGATAGTTTTTTCTTTTTCTTAACACAATTAACAATATCGTGTTCCTAATATATATGCAGTATACTGATTATAGGAAATATACAAACTAACATTGACGTCGGGGTGATGAGAATTAGGAACACGATTGTTAATTGTGTTAAGAAAAATAAATAACTATCTAACTAACATAAATACACTATTAGATTCCTAGATAACCTTAACCCTTTTTTTCCTTGTCAAGATTACCTTAACCTTAGTTTAAGTATCTTCGTAAGAAAAGAAGAGAATAAATTAATATTCACATTATTTCTAGTGATATTTGTTATTATCAAAATACATTCTTAAAATCTCGGAAAATTCTTATCAATAAAAAATAATTTTATTTAATTTGTGATTCATTGTTAACTATATAGGTGTATATAGAATATACTTGACAACAATTTTAGTCGAAAAGAAAAATCAGTTCCTTTTATTCATACACTCGGTCGACACTTGAAAATTTGCAAAATGATAGTCTCCTATAAAATTGATCGAAATTTTGACTTGTAAACCCTAATCAGTTCAGAAAATATAAATGTAAAATCTCTGAAAATAAGTATATATTTTATTTTTATAATATGATTTATAATTTTTTTGTCATATCATTTATATTTACATTTTTAATTATTATTTCTATATCATAGAGTTTCTGTTTCTATTATAACAATTGTGAGTTCTTTATTATAATATAATAAACGATCGACATAGCTCGTGATAAGATAATGTTATTTTTGTTCTCCATCATCCACAACTTAAGCTAATATTAATGGTCCACATTCTATAGAGGCGAAGCATGTGACATCGTAATATATCTATGCACGAACAATAAATTCTTATTCCAAATATATATAAAAACTCATAAACAAAAATTTTATGAAAGCAAGCTTTTCTTTTCTGCCAAACTATAGTATTCTACTCGACTATATGAATAGGGTGGTCCAATAAATTATTTTGAAATTTTAAAAATATGTATTAAATAGGTATATATTCCATATATTTTTTTCTCACTTTATTGCAAGCATCAACATCTTCCGAATTTTACGGTTCAGAAATGTTTAATTTTAAAGGGGTGTGTTCAACTATATATTTTAAATGATTTGAGTTTTATTGAGTTTTTATATGATTTTGAAGGAAAATTGTTATGATTTACTGTAAAATCTTTCTAATTTCACTCAAAACCATGAGATTTAGATTTCTGTATTTTTAGCAAAGTAATCCTATAAAATTCTTAAAAGTCAATAAAAATCCAATGCTCAAATCACTAGCTCAAGAACATTAAATTTCATTAAACCTTTTAAAATCTATGAGTGAATAACATACTATTTGTTATTTTGATACAAATCACTTCAAATACTTTGTTGAATACACCTTCTTAGTTTTTCGTAACAACTTGGTATAAGTCTATACAACTGCTGAACTTATTATTTGGATTGACAAAAATAGAATAAGACGAAACTGAATCATATAGAAAAATAAGGAGATTTCTTAGACATTACTGGTCAAAGACTCGAACAAATAGAAAATCGTTTTATATATCACATCTTTATCGTCCAACCAATTCAATTCTTGCGAATATGTGGTAATCTTACAGATCAAAGAAGCCAAATTAATCGCCATTTTGGTATATGATTTATGCCCATGTGTTCCCTATTAGCTTACTACTACTTCGAGCAATTAATTAATTGATTTTGTAAAAAATCTGTTATTTTTGTGATAAATAAATTTTACATTCATTCAAAAAAAAATCAGTTATTTTTATAATATATAAAACTTTTTTTTTGGCACGTTGAAGAATCTCTTTAATAGTCAAATTCGATACTATTAAAAGTGAGAATGAAAACGACACGAGTCAATTTGTTACACTCATTTTTTATTTAAGAACAAAAATCCCAAAAACGTCTCATTTCTATCTCTGCTTAGTTGTATGTATCTCTAACAATAAATAAATATGAATAAATACAAAATTTTTAACACATCCAAATATTATTATTTTCTTGGAAACTTTGTTTTGTATTGCCCCAAATGGAAAACAGAAAAAAAAAAAACCAAATAAACGTAAACATGAATAAAAGAAAACAATTTCATAAACATCCAAGGCTCATATTTTCTTAGATTTTATTTTTCGCGTATATCCACAAAGGAAAACAATATCGGGAACATATTAAGTAGATAAAAATTATTTTCCGTGTATTTTCACAAAGGAAAACAAAATTCAAACATATGAATTCTTTTTTTAAAAGCAAATAAACATGAAGAAAGTAAATTATTCCAAATAGACATCCCAAAAATCATATATTTTCTTGGATATTTTTTTTTTGATGTTTTTGTATTTCTACAAATGAAAAAAATATAATAAAATAGTATCGCTAGGAAGACGGAGTCGTAAGAATGACATAATGGCTGGCAAAAAACCGCCAAAATAGTTCAGTTATAATTAAGACTTAATTTCTGAGTCAAAATAACATCTCTTGTTCCCTTAAGCATAATTAGTGGACTTAATTTCAAACTTATAACACACCTTTCACACATCAACAATACCTTCTTCATCATCCTCTTTCTCTTCCTCTCTCGCTGTCTCTCTCTTTGTTCTCTCTCTCTCAAACCTGTAATCATGGCAGCTCCTCTGATCATCAAGAACCAAACAGATCACCGACAAGATCCGAATCCAAACCCGTATCATCTCTCCTCTTCGATCCAAGAAGCCAAATCAATCGCTAAAATATCTCTCCCAATGATCTTAACTGGTTTACTTCTCTACTCTCGCTCAATGATCTCAATGCTCTTCCTCGGCCGTCTCAACGATCTCTTTGCTCTCTCCGGTGGCTCACTCGCACTCGGATTTGCAAACATAACAGGCTACTCTCTCCTCTCCGGTCTCTCTATCGGCATGGAACCCATCTGTGTTCAAGCCTTTGGCGCCAAAAGATTCAAACTTTTAGGCCTTACTTTGCAAAGAACCACACTTTTGCTTCTCCTCTGTTCTCTTCCCATCTCTCTCCTCTGGCTCAACATCAAAAAGATCCTTTTATTCTTCGGACAAGACGAAGATATCTCCAACCAAGCTGAGATCTTTATCTTCTTTTCTCTTCCTGATCTGATTCTCCAATCCTTTTTACATCCTATCCGTATTTACCTCCGATCTCAATCGATCACTCTTCCTCTTACTTACTCTGCTTTCTTCGCCGTATTACTCCACATTCCGATCAATTACCTTCTCGTTTCTTCCCTCGGTCTCGGCCTTAAAGGAGTCGCTTTGGGAGCAATCTGGACTAATGTCAATCTCCTAGGGTTTCTGATCATCTACATCGTGTTTTCGGGTGTATACGACAAGACTTGGGGAGGATTTTCAATGGACTGCTTCAAAGGATGGGGATCTCTAATGAAATTAGCAGTCCCTAGCTGTGTCTCCGTTTGTCTAGAATGGTGGTGGTATGAAATCATGATTCTTCTATGTGGGTTGTTACTTAACCCGCAAGCAACCGTAGCATCTATGGGAATCTTGATCCAAACCACCGCTTTGATCTACATTTTCCCTTCCTCTCTGAGCATCAGCGTTTCGACACGTGTCGGTAACGAACTAGGCGCAAATCAGCCCGATAAAGCGAGGATAGCAGCGAGAACCGGACTAGGTTTAAGCCTTGGTTTAGGTTTATTCGCCATGTTTTTCGCTTTCATGGTGAGGAATTGCTGGGCTAGATTGTTCACGGATGAGGAAGAGATTGTGAAGTTGACATCAATGGTATTACCGATCATCGGGCTTTGCGAGCTAGGGAACTGTCCTCAGACCACAGTGTGTGGAGTGTTGAGAGGAAGTGCGAGACCTAAGTTAGGAGCAAACATAAACTTGTGTTGTTTTTACTTTGTGGGAATGCCTGTGGCTATATGGTTAAGTTTCTTTAGTGGGTTTGACTTCAAGGGACTGTGGCTCGGTCTGTTCGCAGCTCAAGGCTCTTGCCTGGTTTCCATGTTGGTTGTGTTGGCTAGGACGGATTGGGAAGTTGAGGTTGATAGGGCAAAAGAACTCATGACTGGATCATGTGATGGTGAAGAAGATGATGGAAGCACGACGCCGTTTTTGTTGGATTCTTTGGATATAGAAGAAAGTGGGAATTATAGACATTTGAATGTGTTTTAAATCTTGTCTCCTTATTGCCACTAACGAGATTCGTTTCATTGTACACTCTTCTAATTGATTATTTTAGGAGGAAACATTTGATTGTTGGATATTGAAAATTATGTTATATATGATTTGTGAGATATACTGGAATTTTTATTTTTTCTTAGCAATATAATGTTACAAATTAGGTTGTTGATTTGATGTAAAAATGTTTAATAATAAAAAGTATTAAATCTCATGTCGATAACAAAATATCATGGGAGTGACTTGTTGTCATGAGAATGACTTTTAAAATTAAATGTAAACATAAAACTATCCTTTTCAAGTGGTTTGAGTTGTTATATATGAATCTGGTTAAGCAATTAAAGGACAAGATAGAAGTTGGTTTCGTTGCCGGGAAATTCTTATGCAAGTGTAACAAAAAATATATATATATATAATTAAACACCATGCATGTTTAGTGGTCCTCCATTGACGCGTGAGGTTTACGTGCTAAGGCGCGTGTATGAAGTTGTTAAACTTTGACGACGGCGAGAAAGATAACGTCTCCGTCAAGGTCGTCGTTTGCGACAGCCGTCGCCGTGAACGACCCGGTCTCTTTGTTGTCTTCTTCGTTTACTCTCTTTTCTTCCACTAACAACGTCCACTGACCCGTTAACCCGACCCGTTTCACGATTTCAGTCCACTTTTTTTTTTTTTTCTTTATTTGGGTTCCCACGGTTGGATAATGTATAATAATACAACTTTTCTTGACAAAACAACTTTAGAGTTTAAATCTGAATTACAAAATTACGACCACTTGGTTATATAACTCTTATAAGAATAAAATATTTTGCATTATAGAGTACTAAAAAATGTAACAAACTCATGGTGTGGCGGCAAGGAACAAAAAAGGCCCATAAGGTGAAACATGAAGAGAGGAGAATTAGTTATGAATTTGCCACTAAAATCAAATATTATTTCCTCAACTGTCCCAACTTGCTTTTATATAAACATAGCTTCTTATGTCCTTCATTCTCCATCACCTCACTTCTTCTTTTTTCTTTTTTTTCCCATTAAATTATTTTCTTCACATTTATACTTTCACTGAAAATCAATTGAATTGTTCCTTTTTTTACATAATCTTTTGAATCCTATAAGTTTTATTAACGAAACTAAAGTTTCTATCTAGCTAAAATGATTAGAAAAACGTTTTAACTTTTAAGTCACCAAACATGTAACAATGAACTGTTAAAGCATCTCCATCAAGAACCATAGTATCTTATTAAGATAAGAAAATTTAATAAGATACTCATAGTAAAAAATAAGAACCCATAGTATCTTATTAAAGATATCCATATGCCACTTGTCACCGGTTCAATTTGTTTTAAAACTAAAATTTTATTTTAGAACTAATGCTATATAAGAATTATTAAATTAAATTGTTTAGAACCCAAAATGGGGTTTTCACCGTTGTAGTTGCTCTTATAAGTTAAAACAGTAATTTCACAATCCTTCATTGCTTCAAAACAAATCAACAGTGATATGAGCCAAACTCTGAACTGAAGACTAGACTAAGAGGAACTAAAACATCCAGGTGATCGAGGAACAGCAAGAGCAATTGAGCTAGTAGTGAGCATTTGGACGACCGCTGACATGGTTGGACGATCTTCAACTTCTAATTGAACACATAGTAAAGCAATATGGATGCACCTGGTAATTTCGTTTATTCGGTTGCTATCTTGAAAGGATGGATCCACGAGCTCTAGTGGCGACCCATTGTTCCATAGTCACCATGTCTATTGAACATTTTAATAATTAAGGCTAAGGTCAATAATTTTTCTTTTTTTTTATGAAAACAGAAAATCTAAGCAGAATATACTCACATTTGTGATCAAATTGCCAGAACTATCATCCATTTGCTAGTTGTTTTTTGTGTTTTCACAAAAAACGAGTTTCTATTTGGGATTATTCTTTTTTTTTTGACGTTGGTGGAAACTGGAATGCTTTATTTATTTGTAGAATATTCAACTCCACTATATTATGAGATATGTAAAGGGATTATTTCACATCCAACAGAACCAACGAATAGAAACTGCCTTTCTGATTCGAAAATGTACATCGGAAAATAAAAAGCCTTTCCATTTTAAGCCAGCCTAAGATTAAATAAAACAATAGATATCTAAAGTGTAGCAGCTTCTATGCAGAAAAAGAAGACAATTATGAATAAGTTATGCAACCCAAATAGAATACCCAGTTCAGATCAGCTCCAAGAACAATGCTTCTTGTTTACTCGTTAAACCGACGTCACTTAGAGTCGCTGAGCTTTCTCCATCGCCAAAAGCCTGCCGAGGATATGGTCTTACCTGTGTTTTGATCACACAAACATACCATCTAAAAGATGTCTCCCATGGAAAAAAATGTATATAGCATATTTGGCACAAAGCACTTACCAGCCTGTAAGTGTTGGGCTTCACAACTCTACAGATGTCTATAAAGTCGAAAAGTGACTGCAAATGAGAAAGAAGACATGCTTAGTGGTTATAAGGTTTTTCATATTATTTGAGGATAAATGAAGCTGAATTTTTGGAATACTCACTTGGAGTTTTTCAGATTTAAGGAACCGGCGGCCATGGCGGGTGCCATCTGGCAGTCTGACTAGAAGTGTAATGGCATTCTCTTCGCCTACTGGTGGCTCCTGAGGCAGAGACGCTTCCTTGGAAACTAATCGCCTCTCCAGCTCCTAGTAAGAAAAATAAAAATGGCTCAAGTGCGGGATAACTTTCAAGAATTTCAGGAAACTCATCCAAATACCGCATACAGCTTAGTAGCTATGAGACTTTAAACCTAGTAGCAATGCTAGTTCGAAATATTTTTTCGTAATCACAATAAAGTATAGACATCCATTTTCTTGTAGCAAGAAAAAGGGATTGGTTCCAAAGGTTTATGTGGTTTGGCTACTCTTTCTCCATCCAAGTGCAGGATCTTGGTAACCACTCAAAACATGACACTCGGGATAACCTGTTCACACACAGGATTAGAGAGACTCATGTATAACCAGAAGCGCACCTGTTCCTCTTCAACCTTCCTGCGAGCTTCTTCCTCCTTTCTCTTTTCTTCTTCAAGAGCTTGCACTCTAACAGCTTCTTCCTCCAATCGACGAGCCTCAGCTTTTTCTCGGTCAGCTTCCAGCGATGCAAGATACTCGTCGTCCTGCACGAATTCACATTTCAACAAAGAAAAAACTTATCATCATCAGTATCCTGCGATAAACTAAAAGGGTGAAACTCTTGGCCCCTTACTTCTATTCTTCTCGTCGCAAGGATAGATCAAATAAATAGTATTCTCCAATCAACTTGGGGAAAAAAAGAAACAAAAAATGTTCCTAACCTGCTGTTCTCGAATCAATCTCTGAGCTGTCAATGACGGTGAGGGTGGACGCTGTGTCCTTTGCGGATAAGGTGCATAAGGAACACTATATTCACTCTCAGGAATGCCACCAAACATGGCAGCCTCTAGCATGACAGCTTCATCATGTTCCTCAGAAGAAATGCCTCCCCACTTAAACCAATCATGTAATAAGAGTAATAGCTCAGGCATGGACTAACTATTCTAGGATTCCTACTTGAAAATTATACAGGTAATCTGATCGTTCATATAGGAAACAAACATATATGCTTTGCTACCTCAGAAGGAAAACCATTGCCAGCATCCGGTGAATGAATAGTTGCACCTTCTGCTTCAAGGCTCCGGGGAAGATCATCATTAAGTGGGGCCCGAGATCCAGAAACCGCACGTCTTGGTCTGTGCCTAACAAGGGGTTCCTCATCAACATAATCAGGGTCCTCATCATCGTCATCGTCATCATCCTCAGACAGTGAGCTAGGTGCTGCGAGTCTACACATAAAAACAATTTCTTGGGACATTGTCTAGGAAACTCAGAAGACAAATTGATCGACTACAAAAGGTGTTATTACAAAACAGAACAAACTAACCTTCCATTTGAGGCTCGGGTACCCTGCTGTCCTGGAATAGAAACTTCTCTTTCTGAGGATGAAGCCTTCCAACCTTCACTGCGCAACACTTCTTCCTCTGCTGACTGCACTGTGGCAGATTTTGTTACGCCATCACCATCTTCCATGCGAGACTGATAATTTTCAGGCGACTGATTCCTTGGTACCTATATTACAATAGAAACCAATGAATAAATCTTGTCACTTCAAGGTAAACAGAAAACGAGCATGCTGTGCCTAATTCTTAAGCCAAAATAAACAAAAAAAGAAACCAAATACTTTCCATTATCTAAGCAAACCTTACCCCAGTCTCCATTTTTGAGGCCTCAATAGCAGCTCGAATCATTTCTTCTTCTATATCGTTGTAATCTTGCACATTATTGTGTGCTGAACAAACAGGTATATTATGCGTACTTTGTCTGGTTGGAGCAGACTGACTATCATCATCACATTCTTCATCTATAATGACCGTCTCTTGGGCAGCTGGACCATGAGCTTTAGTCACATCCTCAATAGAAGGAGCATCATTAGATCGACCTGATGGCCCACTGCTGTCCTTAACCTCTATAGGTATCTGCCTGACCTCCCTTGGATGACTAACAAATGGGGGACGTGGCATCAGAGGATCGTTATCAAATAGACTTCTCCCAAAGTTTGGATCCCGAAGCGGGAAGGGGACCATTGTTCTAGCTTCCGGGAGGGCTGGAGTCACATCATCATCTATATCCATGGCATCATCTTGAGGGATATTAGCTGGAGTTTCATGTAGTCTGCACAAAGATGATAAGAACGAGTCACCTGAATGTCTGAAAAACATGCAAGGTATATATATAATAGGTAGCAAAAAAAAAAGAGTGGGAGGGCATACGAATTTTGATCTCCATGACTATAGTATGCATTCACAGCTCTATTGAGATTCCCACGATATTCCTGCAACAATGAAAGCATGTAAGTTTAGGCAAACACTAGGGATTAGCTACACGAAAAACAAAAAATACAAGTAATACTGATGCTGAGACTTGAGACTATAGATTGATGACTCAAAGATGAGAATGCACAAAGGACCCAATAACAAGTTGTAAACCCAAACTACATTGTACACAAGATGTGTTCTGAGAAGTTTGAAACTTCAACAACTAACTTAAACCCCTCAGCATATTCAACTAGTAGTTATCCTCCCTCATTTAAATCAGTAAATATCTCATTTACAAATATCAAAATCGATAAGCGTGACTGCGTGAGAATGCTGTAGGAACATAAGAAATACACAGCAATGATGAAACAGCAGAAACCCTTCGAAAAAACTCAATCCGATAATCGAATTACCTAAAATTCAAGACAAGTAACTTCAATTTTAAAACCTGGGAGCATCAAGATGTAATCTAAAACAATATAAGAGAACATTAAAAAGAAAAAATTGATGATCAAACGATCGTCCAACGAAACACAAGTTCAGTGATTTGAGAAACATCTAAAATTACCCCAGAAAAAAAAGGAAAAAGAAAATATAGGGGAGTGTAATGGAATCACCTCGAGCTTCCGAAGGGCGACGGCATTGGAAGCGCCGGTGATGTTCATGAAGGTGTCAATAGCATCCTGAGTGGGTGTCGCCATTAAAGAGAAAGAGAAACCTTGAGAGATGGTTACGTCGCAGATTTGTGTGTTGGAAGCTGGAGTGAAGAAGGAGGCAAAGAATTTTATGTTAAATGTATTCCCAAAATTGCAGTGTGAAAGAAGAATGAAGGGAACTGGATCGACGACTCTGTTTAAAGCCTTTTTAGGGTCTTTTTTATTTGGGTTTTGATTTTATTTAATTTTACTTTATTCTTTTTGTAAATTTTCAGTTTACGGTTCAGGATATTTCCTAGTTGAGATAATATCTGGGATCTCCCCATCTGAAATATAAAAAAAAACAAATTTTTTAATTCGGTTGAATTTTTATTTGAGATTTTTAAATATTTTCATATATTGGTGAAACTGAAATTCCGAGTTCAAATGAAGTATTTACAGTTACATAATGTATTTACAGTTTTGTTACCGCATATTTTTGTCAAGTACAGTACATAATATATATATAGAAATAAGCCCTAAAAAGTGTAAAGGGCTTTAGGCCCAACAAACAAAAAAAGCTTTAGAAACCAAAACAACGGGGCCAAGATTATGCAGCGTTGGTTCAAGACTTCAAGTGTTCAACAAGTAACTTATGATTCTATGATCATCCCAATTTTCTCTCTATATATTGCCTTAGAAGGTATTGAATTATCATGTTACCTACCTGATTAATTATTGTTTTGTTATTGTACAAATAATTTTTTCTTAACAAATTTTTTATTTCTTTTGGCATAATAGTGCTTTTTAAATAAAATAAAAAAATTTAATTGGTGGTGTTCGTTTGGCAGTCGCCAGCGACTGCGACTGCGCGTTGTTCGTTTGGCAGTCGCGGGATCCCGCGACTGTCGCAGCGACCAGCGACTGCCAAATTCGAGTCGCTGAGAAAAATAGCGACTAGTCGCGGGATCCTGCGACTGCCAAACGAACAACACAGCGACTGCCAAAATAATTTTATAAAAATTACATTTTTTTTAAATGAAGAAATTTGATTTATAATTAGTTTTAATATTTTTTATCATTTACTACTACTAAATATATAAAAAATAAATATTAAAATTTTTATAACAAATTTTTAAGCTAAATATGATAATAAAGTCCTAAATTTATCAATAAAAATATAACAAAAACATAAATTAAAATTATTTTTGCAGTAATTTTTAAATCTTTCTTTTAAATAAAGAAATTTGATTTATAATTAGTTTTCAATATTTTTTTATCATTTACTACTACTACATATATAAAAAATAAATATTAAAATTTTTATAACAAATTTTTAAGTTAAATCATACAAATGCATCTTAAATTTATCAATAAAAATATAACAAAAACATAAATTAAAATTATTTTGGCAGTCGCTGTGTTGTTCGTTTGACAGTCGCAGGATCCGGCTACCGGTCGCGCGATTGATAAACGAACAACGACATGCAATTTCTAAGTCGCAGTCGCAGTCGCAGTCGCAGTCGCAGTCGTAGTCGCAGTCGCAGTCGCAGTCGCAGTCGCAGTCGCAGTCGCAGTCGCAGTCGCCAACTGCCCGCCGTATACGCCCGTATACTACAAATTATCGATCAACGAAATAAATTACCACGTCAGGTCCCTTCGACAATAATTTTTTTAGGTAATGGCGGCAACAAGAAAGGCTATATCGTAATTAGAAGCTGTCATGAAGGTCAATTTCGTCAATCAGCAGTTTTAAATCCTGACAAAATAATCGTCTATATCCTTAAATTCAAATCTTTACTTACATCGGCAATTCCGCAAGTGGCAGCAAATAATAAACAATGAGGAATACGTGCGACACGTGGCACAAGCCGAATGAGCCGCAGTGTTTATTTATAAGCTGGGTTTGTTAATTATAACGTCACGAGTAATTAAGAAGCAGCTGAAAATATACAATAATAAACAATGAGGAATACAACATTTTCTTCGTCTATTTTAATTTATATTCTAATTTGGGAAATTTACCAGAGTCGGATCTTGATGCGACTGCTCAAACTAATTCTCCGGCGAGTACGATGGCCGGAAACAACTCGGAGTCGAGTCTTTACCAGGTTTTGGTGGAGTGGTGTCAGAGAATGGAGACGAGCCAAGCGAGATTAAGAGAGGATGTCGATGACTTATTGCTGCAGAAGGAGAGTCAAATCGGTATGGAATCAGCGGCGGAATTGGAGGCGGAGGCGGAGGCGGAAGTGGAGTTGGGGGCTGAGGCGGCGGATTCCTGGGATAATCCGACGGCGACTTGGGAGAGAGCCGTTTCAGGATTCTATTTCGCCGATAGTGCGTATCGGACTTTGATGGATTCAATGGGACACGCGATTCATGTTACATCTGCCGCGTCTGGAGAAATTACGTTCTGGTGAGACTGATAAGTTTCTTCTATGGTGCTTGTAGATGCTTTGCTTAAATCCGGAGCTTATAGTTTTATGTACTGTTCCATTGATTTGCGTTCTATGATGTGCTCTATCTGATGATTTAGTAAATTTTACGAATAAGAATTCAAGAGTGTATAATCTAAATGTCCTTAGGAATGAAGATTTTGTACATTTTGTGACTAAGCAGTTATAATTGGTGATTCTTTCTTTATCAAGTGGTAATATACTATTTGTTTCCGAGTGACGAGATTCTTTTGTTATTCAGGAGTCGTTCTGCTGAGAATCTTTACCACTGGTATGCTGAGGAAGTTGTTGGCTACAGAACGATTGATGTGCTTGTAACCGAAGAATACCGTAATTGCCTTGTGAGTATCAGGAATAGGGTATGCCGTGGAGAGACTTGGACTGGTCAGTTCCCGTTTCAGAAGAAAACAGGGGAACTATTCATGGCGTTGGTGACTAAAAGCCCTGTGTATGAAGGCAGCGAGCTCGTTGGTGTTGTTACTGTTTCAAGCGATGCAACACTTTTCAATAGGATGCATCCACTAAGTAACGAGCATCATCAACAAGCACAAAGTAATAGACAACAACCAAATTCGAGAAAGCACCAATGGCACCTACCGAGGCCTCAGATTGCTGCAGCACTACAGGTTCCAGTTGTCCCGCAGTATATATCTACTGTTTCAAACCTGGTAAATCTCACATCCTGAGTGTTCAAAACTTTTCGTCCCCTCTTTTTTTTTTTTTTTTTTTAATTCGTGTGCAAGATGAATGATTGTTTGTTATGCTATTTTGCGCGCAAACCAAGAAGGCTTCGAAGCTTCTACCACAGAGAAATGGAGATGATTCCTTCAATGCAAATCAGAATTCTAGGAGCCGAGATGAAAATGTTCCGGTTGTTGCCTCCACAACTTTCGAGAAGTATGGCTCAATGGTAAGTCTTTGTTGTCTACTTAAACAAGACACTTCTCATTGACATTTCTTAGAACAAATATTGTCTCAAGCTGAATCTGCATATATACTAGTGTAGGCGGATAAGTTTTTGGGGAAGCTGCAAAGGAAGATTACTGGCAGCCAAGGAAATGAAGATAATGACCCTATCTTAGGAAACAGTATAAATAAGTCAGCCTGTGGTAGTGGAGCTAGTTCTAAGGTTTCTAATGCAGTTACCTGCTCGGCTTTCAGAGACAATGGCAATGGAAAACCACAAAGGGCGGAAAGTAGATTTTCAGATATCTATGGGAATGGAGCTGAGGGTTTGAGTGAAGCGAGACATATTGGAGAACGCTTTCGGTATATTGGGAATCTGGGACAAAGGAAACCTCCCAGAGGACTAGAGAGAGGTTTAGTGTCGGGCATGCGGGGAACAAAAATGTCGGACTTAAATGGTGAGATAGAAGATGCTTGGAATACTTGTCCTAGTGGCAATCCCTTGCCAATTCTTGGAGTCAACATCTGTAGGCAACAAAGTCCTGCCAACCAAGGGAATAATAGATTAGTTACCGATTCGTCATGTGATATACGATGGGAAGATCTACGACTTGGGGAGGAGGTCGGGCGAGGTGCATTTCGTTTACCAAAGTCTTACTCTCGTTTCACGTTTTAGATATGCAAATTCAATACAAATCTGTGTCTTGGATGTTTAAGTCAGATTACAAGTATTTCTGATGCATTACATTTGCTCATAGGTTCATTTGCTGCGGTTCATCGTGGAGTTTGGAATGGATCAGTAAGTTTTTCTGTAATTTAAAGATGATTTAAAGATGGTTCCTGTATCAGTGCACATGGGTAATTAACTAATCCAATCTATCTGGATCAGGATGTTGCTATTAAGGTTTACTTCGAGGGTGATTACAATGCGATGACTTTGACTGAGTGCAAAAAGGAGGTACGCATATTTGTTTCTCTCTGCTATGCAAGTGTTTAGAGAAATCATCTGTGCCATACAAAATAAATCAGTTGGGATCAATATCTTCAGATCAACATTATGAAGAAACTGAGGCATCCGAATGTGCTATTATTTATGGGAGCGGTATGCACACAAAAAAAATCTGCCATTATCATGGAGTATATGCCAAGGTGAGATTATTGACCTCTGGATCTGGAACTCTGGAAGTAGTGTTCCTCCTTATCGAGTGTGTTCTATAATATATATACCCTGTGTTCATTTATTTCTATCTGGTTTTGCTGATTAGAGGGAGTCTCTTCAAAATACTTCATAATACGAATCAGCCATTGGACAAGAAACGTCGTCTAAGAATGGCCCTTGATGTTGTAAGACTCTGATCTTCCAAAGACCTCCCTCACAATGAAAGCAAAACATATGATATGCTGAGAAAATTCGGGGTCTCTATTGTTGTTGCAGGCTAGGGGAATGAATTACTTACATCGCAGAAATCCGCCAATAGTACATAGAGACTTGAAATCTTCCAATCTACTCGTGGACAGAAACTGGAATGTCAAGGTAAAAAGGCTTCAGTTTCCTCGATTTGCATTCATGAAGACTTGTAAAATGAGTTTATTACTGCATGTACTTACAACTCCTACTTCCCTAGGTTGGAGACTTTGGGTTGTCAAAGTGGAAGAACGCAACCTTCTTAAGTACTAAATCCGGGAAAGGAACTGTAATGTTTCACAAATGCCATCACTGATTCTTATAATAAACAAAACAATCTTGAATATCTGTTACGAAACATTTTTCATATTTTTCTGTGTGCAGCCGCAGTGGATGGCCCCTGAAGTTCTCAGAAGTGAACCTTCGAATGAGAAGTACGTTCGATATATTATGAACCTTTTCTTGTATTCTTTTTGACAACATTATTCAATAACATAAACATTGTTTTTGGACTAAAAACTCAATACTTTCGTTGTAATAGGTGTGATGTGTTCAGCTTTGGAGTCATCTTATGGGAGCTAATGACTACTTTAATACCATGGGACCGTCTAAACTCTATTCAGGTACCTCTGGAATTATGTCCTTAGGAGAGTGTAGGAGCTAAATCATGATGTTGGTAGTAATCTTAAGATTGTAATGATATCAACTTTTAATTAGGTTGTTGGAGTTGTTGGGTTCATGGATCGACGATTAGACTTACCTGAAGGACTAAATCCCCGGATCGCATCCATAATACAGGATTGTTGGCAAACGTAAGACTGATATGTATAAATTGTTTCCTCAAAAACACCCTCAAAACTTTGGAGGGCCATATTTTATAATCTTTGTTCTCTATTCTTGGAACAGTGATCCAGCAAAACGACCGTCGTTTGAGGAATTAATTAGTCAGATGATGTGCCTCTTCCGCAAACCTGGGTCGGGTGCGCAAGAAGACGACGATTGAAAAGGTAATATAGTATATGGCTAAAGGATAGTTTACAAAGCAAGGACGTGAAGAAAAAGAAAGCATCGACCTGATCACTTACTATACAAATGTTTCATTGTGTTATACCAAACTACTATGTATTTTCATAATATGAAAGAGAAAGAAAGAAAGTGAAATAGCTGAATCAAAGTAACATACTGTAGAAGACTTTAAATATCAGGACCCGTTACTAATTAGTTAATTAGGTTAGTGTGTTCTGAAAAATGTTTACAGAAATAGAACATAGTTTTCCGATTTGTGGTAAAAGTTTGGTTCAATTTCTGCAATAAAATTTGGTTTGCTTTTCGGTTTCGTAAGATGTGATTGAAGAGCAGACAGAGGAGGACCAAGATGTAATATATAAAACAAAAGGGTGAAAAAGAGAATTACGAGAAAAATAGTGTCTTTTAGTGGTTTGTATTGTAGTTGGTTTCTTTTATGGGGGTAGAGAAGAGAGCAGAAAATGGAAAGGGTAAGGGACTGAGGAGTGACAATTCGTAGCTTTGCTTTTTTATTCTCTCATTTACAGCTTCCCATCACTGCGTCATCTGTAGCTTCTCAGCACCTAATATAAAGAGTCAGAGCCCTAAAACATTGTTTCTAATCTTTATTTTTAATTCTTTACTTCAGCATCTTCACACATAGACGCACTTACATATGTATTTTTAATTCCTCAATTCAGCATCTTGAAATACGCGCACTAACATATACAGAATTGTATAATTAAAAATTATTAACAATGGATACATAGATGGGTCTATTATACCGAGTATGTGCATGCATGTGCAGAAGAGAAGTATTGAAAGGAAGAAATTTTGTTTGGGGGGGGGGGGGATGAAGATATTTGTCTGCTTGTCTGGTTAGGTCAGAACAAATCACATCGGAGCTGCATAGTAATATTTAGTTTACAACACATTCTTGTGACCTCTAGACAAAAATCTCTTAAGACTTTTCGTTGTTTGCCTTGCATGTATTTCGTCGTATTTCAGTTTTGTTGCATTTTAAATGAAAATATCTTTTTTTTTTTCTTTTGGCATCGAAATGAAAATATCTTTACCTTTATATATTATGTGTGATTGATTTTGACCCCAAAAAAAAAATATATTATGTGTGATTGACTGATGACCTAGTCTGCTATTACCCAAGCGGTATCTTATAGGGGATTCTACCTCATTCATTGTAATACAATATTAGCCTTAGCATAAGTAATTAGAAATATGTATTATAATAATTCTAAAAGTCACAATAAAAAGTGGAAAAGTAATTTTCTGCGATAATCTTCCGACAATCGTTCAAAATTATTTATCAGATATTTAGCACTTGTTAACATGTAGGGCGGTTATATTATATATATACGTATATATGTGTGTTTGATGTTTGTACATTTGTATATGTATATTATATTCGCACATATTTTTGTCCATTAAACAAAAAATTGTGTTGAATACGAAAAAACAAAATTAGAGCATATTAAAGTTTTGAAGATGGAATCTATCCCTTTTTTCTTCTAAGATATTGATTAGAAATGATTGATGCTCATAATAGGAAATAATGCCAGTGTTGACTTAGTAGAAAAGATGACTAACTTTGGTACTAATTTGTTATACTTGAAATGCTTCTTTTTTTTTTTTTTTTTTTAAATCGGTCAGTAAAGGTAAACCATTTTCTTTTTAAGGTTACTGATTCTGGTTTAGTTTAGTTGGTTTAAAAGGCAAATAGACAATTTGATTGAACTCAACTTTAAAAAACAAATTTTTCTTGACAATTTTTTCTCATATCGTTAAGACAATTTGAGATGTTTTCTTTGATTGAGCATCTCAAATTTATCTTATCGTCATATATGTAAATAGTATTGAACGGATTAATAATAATAACCACGACCTGTCGCATTGTCCTAACTCCTAACGATATATACCAACCAAATTAAACCATTCCAATAGTCACTTGTATTGTTGGATCTATCGTAATCTAAACGACAATATTATTATAAATAAGCTTCACATGTTTTTTTTTGCAATCTCATTTCATTAACGGACAAATTTGATTCTTCTTATTAGTCATAAGATTTGTTATTAGTTGCACCTAATCTTGTTTATAAATCATAATCCTCGTTGATTAGTTCCCATCCAGATCTCTTGCTTTCAACTCTATGATTGATCAACTTGCATTTTATTACAATAACATCAGTACTTGCCAACAAAATGTTATTTTGAAGCAAACAATAATTCCGCTGATAATTTTGACTAGAATTAAATTAGAGACAGAACGCGAAGAGACACGTACGAACGAGTTCATACAAGATAAGTCGTTGACCAACGTCAACACAATCCGTAAAATGCTGAAGAACCACCGTCCACTCGTGGTCTACTTCATACGACTACTAAGATTCATGTGGCCTCCACAACTTTGTACTTGTATGACACGTGGCTAAATCGTAAGGGCCGTTTAGCCTGATGTCTCTTCCGTCTCTCTGAGTCTGTGTCCTGTCTTTTTCTCATTGCATGAGACAATTACCGAAGATTCCAGTGGATTAATTGTCGGTCCAATTTTTGTTTTCCTTTTACGACTACGAGTTAGATTCTCTAAAGCGATACACGTGAAGCATGGGATTCGTTATATACTTAGAAACATATCTTTGTTAACAGTGGTTGTTCGTTTCTCAGTTGTGGTATTTACAACTCAGCTTAATTAGTATCCTAAGTTCGTAACTAAGTTCCTAATTATCTTGTATTCGATCTACTGTCACCAAACGAAATCTGTATTGATATTGTCGGTTAGATACTTTGTGGTATATAACCTTTAAACAAATATTTTTTTTGTTAGTTCAATTATAATGTGACAAGTGTAACATGTGTATCTTACTAAGAACTTTGAGTTTTTCATCTGAGAAATCCATCTCTCTCTCTTTCTCCAATTTTTTCTATTTCTTATTTATTTTAATAGAAGATATCTTATTTAGATACTCCATTAAAAATGCTTTTATGTGGCTTATAGCTATATATAATACAATTAGTACAAGTACAAGATGATTTGCAATATAGTTACCATTATTGACATTAAATTAATATTATACCACTAAACTATAAACTATCTTTTGGTTTTAGTAGAAATACGACTTGGTGGACAATGGACATAGTGAATTTTATATATCCAATATTCAATAAAACCCATGTCGATAAGAATGATTTGTATCTAGTTTTAAAGATTCATACTTTAGTTTACTCCGGGATTCCTGACATATGGTATGAAATCCAGTATCTACTTTATACTAATATAGTTCAGTACAGTAAAAGGGTATATCGTTATGATTATTACTAATCACAAGACAATCACTTCTCCTTTACCGTTATTTCTTACATTTTTTTAAAAAAATATTAGTTCACTTTCGCTTATCCTTTTTTGTCTTACTAATTTTCGTTTTGCTTGTTTAAAATTTTTTTTTTTTTTAAAAAACCGTTTTGTGTCTACTGATCAGATCAATAATAAATACTAGGTAAATACCCGCGCTACGCTGCGGAATATTTTGATAAATATTTTTTAGTCAAACATAAATCATAATTATTAGTGGTAATAGTTAGTTTGTCTTGTATATCTTTGTATACGTATGCGAGTATAGTTTTAGAGTAAAATTTTGTTTATTAGTCCTAATTTTGGGATACTATTTTTAAGTTAGATATTTATATAACTAATTTTGTTTTTATTATTGTCACTTTTAGTAATATTTTAAATAGTTTATTCCAAACATTAATATAATTACTCAATTAACATTGCTTTGTAAAATAATTATGACTCTAAGCCTTAATTTTTTTTGGCAAACAATAACTTTTAGATGGTTAATAGAGAAACGGTATTGTTTTCAATTTTAGAGTATAATTATGTTATCCAATCACACAATTCTCATCTTTTATTTGGGTTTGGGTATCTCATATTTTACAACACGTCGAACAATATATTGCACTTCAATTCAATTCAAACTGGAGAGTTTAAGAGACTCAAACCAGAAGAAAAATGACATACATTCTTTGACATCAGTCTACCTTATATGTAGATACATTTTGTATATGGGATAATTAATTTGAAATTTTATTTATTAGTCAAATGTTATGTTATTGCATAGTAACACAAAAATTAAATTTTTTTGCATACTCTTAAGCCTAAAGGGTTTTTGATATACTACATTGGTTTAAATTATTTCACCTAAAAGCGTATTATATATAAAAGAGAATTTATGAATTTTTTTTCCACATATAAACGATGTGGGAGAAAAATGATTTTAAAAAACTAAATCTCAAATTTACTTACATATCATAAAATATATATATAAAAAATTATGATTAATTTCATAACGTTAAAATTTTTTTATTTATTTTTGTTTTTATGCATTTCAATATACTATTTTTTTGGAATTAAAATTACTTAGACAAATTCTCTAAATAACGTAAACAACTGAAAAGAACTTGCAATGTTTCCTTTTAAATTCAATATATAATATTTAAAGATTTTATTTTTACCAAAGAATATGTAAAATTAAAACCATCTATAATGAATTTTACTTCGACGATTTTTATTGTAAGAAAGATTGTTTTGTTCAAACTGTTAAATAATAGTTTCATATTTGACTAAATAAGATTAGACGTTATTTTTCTAATTGAAAATGTTAAAAAATTAAGCAATTACGTCATTCGGTATAAAATGATTTTTTCCGGTTTCAATTTAAAGTTTTATTCAGTAGGTCATAAAATAATTTATAAATAATATCAATTTTGCTTTTAGTTTGATTTGAAATAAAAAAAAAAACTAATTATAAAGCCTATAAAACATTAAATAATATTGGCAAATACTTTTGCATTTTATAAAATAGGCCCATATTTTAAAATCTGTAGCCCATCACAATAAACCTAGCTTATGTGTATTATTTGAAAAATTGTGATTGATTACTATTTTTTGCTGAGGTGTTAGATGTAGAAAGCTTAAAAAAGCTGATGTGTCAACCTATGGAAAGACTTTAGCACTTTTAGTGTATTGTTTTAGTTTAATTTGAAAAAAGCTAATTATAAAGCCCATAAAATATTAAATAATAAATACTTTTGCATTTTATAAAATAGGTCCATATTTTAAAATTTGTAGTCCATCACAAAAAACCTAGCTTATGTGTATTATTTGAAATATTGTGATTGGTTACTGTTTTTTGATGAGGTATGAGATGTAGAAAGCTTAAAAAAGCTGATGTGTCAACTTATGGAAAGACTTTAGGACTTTTAGTGTATTGATTCCCTCTGCTCTTAATTAATCCAAGTTTTATAAAAATATACATTTTTGTTAGTTGTTGTTGATGAATTGTAAACTTAAACATAAAAAATTGAATATTATTGATTTAGAGTTATAGTAGTAGAAAATTGTAGTTCACAAAATGATGCATTTATAATCAACTTTTAATATGTTTCTTATATATGTTAAAAAATGAGAATGATATTAATCAGGACATAGGGAGTATATATTTATTAGACTGAATATTTCAATATTAATTTTTTTTTCCGATCATGTATGTATATATTCTCTAATACATATGAGTTGCCATGTAGTTTTGTGATTTGTATATGCAGAGAATTACGTAGTTTTCATTCGTACAACTATATTACCAATCACATCGAAATGAAAACAACTATTCACAAAATATTCGCTATACAGTCCAAGTACATTAATATTTGGAAGACAAGAGAAGGAACGTAACAAAGAAAACAAAAATCTAAGAAATAAGAATTGTATACCGACTTGGATTTCCCATGGAGCAAGACGACGTAGCAGCGGACGGCGCTATTCCGTAACAAGACGAAAAAACGGAGTAGGGACCTCTAAAACGTGATCATGGAGAGGAGATCATAATAATGGATTCTTAACGATAGAGCCATTGCATTACGGCCAAAGGACCCATAAAATGTGACGTTATCCTTAGTGTGTCCATAGTGTGGTCCTCTTCCCATCTCTATAAAGTATTGACGCTTTTTGTCATCTCTCTGTTCCTTAGGACTCCTCATATTATTTCCCCAGATTCACATGAGCATATAAGTATATGACAATTTTTAAATAGTGTTAGATTTGGATCCAGAGCGGTGCTTACGACAACAAAGGCTTTAGGCAATTTTAAAAGAATTAGCTAAATCACATAAAACAAATCTACATTAAAAAGACTATAAATGTGATTACCTTTATAAAGCTCAATATAAGCCTTCCTAAAGTTGATAAACAGTTACTTATTTGTATTTTTGTCTCGAACTTTACAAAACAACAAAGTGTTATAAGATGGTACATAAAACTACAATAGACTAAGAAACTCTCAGAAAATATGATTAACTAGAAAGTTGATTTACCGACAAAGAAATAGATGACAATTTTTTAATTGACTCTTAACTTTTTTCTTCTTTATAAAACACCATAGACCAATGTTTCCAATTTTCTCACTAAACCACGGCCCTACTACTTGGATTAGTGGATTAGTCACATAATATGTTTCATTTTAAGATGGACTTTAATGGGATTTACATAACACGAGTGAAGAGGATTAACGCATTGAAATAACAAGACGCACTTTGGTATAAAATAAACATATAATAAATATGGAGATTAACGAAATTTACCGGGAAAAGAGATAGCGAGTGAGTGACACACACGCGCGAGTGAGGCGTTTGGTACTAACCAGAACACTGTTTACTACTGCTACGACTACTTAACTCTTCCAAAGCTAACTTTTGGTGCTCTCTCTCTCTCTCTTGCTCTCTCTCTCTCTGCAAAACGCCGGCGAGAAGAAGCCGTTTCATTCGTCAAGTAATAATGGGAAAAGCTTCACGGTGGTTTAAGTATCTATTCGGACTTAAGAAACCCGACCCGGGTTATTATCCGGATCCATCCTTTGAAACGCCTTCTCGGTCAACTTCCTCCAATCCAAAACGCCGATGGAGTTTCGTCAAATCCAAACGTGAAAAAGAAACCGCACCGCCGAATCAGGTTTCTCCTCCTCCGCCGCTACCGAATTCTACGCCTCCACCGCCGTCGTCGCATCACCAATCTTCTCCGAGAAGACGGCGGAAACAGAAGTCGATGTGGGAGGACGAGGGAGGTGAAGATTCTGACAAACACGCGATCGCGGTGGCTGCCGCGACCGCTGCGGTTGCTGAGGCTGCCGTCGCCGCCGCTAATGCTGCTGCTGCGGTCGTCAGGCTCACCAGCACGAGCGGTAGGTTGACAAGAAGTCCCGTTATGGCGCGCTATAGCGACGGATTCGACGACGCGGCGGCGCATGTTAGCAAGTTCGACGGTTACGGCCGCGACGGTCGTGAAGATCTTGCGGCGATTAAGATACAATCTACGTTTCGTGGATATTTGGTAATTTTCTTTTCATTTCTTTAACTGTATGCTAATATTTATTTTACTCATTTTTAAAAATAATTTACTAAGCTTAATTAAATTATGTGTTACACAAATATTTTAATTAGCAGTCTAAAAGTATAAAAATGATTATAGAATTTTAAATAATTCACGGGGATTATCGTCCAGATAACATTTTTCGATGTCGTAAACCTTCTGTTGCTTCCACTTCCCTAGATGAGTGATTAGACATTAACCTTCTATATTCTCATTTTTTAAAATTATTTTTATAGAGCACTTGAATATTCTTTGTATAAAGTAATTTTATATCAACCGGTTAATGGTTTGATTGTTATATCAACCAGTCGAACCGACTCTAAAATTGATTCCGGTTCGAACAATGTTAAAAGGATTGTAATCATTTTATATTCGTTCGAAATTATTTCTGTAGAGCACTTGAATATTCTCAACAATTTAAAAGCTAAGTTGAGTAAATGAAAGATTCATACGAAATTAATTTACTTAGTGGAACATCAGTTAACATTCAACCAATACGAAGTACTCTTATATTGGTTAGTGAATGTGTTTTACTGGACTGGACCACTGTGTAATAACATGGTGAATGCTGTCTGCTATAATTAGTCTATATTTCAGTTCATTCTCTATATTTTATAGCCTCTATGTAGTTAATATTTATGTCTATTAATGTTTCGATGCATGCCTATTGAACTTTATTCTTTATAGTTTATGGCGAATCTTATAATTATAGTGTATAATGTGTAAGACAATTCACACCCAAATGTGTACTCAACGACATAAAAGTCGCATTGTTCATTAATAGTTGGTTCATCTTTTCTCTCATAGAGAGTGACTATACATGTAAATGGTTGGTTTTATAATATTTATTTATATTCCTCTATTTAATTTTGTTGATTTCCTCGTGAATATTTCAAAAGTTCAATTTCTTTTTGAAAGGTCAACTTTTTTTTTTTTTTTTTCCCACTTCCCTTTGGCGCCAACTTCTATCAAAAGTAATGCTTTTGAAAAGTTCAATATGGTTCTGTGGTCCTGTCCATAATGAGAGGTTGAGCTCAAGAGTCAAGTTATTTCAAGAATTGATACAGAATATGCTATATGATGATTATTGGCTTTATCTTCAATTTAAATCAATTTGTGATGGTTTGATTAATGTAATTGTAGGCAAGGAGAGCGTTAAGGGCACTCAAGGGTTTGGTCAGGCTTCAAGCGATAGTTAGAGGCCATATTGAACGAAAGAGAATGTCGGTCCATCTGCGCAGGATGCATGCTTTGCTTCGAGCTCAGGCTCGTGTCCGTGCCACTCGGGTCATTGTCACGCCTGAATCTTCTTCTTCTCAATCAAACAACACAAAATCTTCTCACTTCCAAAACCCTGTAAGCCTTCTTAAATCGCTTAAGATTGTTCTTGTTTAATCTAAAACATGTTTTTAGTTCAAGTTTCTTCTCTTAACGAAATTCAATCGCTTAAGGGTCCACCAACACCGGAAAAACTCGAGCATTCAATCTCTTCTCGGAGCTCCAAGCTTGCTCATTCTCATATTTTTAAGGTATCAATTTTTTTTTTATTTCTGTTTGATTTTATCTCGTTTTGTTGCTTATCGTCCCATTGTATCAAAATTTCTGGTTCTTGGACTATATAAGTTACTAGGTTGTTTCTCATTATTGAATTTCGTTACCGTTATTTATGACTCCTACAACCAATTAAACTAAGAGACTGGATTTAAATTTTCAGAGGAATGGTTCTAAGGCAAGCGACAACAACAGACTTTACACTGCTCACAGGGAAACATTCTCAGTCACGGACGAAGAAGAAAAGATTCTTCAAATTGACAGGAAACACATCAGTTCTTACACAAGACGCAACAGACCAGACATGTTCTACTCATCCCACCTCGTCCTAGACAACGCTGGCCGGTCTGAACCTGTTTTTGCCACGCCTTTTAGCCCGTCCTCGTCGCATGAAGAGATCACAAGCCAGTTTTGCACTGCAGAGAACAGTCCTCAGTTATACTCAGCGACTTCGAGAAGCAAACGCAGTGCTTTCACGGCTAGTTCGATAGCACCGAGCGATTGCACAAAAAGCTGCTGTTACGGGGACCATCCAAGCTACATGGCTTGTACAGAGTCCTCTAGGGCTAAGGCCCGGTCTGCAAGTGCCCCGAAGTCTCGACCACAGTTATATTTCGAACGGTCTTCATCGAAACGGTTTGGATTTGTCGATGTGCCATACTGTGGTGATACAAAGTCAGGTCCCCAGAAAGGTTCTGCTCTGCACACTAGTTTTATGAACAAGGCTTATCCCGGTTCAGGTCGGTTGGACCGACTCGGGATGCCAATTGCGTATAGGTACTGAGAAACGTTGTTGGAACGAATAACCTGGTTTTGTTTTAGATCAGTGGTTTGAGCTTTGCTGTTAATTTTCTTGGTATGTAGTTTGGAGTTTAATGGATTAAAATCTAAATGCAAATTGAACTTGCTAAATCATAATGTTAACATCTACATATAAAGCAGTACAATTTGCTTAGTTTGTAGCTGTTTGTTTTCAAAACTTTTTTGAATTTGAGAAGGAAACCAAAGATACAATAGAAAGAATTGGTGTAATTACAAGAAAACAAAAATGAAAATAATCTAACACTAAGAAAAAATAAATGTCAAGTCCATTGGGATTTAGAAGAGTAGCTCAATTTATGGCACCACTTACAATATCTGTTCAAGTTGTCTCCTCTGAAAAGTATCACCAACCCAGAAGCAAACCTGCGCAAGGGTATAACATCCATCCAAACCGAAGTCCGGTTTAGTAACCCAGTCTAACATCAAAATCAAATGCATCGTATACATAAAACAAGTGTGTGCTTCATAGTGATCACCGGCATCATAAAGATTTGAGAAAGTTTTGAAGCTTACCCGGCAACAAAGACTATGGATGCAATTATGCAAAGCACGAGTTGGCAAGTGTTGTACTTCGGTATAACAATGGAACCAGGCATAAGAGAAACACGGTTTTCCTCCCATTCAAACTGCGGATGAATCAAGAGAAGAAAACCGAGTAGAAAACCGCCCGAGAAACCTCCAATGTGAGCAAAATTATCGACAGGAGGAAGTGTTCCTAATCCTAAGTTAACACCAACAATCACCAATAGCATTATCAAAGCCACACCCTACAACAGGAAGAGAAAAAAATGAATCAACCAACCAAACGATTATCGAGTTTATGATTTTGGATTGAAAGTTGCTAAAATTAGATCATTCAGTGCGGGTTTTCAGCGCATACCTTGTTGTCATAGGTAGTCCAATTGATTAACAATTCAGATAACATTGCTCCTAAAAGGCCAAACAAAGCACTTGAGGCACCAACAGATATAGCATTCTGAACAAACAGACAAGATAATATGCTCCCGCAGAAGCCCGATACAAGATAGATAGTCCCGACTCGAACAAAACCAAATTGCTGCTCGAGACGAACTCCAATGAAGGCAACACAAGACATATTTGCTAACAAATGAATAACACCAGCGTGCAACCACATACATGTTAAGAGTCTCCAAACTTGACGCCTCTGAACTATTTTCCCCCATGCCAAGGCTCCCATTTTCTCCAACCTGCCAATTCATAGATAAATTCAAAACCAAACCCAATGCATCCTCAAGAACCAAACCTAATGCCATGAATGTTGTCTCAGAATTGGACATAACAAAGCTCCTCAGCTCAAATGCAGCTTTAAATCCCAAGCCATGGAGATTAGAAAAGTAAAACCTTTAGTCAAAAACAAGATTCAATCTGAAATTACAATCTGTTTTTTTTTTGCAAAAAATTGGGGCTTTGACTAAAATCTGAAACTTACAATCCTAAATTCTCAAACCCAGATCACAAAAACTAACTTTAAAACGAAATCAAATGCTACATGCCTACAGAGTTGTGAGAGAGAGAGAATGATTAATGATTGACTCACGTAGAAGAAGAAGGACCAAGAAGAGGATTTGACTTGAAAGACTCAAATGAGAATCGTCCAAGGAACTTTGCAAGACATCGATGGCTATTGTGAGGACAATCGTTGAAGTACATCACCACAATGAAAACGACGACGTTCCCAATCACCACCATTGGAATTATCCATGACTTCCATCGCACGTCGGGCGTCGTCTCCTCGCCGTCACCATTGTTAGCGTCTCTTCTTCCTTCTTCAGGGTCTTCCTCCGCCGTGGAAACCATCTTTGTCTTACACTTCAGCTATATAGCTTGATATGTAATCAAAATCTCTGCGACTTTTGTAATTTTGTTTTCTTTTTGTATCACAAATCGTAACAATATATAGTTTGAGCAAAAAGATTTGATAAGAAAACTTCAAATTGTTACTTTTTTTTTTCTTTCTTATAATAATAACTGCCAAATCGCATGAGACAGGTAACTGCGAACAGATAGATAATTGCTGTCAAGAGTTCTTGTTTTTTTTTTTTTGGTTAAAAATATAAAAACATTGTTTTTATTCTGTGGAATATATTTTTTAATATGATATGTTGAAAAGTAAGCATATTTATATGCAAGTCTTTTTTTTTTTTTTTTATCAACTGAATCTATATGCAAAGAAATCATACTATTAATGTCTATGATTTTCATATCATAGCTTATATATATACATCAATTTTGCTTTGTACATACCTCTTGATAAACGAGAAATTTTTTGATAGACGAGAAAAAAATAACTAAAAAGACCACATAAGTTATAAGGCCTCTTGAGTCATAATCATGAGATACAAATATATTCGTATAAATAAACCAAAAAAGTTAGAGATTAACATTATAATCAAATCCCTTTTCTTTTTGTCAACTTCAAATCCCTTTTTTCAATTTACTAAAAGAATTGAACAAAATGGCTAAATCATGGGAATTGCTATCGAACCAGTCATATCACATACTACAATTGACAATTGAATTGACTAATTGAGACTTGAGAGTGGATTGTGATATCTCGTTTAGTTATTTGTTGGTGTATCGTGGGAATTGCTATTGAAGCAGCTATACCACAGAGACCACAACTAATAATTGAATTGACTAGTTGAGAGTAGATTGTGCGATCGACGCGAAGGTATATAACTTGTGCTTTTGCCGGCAATTAAATAAAATTATTTTTTCACACAAAAAAATGAGTTAACATTATCATCACAGGACGCTCAGGTCATTACAGTGGTGAAATCATATCAAATGTTGGATCATGGACAAAATGCTAAGGAAATTTTCCGGATTAATCTGAATCGAAGTTAGCCTCAACAGATTTGGAGAAAGCTGAAATATCCAGCTTGGACAGTGATGATAATACTGGCTTATCATTACCAACTGAGGTGCCAGTCCGCAAAGTTTACTACCTTTCTTGTTTGATTTCTTACTGTTTATTAAGAAACTGGAAGTGTTTTCATAATAGTGTCGTCATCAAGGTTAACCAAAAGATTATTCAATATATAGATATGATGAAATGCTTATCATAATTTGGATATATGCATGGAATGTAGCTATTGAATGTGTACAAACTATTAAAGATGAAGCAGAGAAGAATCCCAGCAAAGATGAAGCACATGAGAATCCCAACAATGTTGAAGTTGAATTGTCTTTGCATGATGCTACTAAAGTATGCACCTGTTTTTTTTAGTTGCTTACAAATTCTGTTGCATGATCATAATGAAAACCATCAAATTATGTCATCTAGTTGTGAGTTTATTCAAAATGTTTTTTCTTACAGGAAACGATTCTCTTCTTCCCGATGTTGGAACTTCTAGTGATATGAGGACAATAAACTGAATGCTCCTAGGGTATGCACCTCCATTTTCTGAAATCTAGTTGATGTTCTTAATTACACATTATTTATAAAGATTTTGTTAATGCTCATATGGATTTTAGCTTATTAAATAAGGACGTTAAGGAGGAGAGGATGATTCTAGATGAACAAAAGATGGCTTACGAGATGGAACTCGAGTATTATAAGATGTAATTGGAGCTTGAGCAAAAAGAAAAAGCAGACTTGGTGAATATGTACGAGCACCTGCTGGACGGATATGATGATGTTAGCAAAACAGTTAACATCATTAGCATCGATAATCAAAGGCTTTAACAACAGGATTCTTGTAATAATTTAGTTGTTATTAATATTAGATAATTGAGTTTTCTCAAGCTTTATAGAAAATAGTTGAGTTTTCTAATTGATTTGCATTGCTTGAAAATTAAGGACGACTACAAAACATGGTAGAAAGCCTTCGACCTTTAATGTTAAAATCTCATCCCCATCGACCTTTTAAAACCCAAGTATCCATTTATCTATTATTTGTCTATCCCAAAAAGTAACAAAGTGATGAAAAAGTTGATTCAACGACTAATCAATGAATACTTCATACTTCTTTAAACAATCTTTAAGGAGGGAAAGCAATCCACCAAAATTGATCCAAAACCAATTTTTGTACAAATTGATAGTTACTCACCTAGAACATTAAAACACTAGTTCATATTAAAAATATCAAATCTAGTAAATATTTGAGAAGCATAAATTAAGAATGTGATAACAACATATGGCACGTCCACATGAGATTTGAGATATATGGGATGACTATGTTATTTCAGAATTGAAAGGGAATGTAACATACTCGATTATTGGTGATTGTAATCATTCTATTCCCTAAAGAATAGAAAAAACTTCTTTGTTTCAGAAATTTTTAATGCAAGAATAGAAAACCTTGGAACCGGCACTGAAATTTCAGGGATGGTGCCTCTAGTACTCTTCGCATTTGAAATTTCACTTGTAGATGCTCTAATTAGCAGAGATCAAATTCACTTCACGCGAAATCATCCAAAGAAGTATTATATTTTATATTAAAAATCTCATCGATTACATCTAACAGAGATGACTTGCATACAAAAAAAACAAATTGAAAGCATGAAACGCTAAAAAGAAAATAAAGAGTTGTACGTCGGTGGTAGCTGTGGCTCAACAAATATAGTAGAGCTATAAGAAAGTTCATCATATTTTCTGAACTGAATCGAGGTGGCTTATTGGGACTGAATCGATATAAAATACTTCTTTCCCTGTTTATCTTTCTCGCTCTCACTCTTGTTGTCGAAATAAGTGTTAGAAAAAAACGTACAACTACGGCGCAGCGGCCTAGAGTTTTTCCGTAACTTCTATGAGCCTGTGAGAAAAATTCAATTCACTCGGCAGCAAAAACTTCAAACGCATAAACGTAAATGAGACACCGAATTATACGTTGAAAATCTCCTCAATGTGAAAAGTAAAAATCACGGGACCGTAGTCCACTCAAAAATCCACTATCACCAACGTTTTTGAGTACAACCACATCCACCAGAGACTAAGGCTACAAAGAGCAATCTCTAACAATAAGAAAACACCACACAAGAGAGAGCAACAAGAGCCTAGAAATATGCAGTTCCAAACGGTCCTAGATTCACTAAGATTCCGGAAACCGAATCCGATCTCCACCGTCCAAATCCTAGATAAACGAGTCAAGAACAACTCTGCAAAATTTCAGCTCAATCCGAGAAGAACTCACCGTCGGATTTCCTAAACACTCAAGGTAACTCAATCTGAAATCTCATACGAGCCACTCCGCTAAAACTCCGATCTACGACGAACCAACCGTTGGAATAAAAACCCACCGTTGAATCTCATGACCACTGAGTCATGAAGCTCTACACAAAATTTCAGGTCAATCGGAAACCGTTTAAATGTCCGATCGTCGCCTTTTGTTATATTATATATATATAATTTCATTCCTCCACTAAGAAGAACAAACCAACAATAAGAACACTAGAAGATCATTTATTTTAAAACGAAACGACAATATCTCCCATATTCATTTGACCATACAAACAAGCTCAATCTATGTTTACAGATTCCTAGGCCCACTAGTCCAAAATATTATTCGCTTGACGAGACAAAACGTCTCTAAGAACCAATATGTCTAATTCATTGTAATTTTTATCTTTTGGGATAAACCAATTATCTAATAAATTCTTTGGTGGTTTTACAGTATTATTTTTTCAAGACTACACCCCTAAACTAAAACTTTAAAAAAACCTATTTTAAAACTTTGAAAACATATGGTTCTGTTCGGTAGATAAAAATTTTCAAATAGGTTTTAAAATAGGTTTTTTTATAGTATACAAACTGCGAAAATCTTACAAATATAAATTCTTCGAAAAATCTTGACTTTGATATTTAGAGTCAAGATAATTCATGACATATAGCAAAAAAGTTCAAAATTTTCACATAAACTAGTCTAATATAAATCAAAACCAAAGCAACCAAGTTATTTGATTAGTTTATACAAAAAAGATAAATCTTTAATCACAACATAAATAACCATGCATTGAATATATGGTGGATTAATTTCCTTGCACAATCACTCAAACACCTTAGGACCTTATGCCAGAAAATAAACAAGTGGAGAGTTTAATGTTAATAACCTTATATGAAATTTGTTAGAAAGAATGTGCAGCCATTACATATACACCGGATCACTGTATTCAAACATAAACAAATTTATTTTAAAAATGACAAATAACTTTAAATCCAATTCGATTAATTGTGATTGGAGAATAAAACAATAAGCAAAAACCATGCTGAAATTATTGAATCCAAAAATCCTCCTACTTTATCTCTTTTTCTCTTTTTAATAGAAGAAATGTAAGAAAGTAATGAAGTTGTATTTATCATCTCAACTTGTGCATGACAAGGTACCAGTTCCATCCACTGTGGGAGCACAAATTGGAATAATGCGACCGCATGGCCACTAGAGCCTTCAACTGATCTTGGTCCCCATATCCTCTCTATATAGTTTTGACAAATAGACCGGTTCATGAAACAGTCTTGATGAGTATCATTATATACCATTTTGATGCATCTATGACGATTCTATAGTTTTGTGTCCGCAAGTTACATGATACCAAATGACGACTCCACTGACTCCATATATAAGCAATATCATTATCAAATAGATGCATTGCCATTGGGTGCATTATGACCGCTATCAGACCAGATATATGGGAGGTGGATATCCCACAAAAGTTCCCAAGCTGAATCATTTCTCAACCTCCAAACCTCCAAAATATCATCAATCCTTGGAGCTAATGTTTTGACATACATGAAAAATCCTCCAGATGTAGTCAAGGTGCTTTTAAAGGGCCAATTGTTATTGTTGGGATTCGAATGATCCGGTAGATGCATAACCTAACATTGATCGGATTCATAATAGAAATCATAAGTTATGAGTACTCCAGGCTAATGAAAGTGAAAATCTGTTTGGGGTTATTGGTAAATTGTCTCATTAAAGCTCATAGGAGATGAGTAAGGGAAGTAACAACGAAAGTGAAGTCGTTTTGAAGTCCAAATCAATGTCTCAAAAGAATACATACGCACAGTAAAATCAGTTGAAGATCCAAATCTCTTCTTACCTCACGATTTTGAAGCTCAAAACAACACCGTCCACGCGCGTCACCAAACCAAAACTAGAAGAATCATATGGAGGGTAAGGGATTTTAGCCCACTGTTGTTACACTGGATTATCCACAAAGAAAAAATAACCATATCCTTCCATCAAAACCAATCTGTTGGAAACGGATGAATTAGCGAAGTAACTATGACTGAAAATATTAGAAGGCGGTGGGATAAAAGAAGCTTGAGACTTTGGAAGATCGCATGCCTCACATCCATAGAAAACTATGAGTTCTTTTCCCATGAAGTCTCCACGTATTAGTGACCAAGAAAAAGAAAAGTTTTTGTGTAGAGACATAAAGTGATGACGAAAGTACATAGATTGAAGTGTTTATTTCCATGTTTTGCACACTGATTTGCATATGGAGATACTTCTCAAAGCTAATTTAGCTAGAATCTCTGTGCATCACCTCTGGAAGACTTGCGCTGTTGGTTGGTGTTTCCATTGGAAATGTTTCCTTTTCATGATCAATATATTAGGGTTTCCGAGTTTTGGAAAAAGACAGAAGAAGAAGAAGACAAAATGGTCATGACCATATAAATATAAATAAATTAAAAAAAAAAATTATGTTAAAAATTTGTAACTAAAAAAATGTCAAATATTTTTTTTTTAAAATCAAATATATATAATAAAAGAATCTGAAATTCTTGTCAAATGGACCTTAGTTTCTCCTAAGTCTTAACATACAGTCAGTGCCGGTCCGTAGTATAAGCCACACAAGCGGGTGCTTAGGGTATTTTTTGAAACATAAAATTATTTCTTTTAATATATTGAAGGTTTAGAGTGCACATTTCGTACAATTTTTTTAATCATATTAATGCAAATATTTCTCTAATTTGTGAGTTTTGTAAGTATTTAAGTTTTTTAACTTGTATTATTTTGTGATCATTTGGATTTACAATGTTTTTTAGGTTAATAAAATAATTTAAACAAAATTTTTACAAAAGTTAGCATATCTTAAAAAATTTATATAGGTATCTATCTATTAACTAAACTAATAGATTAAGCATTTTTAAAACAAATACAACTAGATTATATATTATTATAATAAACTATAAATTAAAAAATATGGTTGTTAAATATTATATTTTTCCGCTAAGGGCCTTTAAATGTTAGGACCGGCCCAGCTGAAGACATAGATGAGAAATCCAGCTCTTGCTGCGTCGTCGCCGACGTGGAAGTTCCACTACGCTTCTTCTGCAAAATCTCATCTCTCGTCTTCTTCCGATTCTCCTCCATATCATCCTCCCGTCTTTGACGACCTTCATCGGCATCTCCAACGACGACCTTCTTGCTCAGTCCTCTAGACATCTTCGGTGCTTAATCAAACAGAAAACCGCCAGAGAAAAACAAAAGAAACTGCCTCGATCGAACCCACATGACCATTTCCAGCTAGATTTGGATAAACCCTTAATGAAGCGGACAAAAACCCTTGTCGAATCGCAAATTCAATCCCCAGGAAACCATTTTCGGCTAGATTATATTTGGATAAACCCTTCGAATCAAAGTGGACTAAAACCCTAGTCGAAGCGCTAAATCAATCCCTCAAAACGAAATAAATGGCCACCTCGATCGAAATGCATGACTTGCATGAAAGTTTCTCCTTTTTGCAATGTTTTTAAAACCGGACCGAATCGGCGGTCGGACCGGGTTGAACATGAAACCACGAGTAGTTGAACCGGTAAAATTTCAGCAACCATCTGTGGTAAGCTCTCCAACTGCAATAGAAGAAAACGTAGAATTAAGCTTAAAACCTTTTAGATCTGAATTAGAGTTCTATGTACGTATCCCTAATCTAATTTACAATCAAACATGACAAATATTAAACTAGATTCAGTATCCCCAATCTGAATCAAATCCACAATCTAAAATAATCTGAATCGAAGAGGAACACGATGAGCACTTACTTTCTTTTCTGAAGACCAATGTCGGTCCGTAACATAAGCCACACAAGCGGGTGTTTAGAGCATTTTTTGAAACATAAAATTATTTCTTTTAATATATTGAAGGTTTAGAGTGCACATTTCGCACAATTTGTTTTAATCATATTAATGCAAATATTTCTCTAATTTGTGAGTTTTGTAAGTATTTAAGTTTTTTAACTTGTATTATTTTGTGATCATTTGGATTTACAATGTTTTTTAGGTTAATAAAATAATTTAAACAAAATTTTAACAAAAGTTAGCATATCTTAATTTTTTTTTATATGTATCTATCTATTAACTAAACTAATAGATTAAGCATTTTTAAAACAAATACAACAAGATTATATATTATTATAATAAACTATAAATTAAAAAATTTGGTTGTTAAATATTATATTTTTCCGCTAAGGGCCATTTAAATGTTAGGACCGGCCCTGCATACAATATATAGTTGCTCCTCACACAAGAACAATTTAATAGATTGTTTAAAAAAAAAAAAACTCTTAAGGTACCTCTTTTAATGGAATCGTAATCACGCACATTAATGTATGATACCTCTGTTTCATTGACATCACGTAAGGTTGATTCCACTTACAAATTAGATTCGGATAAATATATCTTTTTCTTTTTTATTTACATAAATATATCTTAGTACAGTATATATATAAAATAAAATGTCTACAAATAACTTGCCGATTTGATGCATCTCTGAAGATTAAGTTTCCAAAAATTGTATGATACCAAATAGCGGTTATTTTGACTCCGACGGTATCACCTCTTAAATGGACGCATTGACTTCATATATAGACAATACGATAGATATTAGTTTAAACGCGGACTAATGCAATCAAGGACATGACTAATAAATATTCGGAGGGAGGTGATTGATAAACACTTTTAAAATATTAGTTTCACATTTTTACTTTAAAAATATGGTAAAACTTTTTATTTTAAGTGATTTTTAAAAAATTTAAAGTTATGAATTGTTGGTTTTTAAAAAAACTAATGCATCATGAACAAAAATTTTAAAAATAGGTTTAAGAAAAATTAATTAGAAGACTTTTAAAATTTTTAAATAATTAAAATGTGATTGTATCTAACTATCGCTGAGCACTTGATATTTGACAATGGTAAGTCATGAAACAACAATATCCATTCATTATCAAAAGCCTAGTCCGGGCCAAATCCTGAATAAAACTACTGTATACTACTAACTCTAGCATATTGTACATATCTTATAACTTAATATGGCATTGAACTAAACTATGCGTAAGACATTATAGTAATTTAATTTATTGCCTAATGAACAAGTAGTTATTTTGGGTATATAATTTATTATCTACTACACCAATATAATTAACATATGACTGAACAAAATATTTATTCATTTACTTAAGAAATTCAAAATAGTCATAATTTTTTTTTGGAATTCAATTAATTGTTCATGAATTTTTATTGAATATTTTCTAACAATTTTCAAAATTCTATAAAAGTATAAATACTTCACCACTGAAACAAACAACATTCATTAAAATATATATATTCCATTACCATTGTATTTGGATTTCACGAATTTTAAATTCTACTAATTCATTTTGGCGCGCATTAAAAGTTTTTTTAATTAAACTAAACATGTAAGTATACCGAAGAAATTTATAATTTTATGCAATACGCTAACAAAATTTAATACATTTAAAAAATTTAGCGCGATCTAAAAAGTTTTTTTATAACGGTATCTAACATATTCTTGATATCTATAATTTTTGTGCACTTTCAAAAAGTTTGTCAAATTTTCTAACGGAAGAAATTTTTAAACAACATGCCAACATAATTTAAGATTTAAGAATATGAAGATCTTTAATTATTCATAACCATAAATTATAAATTAACAAATCTCAACAAAAAACTTGTTTAACAAAAATATGTTTTTATTCATTAGATTTATATTTTATGATATTAAACCTTATACCGAACCAATTTTAAGGACTTGATTCGTTAGAAGGACCTGGTTTGCTGGAAGAACTTGGTTCGGCAGAATGACTTTGTTCGCCTGCAGAACTTGATTCGCTAGAGCTTGGCAGATAGAGATTCCCAAATAGCCTAGGAGGATGCATATCAAATCGACGAGAAACAACCGGATCATGGTAAAACGGACATACAATCACCTGTAATCACAACAAAATTTAGATTCATGCTTTAACAATAAATATAACCACATGACCTAAACATATGTGTTGATATGAAATTAGTGATCTCCTCAACAGTAGTTTCAGGAACAAGACTTTCCACTACTCCACCAACAGTTGCACCATGAATGTTAGAGATTATAAGGTGTATGTTGAAAAAACTGGATGAACTTGTACTTTAGAGTTTTATCACAAAACTCAAAATCACTGAGTTACTTTTATTAAAAATCTTGTTAAGAATATAACTTTTTTCTTAACTGGTTTTACACAAGATCTAAACACCTTTATCTTGTCACCTTAGATTTCTAAACACACTTAAAAGATTAAAAAGAAGAACACTCTCTCTTTTTCTCTCTTTAGAACATGATTCTGATCTTCTCAATTTTTTGTTTAATTGAAAGCTCAATCTCCTCTCTTTTGCTCTCTAAGGTTACATTCCTAGATACACTAATCACCCTATTTATACTAATCGGGTATTTGTGTTTCTAGGAAAATCTTACAAAATCTTAGATAACTCTAAATCTTTATTTGAGTATATCTTTTCTGATAATAGAATCTTCCTAAGATTGCCTCCTTGTCAATCTTCTTCAGATTGTCTCCACGTCAGCCATCCAATCTTGATGTTTATGTTTCTAGTCCAAGAACAACTCTATCTTGTTTTAGCAACTTAGTGCATTCTCCAAAATTCCTTATAAGATTTGCACTTACAATCTCCCCTTTTTTGATTCAATTTGTCAATTCAAGCTTTTCCTGCATTAAATCTTTCAAGTGCTCACAAGCATTTATCATATCACAGTGGAAGCTTTTAAAGATATAGATAAGTAAAGAATAGTTTCTAACAATGAACTGCTTCATCCATAAGGTTTTAAGAATATTATCATCATTTCAAAAGAACATTACTGCATAATGTTAGTCTTAGCCGAAAATATTTATCAGAGTAAAAAAGATATCAATGACTCTGTTTTTTTTTTTTTTAAAAGAAAAGACTCCCCCTGAATCTAGACAATCCTAATTGACTCAGACTCTGATTCTTCTTCTCAAATCCCTCAGATCTTTCTTTATCCAGACTATGTGTTCTCATAGGTGAATACACAGGATAAGGATCTCCAACAGGCTGAGGAGGGTCTGCATCATCAGCTTCAGGTTCATAAAAGTTTTGACCCTCATTATCAGGAGCATTAGATGTTTCACCCAGACCATAATCTCCCCCTGCTTGATTGCACAATTGACTCAAAAACAGTACAAGCAAGCAATTAGCAGTGATATCCCAGTTATAGAATAGAAAACATACCTTCAAGTCGTGTAGCCATATCCACAAGCAATGAGGCAGTGTACCGTAAGTCAGCTGCTAGTGATTTCCCAAAGATATGAGGACCTGTCCTTCTGCGAATGTACCCAGTCCCCCCCCCCCCCCACAGACCTCTGGATTAAAAGCCTTGGGCTTTGGTTCAGCTTTCTCAAAGACTTCAAGATTGATCTCCCTTTGAAAGTGAATGACACGATAGATCAGATTAGGAAAAGGCAAGACATTCTGTCGTTGTCCTGGAAATCGTGCAGCCTTTTCAACTTGATCATAGACCAACTTTCCATAGTTAAAGGGGATCCTCTTATCAATGAGGTACATAATTTTGGCACGATCCACAGTCACATTGGAGTTGTTCTTAGAAGGTATCCATTTGAGACAGCAGATGAGATACAAACTAGCAAGACAAGTAGACATAGCTGAGGTCTTCAGATCTTTCCAACTCATAACCCTTTCAGAAGACAGATACTTAGCTAAGGCATGCTTACGGAGCTCTACTCAATCAAGTTCAGACTTAGGATGCCATTTAATAGCTGGAGTTCGAAAAACCTTGTTGATCATTTGTGGTGAGAACTCATACATCTTTCCTCTAACAAAAACTTTAGACTTCAGAGTCTTAAAGTTGTAGATGTGGAAGTTTGAATAGAATTCCCAGATTATTTCAGGAACAAAGGCTTCTACCTCGGTGACAGTTTCCAATAAGTGGTTCTTGTCAATAAATTGCAGCATCTCATTACTCTCTACAGATCCACGAGGAACATACCGTTGTTCAAAAATCTCACGACAGCGAAAAATCGAGGTGGAGTTCCTGACAGAGGTGGATATGGTGGCTTCCAGATTGAAGGATCTGCAGTATCGCGTTTCGACTGATGGTATCGGTGAATACTGCTTCTGTCTGATGGGTCATAAGGAAGACGACCACGGGATGTGAAAACTGTCTTTAGCAGATCTGGAGCTGGATCCCTTATTGGTGGCTGAGACTAAGAAGCTCGACCTTGGGCTTGCAATGGAGAAGTTTGACGAGGTGAGGAGCTCTTTCTGGTTTCTGATTGGGATTCTGATGCCGTAGCTCCATCTTTAGTCTGGGATTGCGAAATTGACTGAACACGCGGAGTCGTTGTGGCTGGAATTTCTTCGATGGAGCTGTCGGAGTCGTGAAGTTGCAATCTTTCAGAGGCTAATCTCTTCCGTGAGGCTCGAGTTTGCGGCATGATTTTGAGCTATCGAAGATGAATTTTTTAGGGTTCCGATGAGATGCTAAGATCGGAGTCTTTATCTCGGTTGTTTCTTTATGCTATCCTTTCCCCTTTTTTTATATTTTAATAAACCTGCTTCCTAAACCAGAGAAACTCAAAACTAAAAATAAGATGTAAACCAAAAACAAAACCGGTTAACAATATCTGATATATAGATAAGTTATCTAATTCCTGAACATATCACAACCAAGTTTTTTATTTCCTGAACATATCAAAAACCCTTTCTTCTTTTATGACTGATTTTTTGAAACTACAAACGCTTAGAGGTTTGAGCTCTCAAGAACTACTTCTCCTTTTGCTAAGATTTGGGTTTTAAGGGGCAATTTTTAAGACTGATACACCAAAACCTCCTTCAATAGATTTTTGACTATCTCAAATAGACATATCCCATTGTCTTTGTCTGAGTAGTCTTCACACCTTCATATCTTAGAGAACATATTGAGGTCACAGTGTGAGATAACAGTGAAGCCATATTGAGGCCAATAATGATTTTTTAAAGCTTCTTACTGCTCCTTTCTGCTTAGGGAAAACAAATTGCTAAATGTCAAGGCCCAGATTTCATCAAGAGGTAATTTTGTTCACTCTTTTCTTCTTCTTCGTCTTCCTTTTTTTTTTTAGAACTTTATCTGAAAGCCCTTCATCCATTTCTTGTTTGTATTTCTGTATTTCTTCATTCGTTTTCTTTTATTCCCTCGGGTTTGTGACAAGTCTTTTGTCCCCCGTGTCTTAGATAAGCTCATGCTTCATCTTATGAAATGAAATGCTTCTTAACTGCTCCTTTCTGCATTTTACTTCTTCCTCAGTATCCATCACTCTGTTGTTAGCTCACACAATTAACTCTTATTGTTGTTCCAAGACATGAAGGGTAGCTATTTCTCTAGAAGCAATTTGGATAGTCAGAATAGATTTTCTGAGTCTTTAGTGTACCTGTCACCCATTTCTCTCCACAAATACTTAACATAAGGAATAGTTTAGAGTTCACAAACTCCCAAAGACATTTGTAGATTCGCAAATGTGTTAAAGTCCAAGGGTTTTGTTAAGATGTCAGCAAGTTGGAGTTCCGAAGATACATGTTCGATAACTATTTGTTTATCTTCCACTAATTCTCTAACAAAATGATGCCTAATATCAATATAGTTTGTTCTTGAGTGTTGTACTGGATTTTTTGAAATATCTATTGCACTCTTGTTATCACACTTAACAAGTAAGGGTTCAGAGAGATGATTACCGTAATCTGCTGCTATTTGTCTCATCCATAGAAGTTGAGTGCAACAGCTTCCAAGAGCAATATACTCGGCTTCATCAGTGGACAATTAGATACAATTTTGTTTCTTGTTGTGCCAAGATACCAAATTGTTTCCAAGAAAAAATGCTCCTCCAGTCGTGCTTCTTCTGTCATTAACACATCCGGCCCAATCAGAGTCACAATAACCTACTAAGCTTTTGTTTGTCTCCTTTGTGTAGCTGAGCCCATAGTTGAATGTTTGATATGCTCAAAATAATACCCTAAGGATACTAAAGCAGTAGCTGCAGTATAGTAGGGGTCGAACCACAAAGACTCAGAGAATCACACAATAGATTTCAAGAATCAAATTACGCTAAGCCAAATCAATCAAGCGAGAATATAAATATGCAGAATTAAAAGATGTAAAATCAATGGAGAGGATATAGGCCTAGGGTATTTCTCAGGAAATCAAGGAATGCAGGCAAATCAATCAACATGGTTCAGGTTAAGCACTGTTCTCGAACTCAAATCACTAAGATATAATTAACCAACTTTCGTTGCGAAAACTATCTTAGTCTAAATCCTAAAATTCCAAATTTCTTTGCAAATCCTAAAGATCTAAACCAGCTTCAATGTCCAAGTTTGATATGTTCACAAAATAATTAAACCAAATTTCTTTGCAGATAATTATTTTGCTCGCCCTAGGTTTTGTTAGGTTATCAATCTCACTTTCGTGACTAATCAACAATCCTAAAATCTAGATTCCAGATTCGTTAACCTAGAACTAGCCTTGAGGACAACCTATGGTGAAGAATTCAATTGATTGTGAACCCTAACAGATTAATCTATCTAACAAACCATGAAATCTTTTATGAGAAAACCCTAAACCTAAAAGGGATCTACTCAGACATGCAGAATGAAGCAAACAACATGATTGAATAGATCATCAAAGTAAGAAATAACAAAGGGTTTAAAATCTTCTCTCCCGAACAGAGTTTCAGACTTGTCTCCCTCAAAAGCAAAAACTAGAATTAAAGTAAAATAATGCATAGCCTAAACAGGTGGCTGAAAACCCTATTTATAAGTCTAAAACACGTTCTGGGCTTTCTTGTAAATAATAAAGTCTTCTGGGCCAAGTTGCAGACTCTTAAAACTTGTAAAAACGCGTGTTTTCCCTTCTTGCAGTCGGTATCGATCGATACCGACTGGTATCGGTCGATACCAGGACATTTCTGGTGTTTTGCCAGACTAGATTGTCTTTACGAAAATTGGAATAACTTTTGATCGCACCGTTGGAATGGCCTCAAACCACTTCTAAATGAAAGCTAATCCATTGATCTATCTCGTGTCCAAATTCGAGCTCAATCCATCTGTGGGAACATCTTCAACGAATGCCACAAAGCTCCAGAATGCTCTAAAAACTCCAATTAAGCTCCAAACATGCTAAAACCTGAAAAGACTCTAAAAGACTACGGAAACTATAGAAAGACTCGGTAAAAAGGACTTATATCATGGTCTTAAATGGGTAAAAACCATGATATATCAATGTTCCCTTCACATATTTAATGATTCTCTTTACAGCTGCCATATGAGATGTCTTAGGATTAGCTTGATATCGTGCACATAGCCCAACACTTAAGCAAAGATCTGGTCTTGTTGCTGTTAGGTATAACAGACTACCAATCATCCCACGATACACTTTTTCATCAACTTTCTCACCAGATTTGTCTTTGGATAACTTTAAAGATGTACTCATTGGTGTTTTTGCAGATTTGCTGGAATACATATCAAATCGTTTTACCAGATTCTAGGCATAGGTACTCTGAGATATGGTGACTCCTTCTTCTGACTGATGCACCTGTAGCCCCAGAAAATACTTGAGTTCCCCCACCATGCTCATCCTGAACTCAGTAGTCATGCTTTTGATAAATTCTTCCACCAATTTTTCTGATGTTCCACCAAAAATTATGTCGTCTACATATATTTGTATAATAACCAATCCACTCTTATTTGATTTGATAAAAAGAGTTTTGTCCACATTTCCTCTGATATATCCTTGTGTTAGTAGAAACGTTGTGAGCCTCTCATACCATGCACGCGGTGCTTGTTTAAGTCCATATAGAGCTTTTTCTAACTTGTATACATGGTTGGGAAATTTAGGATTTTCAAATCCTTTAGGTTGCTCAACATATACTTCTTCTTGAATAATTCCATTTAAGAACGCACTTTTGACATCCATCTGGTGTAGCAAGAAATTCATCTCACAAGCTGTAGCTAGTAAGAACCGAATACATTCTAATCTTGCAACCTGAGCAAATGTTTCATCAAAGTCAAGTCCTTCAACTTGAGTGTATCCTTGTGCTACTAACCTTGCTTTGTTTCTAGTAATATTTTCATCCTTGTCTATTTTGTTTTTGAATATCCACTTTGTGCCTATGACATTTACCTCAGGTGGTCGTGGTACTAGATTCCAAACACAATTTTGAACAAATTCTTCAAGTTCTTCATGCATAGCTAGGGTCCAGAAATGATCATCAAGAGCCTCCTTAACATTCTTTGGTTCTGTTATGGACACAAACCAGGAAAACATCACAATATCAAAGCATGCCAAGCCAGCCATTGCTTTGTAATCAATTTTCACTCCTCTAGTTTTTCTTCCTTCCCCAAGATCACCAATTACATCTTCAATGGAATGATTCTTATGAACTTGAGTTGGCTGTGATTCAACTTTTTCAATATTATTTTCTTCTCCTGATTCATCTTCAAGTATTTCAACTAAGGTAGGTCATTCTGATTTAGTAGTATTTTTATCCTTGTGATTTAAAGTTGGCATGATGTCTATTGCTGGTATACTACCATCATCAAAGACAATAATCATTGATTCTTCGATTCTTCGATTCTTCCTCTTTCATTATTGTACACTCTGTATGCAGTGCTGTTATTTGAGTATCCAAGAAAGAAACCTTCTTCACTACGTGAGTCAAATTTTCCGAGCTGATCCTTATCGTTTAAGATGTAGCAAACACACCCAAAAATGTGAAAGTAGCTTAGGTTAGGCTTTTTATTTTTCCATATTTCATATGGTGTTTTATTTGTCCCTGCTCTTACATACACGCGATTTATCACATAGCAAGCTGTGTTGATAGCTTCAGCCCAAAATCTTTCAGAGACTCCATTACCATGTATCATTGCCCTTGCCATATCTTGAAGAGTTCTGTTTTTTCTCTCAACTACACCATTTGACTGTGGTGTCCTAGGAGCGGAATATTGATGAAAGATACCTTGTGATTCACAGAAACTATCGAATATTGCATTTTGAAACTCACCTACATGATCACTACGAATTTGCTTAATTCTCATCTTCTTTTCATTCTTTAATTGTAAGGCTAAAATCTTAAAACTGTCGAAAGTTTCTGATTTTTCTCTGATGAAGCGTACCCATGTGAAGCGTGAAAAATCATCTACTAGAACAAACACATACCTTTTTCCAGAAACACATACCTTTTTCCAGCAATACTCTCAGTTTGCATTGGTCCCATAAGATCCATGTGAATAAGATCGAGTACCTGGGACAAAGCATGAAACTTTGTTGAAACTTACTGTTAGTCCTTCATCACATAACTGGCTTACACTGATTAGATTAGCAGTTAGTCCTTCAACAAGGTATACATTTGTCAGCTGAGGTTTTTGTTGAGTTCTAAGATTTCCTTTTCCTTTGATTTTTCCTTTAGCTCCACCTCCAAATGTAACCTTGCTTTTTTTAACAGTTGTATAGCTGCTTAGGTCTTCCATGCTTCCAGTCATGTTTCTTGAGGCTCCACTGTCGAAATACCATGGTTTGGTTGACCTTGATTCAGTAGATGTGAAAGCAACATGGCAGTATAAATTTGATTTTACAACATAGATCTGTTTTTCTTTTCTTTGATGTGGATAGTAGTTTCCTTGTTTTATGATCCTTTTTATCTTATTGAGATATTTGTAGCACTGTCGTTTGATGTGTCCATGTTGTCCACAGTAGTAACATTCATATCCTCTGATGTAGTTGTTCCCATACCTCTGATTTCTCTTCATAGATTTGAATCTTGTTTTCTGGTATTTTGTTGGAACAACGTTATTACTGTTTTTCCTATCTTCTGTACTTTTTGTACTTCCGCTAACAAACTTAGTAACCCCATTTGCTGTTCCTCCTTGATATCCCAGACCAAAGTTGGATTTTCCTATTCTCCCAGAAGCTAAAATGGTGTCAAGATCCTTGGTTCCACTGTTGAGCATGTGTATTTTCTTTCTTGTTTCAAGTAATTCTTGAGTTGTACTTTTATTTTTCTCTACTTCTTCAGCAAGTTTTTCCTTCAAGTTTTCAATTGTAGTTTGACAAGTCAGCAGTTCTTTGTTCATATTCTTGTCAGTGCCGTTTTCTTTAAGTGCCTGTAAAGAAAGATTAAGAGATTTGATTTTTTCTTCTTTATCCTCAAGCTCTTTTCTCAATTCTTCAACCATAGCCTTTAGATTTAGCTTTTCTTCTGTTAGTATCACTTTTTCTTTTTCTAGAATCAACCAGTTATCATAGAGTTTTCTAAATTCAGAATCCACATCAAGTTCTTCTTCATTATCACTGTCAGAAGTTTCTTCAGCATCAAATACACCTCCGACAAAAGCGAACATATCCTCTTTCCCCATCTGATGAGTCATCTTCATCAGTTTCACTCTCACTTTCAGCTAGGTATGATGTATTTTTCCTTGATGATGTGTTCACACAGTCAGCCTTGGTATGTCCTGTGCCTTTACATTCGAAGCATTTTAACTCTTTTCTTTTTAGTGTAGGACACTCTGATTTAATATGTCCAAAACCTTTGCATTCATGACACTGAATTTCAGTTCTTTTAGTTCCTTTGTTTTTCTCATAACTTTGATTTTTTTCAAATGACTTTTTGTTTCCCTTTTCTACTCTTCTCAGTGCTTTACTGAAATTCTTTGCCATTAGACTCATTTCATTCTTTAGATCTTGGATTTCCTTTTTCTCATCTGACACAGTGAATGCAATGTTTTTTGATGTTTTGTTCTCTTTTCCAGCACTTATCTCCATCTCATATGCTTGTAACATACTAACGACTTCTTCATATTCAATAGTGTATGTATTCAGTGACGTTCCCATAGTTGTTTTCTTGCTTTCAAACCTTGCTGGTAGACATCTTAGTAGCTTCTTAACTAACTTCTTGTCTTTGTATCTTTTTCCAAGATTCTCAGATTCACTTGCGATTGCACTGAGTTTCCCACTAAACTCCTCTATAGATTCTGTTTCTTCCATTGTGATGGTCTTGAATTGAGAAGCTAGCATATCAACTCTGAATCCTTTCACACTGTTTGTCCCTTCATATGCTTTTGCAAGTTTATCCCAAGCTTCTTTTGCACTTTCGCAGTTTTGGATTTGTTTGAATTGATTTTCATTTATCGAGTTGAAAATCACTGACAGAGCTTTTGAGTTAGTTGTGGCTTTATCCTTTTCCGTGTCAGTCCATTGATCTTCTGGTTTTAGAACCTCTTTTCCATCTTCGCTTTTTATGACTGGTGGTTTCCAACGAATACTGATAGCAAACCATGCATCAACACCTAGACCTCGGATGAGTGCTCTGATTTTCACCTTCCAATGACCATAGTTCCCTTTCATGAGCATTATGGGACGATTTAACACTGCAAGCTCCTTGGAGCTGTCCATCCTTTCCGCAGGATCTTCACCTGTCTGTTTAAGAGACTTCTTAACTCAGATGCCTGCTCTGATACCAAATGAAAAAACTGGATGAACTTGTTCTTTAGATTTTTATCACAAAACTCAAAATCACTGAGTTACTTTTATTAAAAATCTTGTTGAACAGAACTCTTTTTTTAACTGGATTTACACAAGATCTAAAACACCTTTAGCTTGTCACCTTAGATTTCTAAACACACTTAAAAGATTAAAAAGAAGAACACTCTCTCTTTTTCTCTCTTTAGAACATGATTCTGATCTTCTCAATTTTTTGTTTAATTGAAAGCTCAATCTCCTCTCTTTTGCTCTCTAAGGTTACATTCCTAGATACACTAATCACCCTATTTATACTAATCGGGTATTTGTGTTTCTAGGAAAATCTTACAAAATCTTAGATAACTCTAAATCTTTATTTGAGTATATCTTTTCTGATAATAGAATCTTCCTAAGATTGCCTCCTTGTCAATCTTCTTCAGATTGTCTCCACGTCAGCTATCCAATCTTGATGTTTATGTTTCTAGTCCAAGAACAGCTTCTATCTTGTTTTAGCAACTTAGTGCATTCTCCAAAATTCCTTATAAGATTTGCACTTACATATGTCCCCAATAATTTCTCCCATTTTATGAGGTACAATTCTACCCGTTAACGATAGTATTTGGTAAATTCCCTTCGATACAAACAAAATAAAGATAGGAATTTGACAAACAAAATATGTGAAATTAAATAATCTTCTTAATTATGGGAAAATGGAATCATACCTCGGCATAATATTTCTTAATATTCGAAGAGAACACAACATTACCCACAGCTCCTACCGCAGAAAGTATGATTAATCCAACTCTCATTTTTAAAGCATAAGCATGTATGACATTCATCACATCCTGACAAAAAAAATACGTTGAAAGAAGATCTGATTTGTAGTGATATTCCAATATATATTTGTTATAATTAAATAAAAATTAAATTATAGTTACCATTGGTTTTTTTACTTTAAGGAAGATAGGTGCCAAATATGCTGTCCTCACTTCCGCGTCGAACTCATAATCTGTAGGGTAAAGAACTCAACCGGTGAAGTCATGAGTCGAAATATGGAAAGGAAAATTTTGTAATTTTTAAAGAAAATATATTGACAACAGAATAAGAATCATATTGATCGTATTCATACCTTTTGGATGATCTGGATCAGATCCTTCGGACTAAAAAGTTTTATAAAATAAAATAAAAACCAGATCATGAGAAGAAAAAAAATGAAACAAAACTAGAAAACATAATTTTGATTGAAGAAACTATACTAATACGCACCATTTTGTTGTTTATCAATAGATGGAGGTAGTTCGAGATTTGCAATGTGGAAAAAGGAAGAGGTGATGGGATTTTATAAGGACAAGTGGAGTCTATGGTAGAAATCAAAGCCTTGATTGGTTTAAACACAAAAATTGCGTTTGCGTTTACATGTATTACATCATATATTATATTAATTTATTTATTTTTAATTTATTATATTTATATGCTGAGTTATTTCATATAGTCCGCTTATAAAATAAATTGAGACAAGCACCATAATGTAAGAAAGTAATTGGTTTATGTTTTAAGGTTTAGAGCAAAAAAATTAAGATTGAGTGTGTGATAAAAAAACATATGATTTCAAACTAAAAACGCGCGAAAGTAACTTTTTCCAATGAATGGAAATACAGTTAAATTACCACCCATTTCAAATGGGAATGATGCTAAAAAAATAAGAAAAGAATATTAAAAATGTAAAAAGTATTTATATTATTTGTATTTTTTATGTAGTGTAAATCATATATATTCATCTGAAATTATTTTTATTTCTAATTTTTTTTTTCCATTTCTATCAAATTGTTTTATTTCAGTTGTTCAGTTGTTAAATTCTGAAATATGTCCGAAGAACTGTTAGGAAAAGTAAAATCCATTGAGATGGAATTATTTAATTTTTGTTTGTTTCCAAAATATGACAATTTTTGTTTCTTTTCAGTTTGACTTTATTAAGATGAATGATAGGAACGTAGTTAGGAGAGACTGAAATTTTGGTTTTGGTAATTATATTAAATATAATGCACACTAGTTTATGATAAAAAGTTCTATCGTCTTCAATTTTGGAGAAAAAAGTTCTTTAATAGCGGCGAGTCAAACTTTTTCATAAAGAAACTTAATTTAGACAACAAATTGAAATTACTTATAACACATCAAGTAATATTATTTACTATAGGGGTTAACAAACAAAATTACTATTTACTATATTACTCTTCTTTCATTATTCTAAAATTATTTTCAGTCAACGTCAAAGATAACAGTAAATCTTTTAAATGTATTGATGGAAACTACTTGATTTGAGAAAATATTTTATTTGACTTGCGTATGGTTCAACATTATTTATTATTACCAAAGTTATGTTTGACTATAAAATTCTATCCTATATATTATTTAGGGTTTCTTACATGAATCTGTTTTTGGTAGTATACTATGAAAAAAAAAATCACTTAAATCCATGCATGCTACAAGATGAAAGAACTAATTCTCAAATAAAGAAGAATATATTTTTATCAAATTAAAATGACATATAAATTTAATAATATATATATATATATATATATATATATATATATATATATATATATATATATATATATATATATATCCAAGAACAGACTGAACTAATAGAGTGGGCCTTGACTCACATGGGATGATCCCACAAAATACACAATACGTTGTCACTACAGCTCTTAAATTAACACAAAATGCACACCACTATCATACGCCGGTTATCAAAAATTATAAATAAATATACTTATCTTCAATCCCACGTATCTATTTATTTGTGTAGATATGATGGACAGGTAGAGAGATCATAATTACAAATTAATTAATTAACAGGTAGAGAGTATTAGGGTTTCTCATAAGGTCGCTGAGCCTTGTCGAGCTCATTCGGTGAGTTTCTTATCGATCTTCCCTCTTAATTAGTTAACGAATTGGACACACATGTGCCTTTATAAACCATCCTGAGCTCACTTTGTTTATTTGGCTCTTTATGATCGCTAAAGTCAGGAATTAGGGTTTTGGTGATGATGGTCATTGAGATTGGCCGATTTATCTTAGGTGGATGATAGAAGCTTCTCCTAAACTACAACCTCTGAAACTCCACAATGTAAGTAAAATCTATATTAAACACACATCCCCGGATCATGATTCTCTACCTAGAAAATGTTTGGAACTTAGTTATAAATTTACAAGCCAAGTGTTTCGTAAAATCCAAACGTAGTCAGCTGATGATTTAATAGGATTACCTTATGACTTTATACATACTATGGAAAATATTACAGAAGATTTTTTTTCTTTTCATGATTTTCTATAGTGTTTCAAAGTGGTTTACTAAATAAAATCAAATTTATATGGTTTTAAGTATATTTTGAGGATTTTAATAAATAAATCATAGTGATATTTTTCTTCCTAAATTTACCCAAAATATTTAATATCATCTTAAAGCTTACCAATACAAATTAGGCCAAATGTTTGCAGACATCTTTCTTAATGTTTTTAGGTCATTTAGGTATATACTGGAGCGTCCATGAACATTGCTATAGCTTCATGCAATGAGGGATCATAAGCCCTTAGACAAAGCCATTCCAAGATAGAGTTGAAAATACCTGAACTCGTGGATTTGGTTCAGGTTTATTGTTCTCTGTCGTATACTCATACACAATATAGAGAAAGTTTGACATCCCAGATAATTGGTTGAAAAAGATGGAAAAGTTATCAACCGCATTTCCCTTAATTACCAAATTTCCTCTCAGCATCAAGGTAACAAAATTATTATTATTATCAATTTATTAGTCAAATATGATGAGCAAGCAAACCTAATTTTTATATTTTAAGTAGTTCTCTGAGTTCCTAAGAGTGTTCATGATGTACACACTCTTTTTCACTTTGTTCTAAGTTGCTTTCTACTACTTATTCTGCTTTTTCAGCCATTTCTAGGTGAAACTGTCTGGTGGATCTATTCTGCCACAGGCGCTTGTGGTGCATATTGAATTCGTAGCCGAATTGGTTCCCTCGGTCCACCTGGTGCATCCAGTTGAAATGTCGACCCCGGTCCACAAATGAAAATAACATCCACCTACATATGTTCCTCAAGTACCATTGGAAAATTTTGGTATGAACCAAAAAAAAAATCTGTTGAGGTAATGGTAAAAAGAGTCAATACCTCAATAGGTCCGGCAGCAATAAGACTATTTGCTATAGCAATGTTTAGTACACCAGCGGAAAGGGAGACATGGAGTACTCCGTTGGCACAACTAGATGGTATAATAATTCCTCCGGTTGAGATCGCCGGTTGGAACCAACCACTCATGTAAAGTATATTCCCACGACCCTATTAATATATAGCCAATCAAATCAGAAATATACTTAGAAACTATAAAAAATTATTGAGATTAAAGAAACACATACGATGCCCATCAGTGTCTCTCGAGATGGTACCAACAACAAGGTGGATTGTGAAACGTATCCCCTCCCTGACAAGACGTAGAGTGCCTGACGACTTGACCTAGAAACATATGATAGTACACTGACGATGTCCTGTTGGTAAAGGTTCAAAACATCTCTTTTAGAAAACTCAAGGGGAAAAAAAAAAACTAAGGATTGAGAAGATGTGGTATGGAAACAGAACTAATGGAGGAGAATAAACTACTTACGGATCGATTCTGGATAATTATGGTTCTACGTGCAGTGGGTGGTGATACTATGTACAAAGAGATGAAAACGACATATTCAAGAACCTTAAAAGAAACCCTAATTTTGGATATTAAAAAATATACAAAATCAGATGCTTACGAGGAGGCATATTAGCTAACACAATCACCTGCCTTCCTGGACCATTACCATTTTGTCTGGGTTTTATTAGCATTTTGAAGAAAAAAAGTTCATTGCCTCAGATTCCAAACTCCAAGGAAACATAAACTGAAAATAATAAGAAGAAGAAGATAAGAAGAAACAGACCTCCGTTGTGGCTGATCCACTGTAATTGAAGAGTTCTCACTCATGTTTGACTTGATCAGTGAAAAGAAAAAGCAGACAGAACTCAATAGCTAGGTTCTTAAATTTTAAACAGAGATTGATATTGGACTCATGGAGGTATGTTGCATCTAGTGGTATTTATAAGGACGAAACAAAAGTAGCAATCTCTTTATTCATATGCATATAATTATGCTGAAACGGTGAAAAGGGGAAATATGTCTTAAATGCAATTTTTTGTTTTGTTTTGAATAATAAAGAGCGTATATTAGGCTAGTAAAGAAACTAATTAAAGTGTTGCTTTCTAAACAATAAATATTTTTCACGGATGCAAATTTGACTTGTCTTGTTTTGACTGTTTTTATAGTATCTGAGATAATGTTCAACCATAGCTAGTTATGGTTATGCATTTACTTATCCATGAAAAAACCACTCCTAATTAGTAATTGGTAGGTAATTATCATACTTGGTAGTGATTATCAATATTCAATGTTCTTCACTTTTTGTCAACCTAATAAAATATTAAAAAGTCAGATAAGTATTAATCCAGTTCTATTAATCGGAGAGTATGAAAAAGGAAACCCAAAATATATAAAGATTATTTGCAATTTTCTAAAGGCATGGTTTAGATTATCCATGACAAATTCTTGGGCAACTTCTTGGTAGCTAGTGATTGTCGGAAAAAATGTTCATCACACTTTTTGACATATGAACTATATAAAAGTCATATTTTGGGCTTTGAAATTTTTTGATAACGGTTTCTAAAGGTTTTTTGATATTACGAAATTTGGCGCGCTTTGAAATTTTTTTGGTAACAGTTGCTAACGATATTACGAAATTTTTTGTCAAACTTTCAAAATAAATATTTTAAAATACTTTTAAACAACATGCCAACATAATTTAACACTTTTTAAGAAGATGAAAGATCTTTAACATTTCATAACCATAAATTTATAAATAAACAAGTTCCAACATAAGAAATTGTTTAACAAAAATACCTGTCGATAAACGACGGCAAATACAGTAACGCCATTTTTATTAATTCATAAGATACTTATTTTAAGATATTAGTCCTTAAACCCGAACAAATTCCAAGGACTGGATTCGTCAGAAAAAGTTTGTTCGCGAGAAGAACATGATTCGTCGGAAGAACTTGGTTTGCTGGAGCTTGGCAGATAGGGGTTCCCATATAGCTTTGGAGGATCATGATAGAATGGATATGCAGTGACCTGTAATCACAAAAAGGATTAAGATTCCTTAGCAAACATACGATTTAATCACATAATAATATATGTATTGATATGAAATTAGTTATCACCTCAACAGTAGTTTTAGCAATAAGACTTTTCACAACTCCGCCAATTGTTGCACCATGGACATCAGACATAATAAGGTTTAAGTTACCAGTAATGTCTCCTGTTTTACGAATCTTAGTTTTACCCGATAACGACAGTATTTTGAACACCCCCTTCCATACAAGCAAAAGCAATAACGGATTTAATTTGACTAACAACATATGTGATATCTACAATAATAAACTAATCTTCTTATGAGAAAATGGAATCATACACGTCATAATTTTTCTTAGTATTCAGAGGCAACTCAACATTACGCACATCTCCTACCGCAGAAAGTATTATTAATCCGAATTGCATTTTCGTGGCATAAGCATGTAAGACATTCATCACATCCTGACAATGAAATACGATGAAAAGAGACTCGATTTGTAGTGATTCCAATATATATTTGCTATAATAATAATAAAAAGATTGAGTTAGAATAACCATTTGTTTTTTGACTTTAAGGATGATAGGTGCCAAATTTGTGGACTTCACATCCGCGTCGAAATTATAATCTATACAGTAAAGAACAAACCCTGGATGAAGTCATGAGTCGATATATGAAATGGGAAATTTTATAACTTTTGACCCAAAATATATTTATAATGGCATAAAATCCGGGGAACTTAATTGTATGGTATTGATCATATGCATACCTTTCGGAAAGTCTGGAGATCTGTTAGACTATAGAGTTTTGTAAAATGAAAAAAATTAGATCATAAGAAATAAAGAAACGGTAAAAGAAAACAAGAAGACATCATTAATTTCAAAGTACAATAGAGGAACTAATACGCACCATTTTGTTGTTTGTGAATAAGCAACAATAAGTGGAAGTAGTTCAAGATTTGCAATGTGGAAACAGGAAGAAGAAGTGATGAGACTTTATAAAGATAAGGAGATGAAGTCTCTGATCAAATTTGCGTTTGAATTTACATGTTTGCCTAATATATTACCTTAAAATATAAATGAGAAGATAAACATTTTAATGTATTTCCTTTTTTTTTTGCAAATTGTTTTGACTTCTTTTTTTTTTTTTTGTATTGCAAATATTGATCTTTTTTTTTTGGGCAATTCTCATCAATACCACTAAAATAAGTTTATTTTCTAAAAATACCATAACAAATTTTATTTTTCGAAAATACCACAAAAAAGTTTTATTTCCAAAAATACCACAAAAGTAAAACCAAACTTTAAACCTTCAAAACTAAACCCTAAACCCTCAAAACTAAACCCTAAACCCAAAATACTAAACTCAAACCCAAATATTTAAATTATAAACCCTTATAATTCAGTTTTTAGTTTTGTGGTATTTTTGGAAATAAAACTTTTTAATGGTATTTTTAAAAAATTAAATTTATTATGGTATGTTTAAAAAATAAACTTATTGGTATTTGAAGGAATTTCTCTTTTTTTTTTTGTCATTTTTGCAAATATTGATCTTAAATTTAAACTTTGAAAAAATCAACATAATGTAAAAAAAAAAATTTAGGTTTAGAAACAATAGGATTAGAAGCACGTTGAAAACATATGATATCTATAAAAATTTGGTTGAGTACAGGACAAAATCAACGGGATTTGGTGGCTGCTGATAGGCACCTCCTAGATTGAAATTGGGTTCTGGCCATCAAGCAGGTTCAAAGAAAGGTCTGGTACAGGTTTAGAATATGGTAGTGAAGTCTATGTAGCCCTTCACTCTAAGTCCTCGGATGGTAAATGGCTATTTTCCGGAAGGAACTCCGAAGAAAACTCCTATATCCGTCTGATCAGATATACCCAATAGAATGTGAAGAAACAAGCTCGATGCACCACATTTATGATCACCAATAGGTTAACAATTGCTTTTACAACTTGCTGGGACTTTTAAGATTAAGTGACTTTATAAATCAATAGTTCGTATTAAAGTAGACAAATTTGTGACAAGAACAATGGGTAATTTATTCAAATCCAACACACCCTCTCAAACGATTTCCCACACCGAAATCGTTTAAGTACATACAATTTTTCTTCTGATCTTCAATGCTTCGAATTTCTAAAACAAAATCAGTTTTTAAAATCCGATTACAACCAAAAACAAAAAGAAAAAAATCTTATTCCTGAGACTCGAGTTCTTCAGATAGCATATACTCGCACCAAAGGGTTTATAGACCTCTTTTGTTCACGTCCGATTCTTAGTACAGCAGTTCCTCGAACACAGGATCTACGCTTTGTCCCCATTCTCCATTGTACATTTCCAAGAGCTTCTCCGCCGGCGTAACTCCTGTCATTACCAAAACCAAAATTTCACCACCAGGTTAACGAACAAAATGTTGGTGCATGATTAAATAATACATTAGGAAACTTCATTTACCTGTTCTGACTACTTCAGCAACTGCGTTCAAGAAACCGGCTTCCTTGTAGCCTCTACGCTCTAATCCATCCTGAGGGAGAAGGAAAAAAAAAAGAAGAAACCCAACATATAATTATGATTAGGCACTGAACCAGACGGGATAGAATGCTGGCTAGAAGTTTCTAAGAGAGTGCGCAAGAACACACCTTTGCAAGTTTCAGGACATCTTCAGCAACATGCTTTAACAAACCATCTCTAAACGGCGTCTTTAAGCCAGTTACTGGAACCTGTTGGAAATCAAGTATTGGTATAAACAGGTTGTTTTCTAATTATGGAATAAGAAAATGCAATGGTGTGTCTCGTAGTTACTTTGTTCCTCAGCATCTCTCTTTCTGCTGGAGTCCAGTCAGCTGTCAGATCCAGGATAGCTTGGAGACTATCCTCATCATATAATAAACCCACCTGAAGAAAATCAAAAGAACAGTTGATATTTCTTAAAAATCAGAGATCCACCCTGAAACGACCTCAAGCAAGAAATATTTATCTGATAATAGATGTAATTACCCAGAAAGCTGGCAAGGCACACAGCCTCCTCCAGGGACCTCCATCAGCACCTCTCATCTCCAAGTATCTCTTCAACCGAACCTATTAATGTTATGGAACATTGTAAGCTTCATCATTAAATAGGGAACTGAAAGTCGTTGGCTATTTAATGGACTCTTGAGGCAGATGATAAACCTCTGGGAATATTGTTGTCAGGTGATTTTCCCAATCATTATATGAAGGCAATTCACCAGGAAGACATGGAAGTTTTCCCGCCAAGAATTGCTGCAGCATGAAGAAATTGATGAGATTATAGATGGCTCAAGAAGATCCCATTGATTTCATTTTGTCATTTCCTTGCCTTGGAAGAGCTTATAGACAGAAAAGATAAAGGTAGATTTCTACCCGAAATGTCATTCCAGTACAGTCGACGTATTTCTTGTTTCTGTAGGCAAAGTACATAGGGACATCCAGTGCGTAATCAACATACTGCTCAAACCTATACCAGATAAGAACAACAGACAGAGTAGTACAATTAAGTTAAGCCACGCTGTTCATGAGAAGGATAAAGATCCAAAGCATCTTTATATCTTGAACGCATACATACGTAAGAATAGCACATATCAATGTTTGCATAAATCATCAAGAATGCCGAACAGTCATCTTTTTTACAAGCTTCTCATACCAACTACACGAGGTAATGTAATTGTCGTTCATGGATTAAACAATCTCATACTCACCCAAAAGAGTCATCAAAAACAAACGGTAGCATTCCTGTGCGGTCCTTGTCGGTGTCTGTCCATATGTGGCTGTAAAAAGTACCAGCGTTATAACGCGGGAGGGAAACAATAATTAATATAGTGGGGATAATAATAACTGGATCTGGATACCTTCTCATGCTGAGAAACCCGTTTGGCTTTCCTTCTGTAAAAGGGGAATTCGCAAATAGAGCCGTTGCTATCTGTTGAATTTGGATAATATTGAGGCAATGGTTAGTCATAATCGTTAATAAAAAGTTTCCGGTTATGCCACAAAGAGCTCGAGCTTCTCACAGGTTGCAAAGCAAGACCAGCACGAAACTTCCTGATCATATCAGCTTCTGAGCTAAAATCCAGATTAACCTGTAAATTGTATGTAATGCAGTTTCTATAAGTTTGAATATAAAATTTATGAGAGCTGGAAGTTTTGTTTAAGGAAATTACAAAGAGGTAAAACGTCAAAATATTCATCTAACCTGAACAGTACATGTTCGGAGCATCATATCAAGTCCAAGGGTGCCAACTTTTGGCATGTAATTTCTCATAATGTCGTATCTTCCCTGCACAGAACATATTATGTCAAATCTGACTCTTCATAGCAAAACCTTACATAATCAATAAATACACCGAGCACTGGCCATGTAGAACCATGTAATCTTCTCTGAATAAAAACAAAAATTTATGAACTTTCTTCAATCTTAAGAAACGAGAAAGGCTCATACCTTTGGCATGATGGGTATATCCTCCCGACGCCATTTGGGCTGGAAGCCGATTCCTAAGAAACCAATTCCCATTTCCTCAGCAACAGCTTTTACCTGTTGACATCCGTAGAGAGTTGGTTATTTGTCACGTTTTAAGGTAAGAGTAGTGGCACTAATTAGTATCTTTTAGAGTACCTGATACAGATGTGAATTGACTTCAGCACATGTTTGGTGCAAAGTCTCAAGAGGTGCACCACTAAGCTCGAATTGACCACCAGGTTCCAGTGAGATGCTTTGCTTTCCCTGATCAACAAAAGGACAGAACAAACTGTATCCTTATAATATCTAGCATAACTGTGTCGTATATCAAGCTAACATGTTCTACAGGCTGAATGAATAATAAACCGGCTCAAAAGATGAAACACAGGGGAATGTTTACCTGCTTCAGACCAATGATCTTGTCCTCTTCCATTACTTTTTCCCATTCAAATCTTTCAGCGATACCATTAAGCAGCTCGGCTATTTGATCATACTTCATAGGGCGCAAAGTATTAACCTCAAAACCAAACTTCTCATGTTCTGTACCTATTCTGCAAACTCAGAATGTTAAGTTAGCAAAATGGAACATTTATCCAATAGACATAAAATCTGGATGTGTTTAAACATTACCAATGCCGCAGAAGAGCACAAACTAAGAGATCCGTCACAAGTACTAACACTAGGTGGCGTTTTAACAGAACATATAAGGATCAAACTATACCTATATTTGTCCTTTGTTTTGCATCCAGAGGCAAGATAGGCAATGAGATCCTCTCTTGTCAGCGGCTCGGTTGCAACTACAGCCTCTTCTGTTGGAGGGCTTGCCGCAACAATCAATTGATGCCCTCTCTTGCTCCTGTTAATAGAATGATCTGAACGGAGGAGCATTGATTTGGTAGACAGACTCCTACAGTAGGAGCTAACAAAAGCTTCTTTCATCCTCAACACATCCAAATTTCTCACACCACCAGAAACTGCTTTAGTTCCATTCTTTGAGCATACAGGTCCAGATGGCACAGTGTATGATCCTCCTCCTTGAGACAAGAGCGCCATGGTCCTACAACAATAACAATTCATCATTAGCCATAAGATCCAAGACCCATCCCATCGTTTAATCATCTCTACATGTCACAAGATATCACAAACATCCGCATTTTTCCCAATTCCACCGATAAAATATATCACATGATTGGAATCAGCAGCTTCCATACAGTTGAACTATCATCTGAGTAAAGATCACCCACGAACAATCCATGAATCATATTGATTACCAAACCAAACAAAAAACAAAAAGAATCAAAGCAAAGCAAAAATCTGCAGAAATTCGACTCCAACCAAACTATAATCAAAACCAAAATCATGCAAAAATCGAAAAATCATGGGAAATAACAATCGAAAGATTCAAACAAAGAAAAAATTAAATCACGAACCAAGAAAATTCAGGATAAAAAATCCAAATCTAGAAAGCGAAGAACAAGATAAGCCTATGAAGAATCACACCTGAAATCGTCAACCTCAACGGCGACTGAGAGCGTGGAAGCAGAGAAGAGGGCTAAAGAAAGAAGAAAGGTTTTTTCAGCAAATACGCATCGGCGTTGCCATTTATATCCGACTAAGAAATGGGAGGAAGAAGAAGAAGAGATGATGATGATGATGATGATGCAAACAAAAATAAAATAAAATAAAAATGAAACAGTGACACTAAAAAAAGAGCATGAGCCGAGCTGAGCTGTCTTACGAAGAAAGTGATAATTTTTATGTACAAATAAGATTCTTTCGTATTTTTGCCTCTTACTTCTCCATTATTCACAAATTTTACCCATTAGTTTATACATTTATTATTAAAACTATACGAGGTTTAACTTTATATTATACTAACTAGGACTAAGATTACGGAACAAAATTTAAATATATTGTTTTCTATATATTAATTACTATTTATTAAGTTCTAAAATTAAAATAATAAATATATATTTCTGGGTTGTGTTTGTAAATATTGTTATTCGGTTTTTGTATTTGCAAATTAAAATATCAATGCTAATTTGTATTGATTATCATTAAAAATTATATTCTTTATACTATACTTTATAAACCTCGCATCTCTTTACTATAATTAATTAGAAGATAAATTAATGAAAAGTGTGTCACTAACAACATGACCTCGAATTAATATAATCGGACACCAATAACCATAACAGATGGGAAATAATATAAAACAGTATCAGTATCATATTTGATTGTGTCGACAAAATATCTTGGTTCGTTGAACCAAATTTGGCGTGTGATATTTTTTTATATGTTTCCTACTTCTTCTTAGTAGGTGGAATCAAATACTACTTTACATGCAACAAAAAGAATGAAATAAAAACATGTGAATGGTAGATAATGAATCACCCTCAAAAGTTCTACTTCTGTAATAATATATAGATACGGGATGGATTTGAAAATATCCCAATTATAACAATAGAATGGGTAAATATATATATATATATATATAATGGTTTTTTTGGTAATACTGTTCGTGAAATGGCCATTCTTTTTTTTAATGAAAATAATGGTCATTTTTACTATAAACATAATGATGGTTATATCAGCTAATTTCTGATATATATATTATTTGCGTTTGGTTTTGTATGTGTGACAAAATCATAGTAAGATATTTAGAACATTGTTACTATTTGATAATTTATCTCAAGTGTTGAATAAGAAAAAATAATTCTTAGTTCCACTTTATCATGAATTCATGATACACACAAACACACACAAAAATTATATTTTACTGCAAGAATCCATAATTGTTTTGCATATCGATATACTCTTATGAGTTATAAAGATGTGCTAAAAGTAACATGTGGCGTTAGTCCTTTATATATTTGCTTGTAATTATGACTGCCATTGAACAACCAAATAGAGGCAGAAATGCTTACGTGTGCATATACGTAAGTAAAAAACTCGTGTAATTGTGCACTTCTGCATTATATTATACTATAAATTAGTATGATATGGAACATGAGTGAATATGTTATAAGAAGGTAAGGTAGGTGGACACGTGACTCAAATATGGCGGCCATGACTTCTTCTTCTACTCTCCACACACCCAAAGCCGTAAACGGAACCCACCTCCAGAGTCTCTTCCTATTCCTATCCACATTCGTCACGAGACTCACGTCGTTTCACGAAACTTATCTTAGAATTTTTTTAATATCTTGTAATTAACATTTGACATCATCGAAATCTTAATAGTATGTAGCCGTCAAAATAAATAAAAATATTAAAGATAGCCGTCAAAGAGTGAAGTCAGAAATTCGAAATGATACGGAATTAAGCTTGGAGTGTGCTTTACAGACTCTTTCAATTTATATTTCATTTATACTACAACCTTATGGAGTTATGGTAAATGATTTTGATGCTCGTCTTAAGGCTTATTCTGTCTCTCCATCTATTACTCTGTAGTCTGTACCTTGCTTTCTAGCTCATACTACGAAAGTCACCAGATTCAATCGATCCAAACTACACAAATTATTAATATGGCCAAAGAGGTAGATGATACACAATCTTGAAGGTTGTTCTAAGTGATTGTTGATGTTGGATTCCGCCCATTCAAGGCCCATAATGAAAGCCTATAAAGGCAACATCGAGCTGCAACATTCCGGAGGCCCATCACTCTAAACAGCCTACGTCACTTCAGTTCAGCTCGGGATGGCCAATAGGCCCAATACAATTTGAACAAGTCAAAATAAAACGGGTGTATCTAACGAAATGAAAAGGGGAGGTTAATTGGTAGATATAGAGAGGAGGAGGTCGTGTATACCGCGATACCACTTATCTATCCTAACATTTTCTCTATATTGTATAGAAGAAGTAATGATTGCGTCCGCGGGACTTGAGGTTATGGATTCATTATCAAAGTCAAATTGTCCATCGACTATGACTATTCACCATCTCTCTGATTCGTTCGTTTCGACTAACCATCTGCTTGCTTGTGGCAAGACGTTTTATCGCTCATGTCTCTGAACTATGGATCTTCGGTCGATTTATCCTATCTATCTATCGTTTGTTCTTTGTAATGTTTGCATTTTAATTGTACTAATCCTTGCTTTAGATGAATCTTTAATTTTTGTAATCCCTTTGATTGGTTGAATGGAAAACTAAGCATTTGCACAAAAAAAGAGTGGAGGAGGTCGTGTAGAGCTAGGTCACTTCTTCCTCACTAGACAATAGACCAAAAGCTTTTTCATTTCTCGTTTGTAGTTCAATTCACATTCCAAATCAATTTAAAAATATATTTTTTTTTTCATCTCATTTTGACTTTCTATATCAGTTTGATCCTCGTACTAATCGACCAAATTTTAACCATGATTCTTTCTCACAATTTAAAATCACCATAGTGAATTTTAATATCCACAGTGTCTTAAATCAGCGTGTACCATATAGGGACTAGTTATATAGAAGAGTGAGCGGCATATTCCAAGGGCCAAAAGATAATGAAGATAAACTTAAATTTTAAGAGATTAATTATCTTATTATGTGAACATAACTCAAGACAGTTCAATGTTCTAAGATATATAATTTCAATTTTTTTTAGGTATAATTTACATTTAAAAATATTCCCTATATAGTCAAAGTTTTTAGTTTTCCCTTTTATGCGTCTATGAGTATACACATTTTACTTACAGGTTACGATGTCTTATCTTCTAATAAAATATAATCTTCTGTAATTTTAAGTAAAAATATTTTTGTAACTAATCCAAATTCATTTAACTAAGAAAATATTCAAACTTGTAAATGGTTTCAGTGTTAGTTGTCTAGTCATAAAAGCATAAAAAGGAAATAATAGAAACCTAATTGACTATATAAGGAGTTTTTTTCTTAATATAAATTATAAGATAAAAATGACTATTTTTAAAAATTAATGTCCTATACCAATGAAATGTCTTGAAATGTATTTGACAAAAGATATATAATATCCTAATTTTAAGTGGTCTCCATTATCCTTATTTAAAATAAAATAATGGAAAATAATATTTTATAAATTTTACCAAATAAAAAGGAATTATATATAGAGAAATCTTTTTTCCATGTTTTAAAGATTTAATTCCATATAAATTTATAGTTAAAATCTTTTCTTAGCTAAACTTTTTCAAAAATACTATATACATATCTAGTATATATGTCTAGTTTCAATGCCTCAATTATGTAAAGGGATATTTTACCTTTTTAATTGAGATCTAATAAAACATTTTGAAGAACTATAGTACTTTTCCCACTATTATTAAACTAAATTAAATAATAAGTTGTAATTCGATCCAGGATACATATTTACATAAAATTGAAATTTCAAACTATAGAGTATCAAGCTAAACTATTAGAAATATAATTTATAAAAATTGTTGTATCGCACAACATTTTTAAATAGATGAAAATATATTTAAAGACTTCCGGTTGATTCAATAAATGGTTCGGTTTGAAAAATACAACATATATTTTTTCTCTTTTTCGTATTTTAGGCGCAAAAAAAAAGTGTCCGTTACCATCTATCTTAAAGGGTATAAATGGAATAATAAAAATGTATACATCTAGAGTCCTCCCAAGACACTTATATAAGTTCACATACACAAATCTTTTATCTTTCATTGTTTATCTCGCTCTCTCTTGTTCTTGATTCCTTTGATCTTTTAGGTTTCCAAGTTCAATGAAGAAAAAATCTCAGCCGTCAAGATTCACATCCAATGAGACTCCCCCTCCTCCGAAGAGGCCTTACAAAGCTCTTCGCATAAGAGCCCAGTCACCTGACCCACCAGCTAAAGTGAATTCAACCCGTTCACAGATGAAATCGAGGAAAAACTCTGGTACGAGAAAAGCCCCCTACAAAGCTCTTCTCATTAGAGCTCGACCACCAGAATCAAGTGAGGATCTTTCATCTGATAGTGAAGAAGCTGTTTCACAAGAGGTGGAAGTGGAGCCGAGGAAGAACAGTACTGCGAGAGAAGCCCTAACATCGCAAGAACCAGAAGCGGGGCTAACAATTGAAGAGCCAAACAAGAGGAGAAGAATACCAGAGAAGAAGAACGCTCGTGAAGGAACCATGTCCCGGGAACAAGAAGTTAAGGAGATTTGCAAAGATTCGAGAGAAGAACCCTAAGTAAGACTAAGACTAAAGAGAAACAATGACTGGTCCAAGATTAATAAGTTTCTTTTAACTTCTAGTGTATTTTCTGAATTCTGATTCTTAATAAATTTATGTACTATCATAAACATTATCAGCTTGCTGATAATTTTCATCCAGTATTTTCCTTCGAACCTCAATCGTTATTAGTGTACCAATGAGATCGAGGATTCTTTGGTTTAATAAATTTGGTTTATCTTTGATTCCAGCTGTTATTAGTGTACCAGTGAGATCAGGGATTCTCTGTCTTTCTTTTCTAAAAAGTTCCATATACAAACAATGCATGTTGAAAAAGAGAAAAATTACATTGTTGGCTAAGTTAATTACATGGTTGGAGTTTGTTACAGTGGATAAGAAGACGCTTAAGCTAAACCACTTAATATATTCATTGAATTGTAAATGTACAGAGAATATAAAATACACTTCTTTTTTGTTTTACCTTTTTAGTTTTTACCCTCTCTCGTGAGCTCATCTTGCTTAAGCTTGTTCTTCATTTCTTGGAATTAATATTCTTGTTTCCAAGTAGTTTTCTCAACATTTACTTTTATTTATGTCTGATTATTGATGAAATCCTTCATAAGATGTCCAATGGAACTTAGAGTTAAATTATTCAACTTAAATATATAGAAGCTATCAAGTGAAGAAAATCTAACTTTTGAAATGAATTAAATTCTTGAACATTAACACATGATTTTGAATGGCAAAGTTGGAGTCTTGGAGAGTTTAATAAAAAAACCAAACCCAAATATCTATTCACATATCCAAAAATTCTAATTAACCATCACCAAACTTTGAGATTCAGAAACCTAGAGATTTTCCTCAAATTCTCATTATTGAAGACAGTTTTCAACTTCCTAATTAAGATCACCAACTCTCACAAACCCTAGAAATGTGAAAAACTTTTTGAACCCTCAATCTTAAGATTCAGCCAAAACACGTGACTACATTTGTGTCGTTTTTATTGGTAAACGGCATGCAAGGTTTTACATAATTATTTTTGTTTTATTCGAAAATATCAATTTAATAGATATTATTAATATATTAATTTTGAACAAATGGCAAATGACAGTTCATAGAAATTAAAGTGTAATTAAAAAAATGAGTTGTTGACTCATTATATAATTACATTTGCTTTTATTGCTATTAAGAGGAAACAATTAAAACAATATATATATATATATATATCTATTAAGAGGAGATAATTTTAGATAATGTATACATATATGTTATTTAATTATTGGTTTCAAAACTCTTTCTTCATTTTCCATTTTTACCTCATTTTCTTTCTTTTAAATTTGTAATTATAAGTGAAAAACACTAATTCTTTATATGTTTTTATAGGCTTCGAAAAACATTCCAGAAAGCATATCACAGAGATTTGGCTATCGATTTGGAAAACGAAGCCAAGACATATCCAAACACAGGTATGGTGGGATAAGAATTAGGTACAATTTTGAGTAAGTAATGTGAATAATCTAATTAAGTGAGTTTTTAAGTAGCTTTTCTGTTGGTAATTTTTGTTTTTTGTTTTTCGGGTACCATACCCACCCCATAGTATCAATTACTAGATATTGTACATGTATTTGTTATAATTAAAATGTATATGTGTGGTATATATATTACTAGATATGGACCCGTGCGTTGCACGGGTTTAAGTTGTAATTATTATATTTAATTTATAATTATTATTATAAAATTAATTAAATTAAAAAAATTGTTTAAATATTTTAAAAAACATCAATGTTAATTATTTTCTAAATATATAAATATTGCACAAAACATGCAATATAAAACCATATTTATAGATATGTTATAAGTGTTATTAAATCAATTGATATAAATGTTATGCCAATTTATAAAATTATTTACTTTTTATTATATATTTAAAATTTTTAAATATTATATTATTAAATTTAGTAAATATTTTATGTTATCTAATTATTTACAACTATTGAAAAACATATTATATATAATATTTAGTGTAGACGTATTTATAGTTTTAATTTTAGATTTTTTTGTAATAAAATAACTTTGGGTCCAACCTTTTTATCTTAATTTAGTGTAATACATAAAGTTAAAACAGAAATTATTAGTTTTTGATAAACAATAATAAAATTTTGATAAGTAATTTAAATAACTAAATAATAAATTAGAAAATATTTGGGTTGAAATTAATAAATATTTATCTTTTCATCAAGTAGGAAAAAAATTCAATCCTATAAGCATTTTTAAAAAAAATTTCTCGTTTTTCATTTTCTAGTAAAACGTACTACTGTTCGAAGATAAAGACGTTTTTTTGTTTAGTTGATCTAGTGTTAGATAATCTTTATTTATTGCTTTTTTAAGATAGCCATTTTATGAAAAATGGAAAAAAAAACTTAAAATTAGAAAAAAAATTATCATTAAATATATATATATACAATCTAACAATTAATCATTAAATAACGACAACCTTAAAAAATAAAATTATTAAATGAAAAGGAGGAAAAAATGTTTTACTAATATAATAAACTAAAAGCTAAGATGGTGTTTTTGAACTAAAGTGTTTTGTTTGTTGAAGTGATTAGTTTATATAGAGTTCAATACTGACAATTTTTTTTCTTTTAGTATTAAAAATTTCTAAATCAATATTGGAAGTTTTATCTTTTCAAGATATTAAATGTTAGTTTTATTATTTTCATAATATTTAGATAAAAAATAAATTAGCAATTCCTATTTCAATGAATTTAAGATATTGAAAAAGGAATTAATTTATTTGATTTCCTTTTATAACTATGGTAGAAAGAGAAGAAATTTCTTTTTAATTTCATTTTGGCAATATTACTATATTTTTTTGTAAAATTTAGAAAAGAACAAATTAGCTATTCTTTTTATCATTTTTTTTTATTTTTCAATGGTTTTAGGTTACTTAATATATTTTTGTGATAGAAAAGTAAAATATTCCTATTTTTTTTATTTTTTCGAAAATGTTTAAAAGAAATAAAATAGTTTTTTCATATTTTTCATAATATATTGAAAATAGATAAATTATCATAAAATTTAGAAAATGATAAATTAGCTATTTTTTTTTCCTTTTTCAATGGCTTTAGATTACTTAATTTACATTTATGCTAAAAAATAAAATACTACTATATTTTCATTTTCAAAAATTTATAAAAAGGAATAAATTAGTTTTTATTTAAAAAAATAATAAATAGATATCATAAAATTTAGAAAGTAATAAATTATAATTAATTAGCATATTCTTTCCTTATAATTAAATATTTTACATTTTTAACATTATTTACATTTTTCAACTTTGATAACTTTGACACGTGTCAAAATCTTGAATCTATTAACACGAAAATGATAGATATTTCTAAAAGTATAAGAAAAAATAACCGATATTAGAGAAATTTAATAATCATAAAAATATATAAAATATTTTTTAATATTAATAAGCATAAAAAAAGAAATATAATGTTTTATCAATATCATGAAGTTGAAGGTATGATGGTGTTTATGAAGAAAAGTGTTTTGTTTGTTGAGAAAATATGAGAGTACTTATTTGTTTATATAAAATTCAATATTTACAATTCTTTTTTCTTTAGAATTAGAAATTTTCTTAATTTTGGAATTTTTTTTTTAAAATAATTTTTATATTTTCTTTATAGATTTTTCACTTTTCTAATTGTTTTATAGAAATTATAATTTTTTTTCCTTTTTGTATATTTCCTTATAATATTTTTTGACATTTTTTTAATCTAAACACGTGTTGAAATCTTCAATCGTTGGATATGACACGTGTCACGATCTCGTGAGTTAGTAACTTTGGAAACTCTAATTTATTTAATAAGATTTTATTTTCCTTTTTGTATAGTTTACTTATAATAATTTTTGACATTTTTTTATTTTTATTTTCCTTTTTGTATAGTTTACTTATAATAATTTTTGACATTTTTTTAACGTTGACACGTGTCGAAATCTTGAATCGAATAACATGACACGTGTCACCATCCTATGAGTTACTAACTTTTGAAAACCCTCTTTTATATAATAAGATTGTATAGTTTACTTATAATAATTTTTGACATTTTTTTAACGTTGACACGTGTCGAAATCTTGAATCGAATAACATGACACGTGTCACCGTCCTATGAGTTACTAACTTTTGAAAACCCTCTTTTATATAATAAGATATTATCCGTTAAAAATAGGTATACTTGATTAGGGTTACTTGTCTCAACCCATTATCCGCTAAATTAAACAAGTAAACTCGCAAGTTATTTATGACTTATTAATTAGTTTAATTCATTTTCTATTGGTAAATTGAATATCTTAGGATTTATTTTTGGGTCAGTTTCTAGGTTGCATGAATTATTCATTATCTTTTTTTTTTTGATATGAAATTATTAGAACGGGTACTTAGGATACACAAACATATAAAATATTTCATATAATATTTGTCCTTTTTCTTGGTATTCTGAGAAATTTTGTTTTCATGACCAGTATAATTGGGCAATTCGGATTTTGGGTTGATTTTTCGATATTTAGGTTCACAAACACTAAATCAGATCAATAAAGTTTGGATTTTTATGTTTTTTACCTATAAATTTTAATGAGCATAAACTAACAAATATCAGCTTTGTTTATTTACGCTTCAGTTTAAAATAATTAGTTTATATAATAAAACTTATGTTATATATGTTGACCGGTGATTCGGATTGTGACCAGAATTTGGAGCTTCTGGAAGTATAGTAGTTAAGCACAATTGTCGTACAAGGTAAAAAGAAGCAAGTTGGTGATTATGATTCTTCCGGGTCAAATGATGTTGTTTCGGTGGTGAGTGCTCTTGTTGAGCAGGCTTTATATGATTTTAAAGAAGATATACCTACTTAAGTATAATAACAAGTTGGAGATTCTGGTTGGTAAACTCTAGGTCATATGATTCTTTGTTCGCCTCCATTTTATTTTTTGTTTTGTCAATTGCATGAGCTGCTAAACCTGGAAGCCCTAGGCATTGACAATTTTTTTTTTTGATGAATATTTCATTCTAAAATATGAAACGTTGCACGTTGCATGGTCTTGGAAGGTTATATAACGAATCAATGAAAAAAAATTAAGTAAGCTATATTGCACGTTATACACTGGAGATACAATAATATGGTATGCTATATTGCTACATTATCTTTGTTTATAATGGAGAATATTAACAATTGTATAGAGGCGTTGTCAGTTTATTTTACATATCATTACTTATCATTTTGTTTATAAACGAGAGCTAACTAAACGACTTCTTAATGGCGAATTAAAACCTGAACAAGTTATAAAGCTGACGTGCTATGAGCTAAAGGTAATCATGCACAGACAAAACACGTCACCGTTTTTGTACACATCTTTTAGGGTAAGCACAATTACTGCGTGACTACCCAATTTTAGAACGTTACGTTACTTTTGTACAGGTCACATAAACCAAAATAGATTGCATTTGTACAAATGGCAAATGACAGTTCATAGAATTTCGAATCGATATACTTTAATTAACTAAAGAAGATAATGAATGGTTTGCCACATACTCACTATATAATTACTTTTACTTGTATTGCTATTTAAAGAAAACAAATTAAATTTTATATAAAACTTTATTTGTTATTCAAAACTCTTTCTTAATTTTCCCTTTTTACCTCCTTTTCTTTCTTCTTAGTTATCGATTTAAAAGTGAAAAAATCGCAGTTATTGTATGAACAGTCCTTTATAGTATTGTTTTTTACCTATAGTAAGTAGTATTCATTTGTTGATAGAGAAATCCGCCATATATGTAGATTTTGCATATATACCAAAGCATGCACTCTGATACTGAATCAAGAACTCTTTTCCTCCTGGACATCGTTTCAGAGCTGCTTTATTTAGAAGCAAACACCACGCAGTCCGGTGAGAAATCAGGTTTGCAGAGATAAAGTCCGAATCAAATACCATATCAGCGTGTTGACCCTCTGCGAGGCTATGTGATCTATTGGAAAAGAAAGAAGTGTTGAAAGGAAGAGAAATCAAAAGGACTCATAAAATTTGAGTAGTAAGTGGTTTTTGTTGATAGTCTCTTAGTACAAACATGGCCGACCTGTAGAATCTGTTGTGCAGAAGATCTCAAGCTTGAAAGGAAGTAGAGACAAGTTACATTAATTCAACTTGTGTCTTCTTTTGTCTGTATTTTTTTTCTTTCTCTTTTTCTCTTTGTTGGTTAGTTGGTTTAAGAGACTCCTAATGAATGAATGTGAAACCAACATTATTCAAGCTAGGAAGAAGGCAAGAAAGAAGAGAAAAGTTAAAGAAGTATAAGTAAGTCAAGTTTCTTTGTTAAAGATAGTCAATATGTTTCTGTTAAATAAGACGAGTTCTTTCAAATCAATAATGTCAACTATACGAGTAACATGCATCAACTTTTATTGTTAATTTAAACGAAGTAAAATTCCCTTGTTTTATTAGATAAAATACAACCAACTGTCTAAATCTAGAGGTGACATGTGCAAGAGAAACTATATAAATATAATTATCAATAGAGTTGAGGAAATAATTAATCAACATGCCGGTTTTGAATATTTGATGTACTATTTACCATGATTCTCCTAAGCTCGAAGACTTTGGGAGTATAAAACATCACCATTTAATTTTTACTTCCTTACCGGACAGGTAATAAAATAAGAGTAAAAGATAAAACAGTAATTTACGATCGTAGTTAATCCAGTCCTAAACTTCTTCGTGCTGCGTAGACTTGGGTTGTAAGAGATAATGATAATTGTGAATCAGCTAAGAGTCTTCGCATTTGTCTTTACGTAATTTGTCTTCGACAGTGGTTGCTATAGTTTTCTCGATGTTGACTTCGTCTAATTGTGTTTGGTTTTTTTCCTCATGGACCACTTCTTTTTGTTTGTTCCAATTATGGATCAAATCTCTTTTTCTCTTTTACATTTCTTGCACAATAAAGCTCAATGAGCTATTTAAGTTGTCACCAAGAACACATATGGATTCTTAGATTAATTTCATATAAGATGGAGAAGAGAGTTGCACAATCGGCAACTCCAAAGTTACTTCTCTTCTTCTCACTACACAAATTATATGAATCTATCTTGATGAAAACCCTAAACATGGGCTAATGGGTTATTTCTATGACAATGATTGGGCTGCTGTAAAATACTTCTCTTGTATAGCCTGCGATATAATTGTAACAATCTGCGGTTGACTCAACAACATATCTACTCACGAGTCAACCCAAGAGACATTATGGGACCGGTTGTAATTATTTATACATTTACATGCAGACCATTCAAAACGGGGACCAGATGGATTAGACAAATATATATACAATATCATTGGAGTCAATGCTCGAGTAAGTCTTTATCTTCATCAACATACACGGCTTATAATCATACACCGTGACCTCAAGTCTAGTAACATTATCCTATATTCTAATATGAACACAAAAAATGCAATTAATTATGGTTTATGAAACAAGTTTGTCTTTAACGAGGAGCTACAATAGTAATCGATGCAGCATCAATGGAACAGAGAGAAGACTTATCTATCGATGGACCTGCTTGTTCATGATTACTACGGAAGAAAAATCCAGGTGGTTGAGGTACAGCTAGGGCGATCGAGCTAGTAGTTAGCATTTGGACGATCGCTGACATGGTTGGACGATTTTCAGTGTCTTCTTGGACACATAATAAGGCAATATGGATGCATCTAATTATTTCGTTTCTTTGATAATTCTCTTGAAAGGACGAATCCACGAGCTCTAATGGCGAACCGTTACTCCATAGCTTCCAAGTCTATTGAACAATTTAAGACTATAAATGATTGTGACTGTTTAATAGAGTTAAAAATTAGCATATTTCAAGTGTTTATACTCACATATGTAACCAAGTTTCCGAAACTAGCATCCATCTTATAGATGCTGCTGTTTTTCCTCCCGCTTATAATCTCAAGAACTAAGACTCCAAAGCTATAGACATCAGATTTCATTGAGAATTGGCCATACATTGCATACTCGGGAGACATGTAACCACTGTACAAAATATAAAGGTTTGAGTTAATAGGGGATTTTTAGGTTTAATTGATGGAAACACCAAAACTTACTATGTTCCAACGATTCTTCTCGTATTTGCTTCTGTTTGGTCCATTTCGAAAATCCTCGCCATTCCAAAATCTGCAACTTTCGGGTTCATATCAGCATCCAAGAGGATATTACCCGCTTTAAGGTCTCGATGTATGATTGTGAGTCGTGAATCTTGATGGAGATACAGAATTCCTCTAGCAATTCCTCCTATGATCTTGTACCGTGTAGTCCAATCCAGCTGGCTCTGCATTTTAGAGTCTGCACATCCATATAGTTAGAATGTCTAAAACACAAGAGTTCAAAAATTAAATATCTTTCCTGAGCATTGGTTTACATTACCAAACAAGAAGTAATCAAGGCTTTTATTAGACACAAACTCATAGACAAGTATTTTCTCTTCTCTCTCTAAACAAAACCCAAGAAGCTTGACCAGATTTCTGTGCTGAAGCTTTGCCACAACCAAAACTTCGTTCTTGAACTCTTTTACACCTTGTCCTGAAGTTTTCGATAGTCTCTTCACGGCAACTTGTACTCCATTCGGAAGTATGCCCTAAAGAGATTATGAATTAAACAGAGTTATCACCTTATTTGAATTTATGGAACTAATAAGGAAGCTCAATGAACTAGTAGTAGTACCTTGTAAACTTGACCAAATCCACCTTGACCGAGTTTGTTACATTCCGAAAACTTATCTGTCGCAGTTTCTACAATCTTAAAATCAAACTGCAGTGACCCTGCAGTTGTAATGTCATCCCCTTCTGCAAGAAAATGAAAGGTTTTAAGAATTCAAGTCCAAACACTTGAACCAGCACATGCACACATAGATTTTGGAATCTTTACCGTCATTTGCAGCAGCTGTATCATAAGACTTCTTCGTTCTCTTTGTTACATGGAAGCTAAAAACAGCTACCAAAAGAAGAATCGAGATAGCGACCGGCACAACAATTGCTATGATTATCACTGTAGTATTTTTGCCTTCTCCTGCATAATTCATAGATTAGACATGAGACAATGTTTCCAAATTTTAATGTCTCTAAATGAATAAGGTGGAACTCTTACCAGCCGGCAATGGAGGAGCTGAAACCGGCGGAGGAAGAATAGTTGTCACCAGGGTTTGATTGTAGAAAGGGTAAAGCTCATACCTTGAGTTACAACTCGGGACAAGAAACCTTCCTCCAATTTTGTTGAAATATAATTCTTTGATGGATTCTTGAAGACAGCTTAAGCAATCTTCACTTGACAGATCAGGAATGCACTGAACCGACGCATAAAGCGTCTGGGACGAACTGAAACCTGACTTCTTGACCGCAAATTTCTTGCTTGTGCCATTAGCTGCTTCCAATGCGGACTTGTTCATCAGAGAAAACACTGCAGCGTTGAACCGCTTCTCTTGGTCTGTCCTAACATTCTGGTTGTTCCAAGTGATTATTGTAGTAGTGGCAACAGGATCCATGAAAATATTCCGGTCCGAGTATCCAAGCATGCACTCGTCATACTGAATCAAGAACTCTTTCCCTCCTGGACACCGTTTAAGAGCGGCCTTAGAAGCAAATGCAACGCATTCACCACAAACTTCAGGCGAGATATCTCCTTTGCAGAGAAAAACTCCGAAGACCTTGTCATGGTTTTGACCCTCTGTGAGAATATTTGATCCATTGGAGAAGAAAGAATTGTGGGAAGAAAGAGAAATCAAAAGAGATCCGACATTTGAGTTGTCAGTGGTGTTTGTTGATATCCTGTTAGTACAAACATGGCCGACGTAAGTAGGGTCTTGTAATTTTGCAGAAGCTCTCAAGCTTGCTATGAAGAAGGTGAGAAGGAAGAGAGAGTTTAATGAGGTATAAGCAGACATTATCTCTTTTCTTCACCTTTACTCTGTGTTTTTTTTCTTTCTTTCTTTAATTGGTTTATGAGTACTAATGAATGAATGCGAAACCAGCCAGCCAGTCAAATTTTGTTTTTGTAAAATAATGCAATTTCTTGCATTTCAAAGTCAACTTGTATTGTAATTTAAATGAAGAACAATGAATCAACTATTTTAAATAAAGTTATTATTCTCTATCAGTCTATTTCCGGAAAAAGATAAACATATTGGAGTTGAATATTTGATAGGTTGAACATTATTCTACTTGGCGCATAGACTTTGGGTGAATAAGACAACACCGTTTTACTCCCTTACCGGACAAGTAACAAATGAACACTTATAAGTTGATTCGGTTAGAGCAGCAACATCAGTCATATCTATTAGAGTTACTCCCCATTGTAATAAAGAAAAAAATTGAAAAAGGAGAGACTGAGAGAAACTTAAAAAAAAACATTAGAGAAGTTTCTCACATTGATCACACTTGTGCTTTAGTCTAAATTAAGATCCCTTTAAATTAAATATTAATATATAATTTATGTTCACATTTAAAAATATGTTCAGACTTGCACTGAATTGAGATACCAAAGCTGAGAAATTCATTGATGTTTTAGAGCCTTCACAACCAATCAACACTTTAGTGGAAGGTTGACTTGTAAAGATAGTGGTTGACTTCCTATTTTAGTACTTTACCTTGTTATTTTGGGAAACAAGGAACTGAAACCTGCCTACTTACATCATTTTCATCTCTGTTTTCTTCAAACTCCATAGCTCCTACACAAGACCGTACTTACCTAACACATCTTTGTTCCAACAAAACAAACTTATTGTCGAAGAATCAACAATGACGCCATTAATTCTCTGCTCACCTTTTTGTCCTCGTTCTCCAGTAAATAAAACTATGAACAAGAGTATCTTACACTTACTTGCCAGTCATTAAAAAGAAAATGAAAAAAGCAGATTAATTAAGACAAATCTTGTTTCATAGTCGATGCTTAATAATCTATGTGAAACGTTTCGTCTTCAACGAGGAGTTACATGAGTAATCGAAGCATCATCGACGGAACATAGAGCAGACGAATCAATCGATGGACCAGATTTTTCATGCTTAGTCTGAAAGAAACATCCAGGTGGTCGAGGAACAGCGAGGGCGATTGAGCTAGTAGTGAGCATCTGGACGACCGTTGACATGGTTGGACGATCTTCAGCTTCTTCTTGAATACATAGTAAAGCAATATGGATGCATCTGGTAATTTCGTTGATTTGATAGCTATCTTGAAAGGATGGATCCACGAGCTCCATTGGTGACCCATTGTTCCATACTCTCCAAGTCTGTTTTTCAGAATTCAAAACTTTGGTCGTTTTCATATAAAACAGAGGATTTTGCAAGTTTAAATAAGTTTGTATACACTCACATATGTAACCAAATTTCCCTCGCTACTATCCATTTGATAGGTACCGATGTTTTTCTTGCCGCTTATAATTTCAAGAACTAAGACCCCAAAGCTGTATACATCTGATTTCATGGAGAATTGGCCATACATGGCATATTCCGGAGACATATAGCCACTGCCACAATATTAAGTGTTAAGTTAATAGAAGCATACTACAGTCTAGTCTACAGAGGCAATGAATGGGAAGAGCAAAACTTACTAGGTCCCAACTATTCTTCTTGTACTGGCTTCTGTTTGGTCCATTCTAAAAATCCGTGCCATTCCAAAATCTGCAACTTTTGCGTTCATATCGTCATCCAAGAGGATGTTACCCGCTTTGAGGTCACGATGTATGATTGTGAGTCGTGAATCTTGATGAAGATAAAGAATTCCTCTAGCGATTCCTCCAATGATCTTGTACCGTCTTGTCCAGTCAAGCTGGCTTTTCATTGTAGAGTCTGCACCATCCGCATTCAGAATGTTAAAGAACACTGGTCTCAAGAATGGGCCTGAATAATTAAAGATTTTGGGATAAAATACGTTACTAATTTACCAAAGAGAAAGTAATCAAGGCTTTTGTTAGGCACAAACTCGTAGACAAGTATTTTTTCTTCTCTTTCAAAACAAAATCCAAGAAGCCTGACAAGATTTTTGTGTTGAAGCTTTGCCACAACAATAACCTCATTCTTGAACTCTTTTTCACCTTGTCCTGATGTTTTTGATAGTCTCTTCACTGCCACTTGTAATCCATTAGGAAATATGCCCTACAAAGATAAATCATTACATTGTTTTGATCTTTTATGGAACTAATCAGGACGCTCAATGAATTGGTAAGTATACCTTGTAAACTTCTCCAAATCCACCTTTACCAAGTTTGTTACTTTCAGAAAACTTATCTGTTGCAGCTTCAACAGCTTTAAAATCAAACTGCAGTGAGCCTGCTGTTTTAATATCATCTCCATCTGCAATTTCAAATGTTTTAAGAATTAAGCTGGAGAAATTTATCAAATAGCAAACATTAGTGTAATTTGGAATCTGTTACCATCATGTGCAGCTGCTGTCTCATAAGTTCTTTTCGCTCTCTTTGCACGGAAACAAAAACAAGCTATGGAAAGCATTGCAGAGAGAGCTAGCAGCACAACAATGGCTATGATTATCACTATGGCTCTTTTGCTTTTTCCTACGTTAAGTTTTGAATCAGACATGACACATAATTTCCAAAATCTTGAACTTCTCTTCTCAACCCGAAAAACATTTATATAGAGAGATATGGAGAGCACTTACCATGTTTCGGAGGAGCAAGAGGACTGAAGGTTTCATTGTAGAAAAGGTTAGGCTCGTACCTCAAGTTACAACTCGGCCAAAGAATTCTTGCTCCGATTTTGTTACGAGGCAATTTCTTGATGGCTTGTTTCAGACAGCTTGAGCAGTTTTCTTTTGACAAATCAGGCGTGCACTGACCCAGTACATGAACCATTTGGGATGATGTATACTTATCCTTCTTGAATGCAAAATTTCTTGGGCTAGAAGCAGAAGCAGCCTCCTCTACAACCTCATTCATCAAAGAGAGGAGTACCTTATTGAATCGATCTAACTGGTTATCCGGAACAGGGTTTTGGTTTAACATCAACTGTCCAGCTGTGGTTACTGGATCTAAGAGAAGATGCTGGTCAGCATATCGAAGCATGCAATTGTCGTAATAAATCAAAGCCTCTTTCCAATTTGGACACTGATTAAGAATGTCCTTGACGGCGAAGTTAACGCAGTCACGGCAGACTTCCAGCGACAAGTCTCCACGGCAGAGGTAAAGTCCGAAAATCATGTCAGGGTTTTCCCCCACTCGGAGGCTTTGGAATCCAGTGGAAAAGAAATAATTATTATCTGTGGAAGAAAGAAAGGTCAAAAGGGAATTGAGATTTTTAGAGTATGTGCTGTTTTTTAAGTAAGTAGGTCTCCCTTGAGGACAATCATAACCGACGTATTCAGGTCTAGGTTGCTGTATAGAAGGTTTTAGGCTTGTAAGGAAGGTGAGAAGGAAGAGGAGACCATAAACAGACATTTTCCAACACTTCTCCGTTAATGAATGCCTTTGTGGTGGTGGTCTTGATGAATTTATAGCCATTCAAGGGTGCTCTTGCTCTGTAAAACAATACAGTTTCTTTCAAGTCCATGTCGTCGCTTAAAACCAAAAAGAAAAGACTTTTAGTTTACGAGTAACATCAACTTGCTTGCTACTTTGTGTTTTCACAACAAAACGAGTTTCTATTTTGGAATGATTCCTTTTTTGACGTCGGTGGAATGCTTTATTTAATTGTAGGATATTCAACTCCACTATTCCAAAAAGTGAAATCGATTTTTACAAACCAATACTAAAAAAAACTATTGGGGTTTACGGACAACATAAGGTTTATGGACAATATACAAAAATACTATAAAAGAATGTTTCACCATTGTCATCTTCTTTAAGCTTTCTCTCGATCCCGTCTTCTTTCATTTCACCTTTATCCTTTTTTTTCTTCTCAACAGCTCTCAAACACTTTGGGAGGGAACATTTTACATTGATGGAATAAAATGAAATCTATTTATAATCTCCATTGCTGCAAATATCTAATATTTTCAGACCTAAAACTCTAGATTATTCAACCATAATTGTAATCTAGTAATATATATATATATATATATATATATATATATTTACTCCATACAATTTATCTATGATAATTATAAGAAGTGGAGATATGTTAGAATGTTTCTAGAATTAGATCTAGTTTTGGATTTGGCCAGTAATGATTATTGGATTATTGACTCAACAACTAAATTTAATGAAAAATCAAATCAGTTTCTTTTCCCACTTTCAAAGTCTTATTAACTTTTGTCAAATTAACTTGACATACAACAAAATAAAACCAAAAATAAAACACTAAATAAAAGAGGCGTTTACTATGACTTGACTTCAATTGATTTATACTCGTCACAAACCATGGGCTGTCGGAGGTATCCTTCTACAAAATATGCGCTATGTCTGTATACACACGGTTTTTCAAACTAAAAGTTTAACTAAACTTTTTAACTTAATTCGAGTTGTATCTCCACGACAAAGTTTAAATCGATGTAAAAACTCATCTTGTTGACTCCGACGGAATTACTTAACGGACGTTATTGTGCTGCTGACGTGGCGCCACTATGTAGTGGACGTGACAAATAAAACTAAAAATATTTGTAGTTAGCTAGACTCGAACCTGGTGGAAAAACAACATGGTAAAACACACTAACCACTAGGACACGTTAATATTTTGAGTTATTAGTGACAAAATTTTAATATATCTTAGTCAGTCTGTCTTTTTTATATAAAAATAGAATTCACAATGCGAGACCTCAAAAAACCTAGTTCCAGTTTTCGATGAATATTTCTTACTATTTGAATTTCGAGAATAGTCAGCTTCGGAATTCTGTCAAGAATTTTGAAAATTTTAGAAATCCGTCAGGAATTTCGAAAATCCGCCAGGAATTTCAGAAATCCGTTGGAAATTTTGGAAATCCGTCGTGTAATTTCGTAAATCTGTCCCGTAATTTCAAAACCGTCGGAAATTTCGTGAAATTCTCGACGGATTTTTGAAATTCACGACGGATTTTTGAAATTTCCGACGGATATTCAAAATTTTAGACGGATTTTGAAATTTCCGAAGGATTTCCGAAATTCCGACGGATTCTGAAATTTCCGACGGATTCCGGAAATTTCCGAAGGATTTCCAGAATTTCCGAAGGATTTCTGGAATTTCTGACAGATTCTGAAATTTCCGACGGATTTCTGAAGTTTCGCGACGGAATTCCAAAATTCCCGACGGGTTTTTGAAATTCAAATAGTCAGAAATATTCGTCGAAAAATGGAACTAGCTTTTTCGAGGTCTCGCATGGTGAATTCTATTTTTGTATAAAAAAGACAGACTGACTAAGAAATATTAAAGTTTTATCACTAATAACTCAAAATATTAACGTGTTATAGTGGTTAGTGTGTTTTACTATGTTGTTTTCCCACCCAGGTTCGAATCTAGCTAACTACAAATGTTTTTGCTTTTATTTGCCACGTCAGCTACACAGTGGCGCCACGTTAGCAACACAGTAACGTCCGTTAAGTAATTCCGTCGGAGTCAACCAAAAAGTCAACAAGATGGAGTTTTACATCGATTTAAACTTTGTCATGGGGATACAACTCGAATTAAGTTAAAAATGTGGCTAAACCTTGAGTTTGTAAAACCGTGTGTATACAGACATAGCGCATACTTTGCCGGAGAATATACCCCGACAGCCTCACAAACCATCTATATCCCAAGTTACAGTCGTAGAGAAGAAAAATATATTAATTCTACAAATGGCTTACTAATTATATATACCATCATGTTCAGCACCTCTAGCGCACATCCCCATGGCAAGGACTTGGTCAGGTGCAATCTCAATCGAACCGATGGTTTTCTCTGTTCATTTATGCATACCAGAGAGGTAAATGAAATACTAAACTAATGCTATATCTGGTGTTGCATAGTATAATATTAGAAGTATATGGTCTTTAATTGATGCCCAGTGAAAGGAACTAAGAGCATCTCCAACCCCACTCTATATCCTACACCAAACTCTATTTTAGAGTAAAATCTGCTCCAACCCCACTCTATTTTCAACACAAAAATAGCGTAAACCTATTTTTTACTCCAAATATAAAGTAATCATATTTTCCACTCTATTTTAGAGTTGAACTTTTTTATTTATAAACTAGTCCCTGTCATTTTAAGTTATTTTATTTTAAGAACTATAATAATTTATTTAACAAACAAAATTTCAGAATCTTATAATATCTTTTTAAATATAAAATACAATGACATAAAACCATAAACTGATAATAAATAATAATTAAAAAACATTAAAAACTGAAATTAAAATACATAATATAAATTAAAAACAACAACAATTACTAATTTTATGATTTAATAATCCGGTAAATCGTTTCCAAATCTACCCAAATTATTAAAATATTATCCAACCGAATCAGGTTGAGGTGGATCTTGTTGATATTGTTGTTGTTCGGCCCTTTTTCGCCTTGTTTGTTCACTTTGAACATATGCACGAAAATTTAGATCCGGTATCGAGTTCAAAACTTTCTTGCTCGATTTAGACAAATTAAAACTAAAGACGCTCATTTTTCGCTTCGAAATGCGTTAATTGATCACATATGGGAAAAATATACGAATAATGATGAATAAAATTAAATCTATTTTCTTTTGTTATTTTTATGTGGTGTAATGTGTTTTTTATATTAATAAATATTTTTTTGTTATTTTAATTATATTTTGTTTTGTTATTTTTGTGTTGTTATTTTATGGTTAGTTATAAATATTTTCATAATTTTTAGAAGTTTTGAAAGAAAAAAAATTAATGGATTAATTTTTAAGTTTTATAAAGAAAGTGTATTATTTAGCAATTAATAACAAACTTGAAAATAAGAATATACTTAGAATATTCTTTTTAGAGTAAAAAATAGAGTAATACATTGGAGAGAAATCCAACTCTATTTTAGAGTTACTCTATTATAGAGTAAAAAATAGTGTAATACATTGGAGATGCTGAGCAAGTCTAAAATAGAGTAACTCTAAAATAGAGTTGGATTTCTCGCCAATGTATTACTCTATTTTTCACTCTAAAAAGAATATTCTAAGTATATTCTTATTTTCAAGTTTGTTATTAATTGCTAAATAATACACTTTCTTTATAAAACTTAAAAATTAATCCATTAATTTTTTTTCTTTCAAAACTTCTAAAAATTATGAAAATATTTATAACTAACCATAAAATAACAACACAAAAATAACAAAACAAAATAGAATTAAAAGAACAAAAAAATATATTTATTAATATAAAAAACACATTACACCACATAAAAATAACAAAAGAAAATAGATTTAAATTTATTAATCATTATTCGTATATTTTTCCCATATGTGATCAATTAACGTATTTCGAAGCAAAAAATGAGCGTCTTTATTTTTCATTTGTCTAAATCGAGCAAGAAAGTTTTGAAACCGAACATTATTGTCCTCGACCATTTCGACCTCCGAAGGTGGAGCTTCTCTTCCAACTTCAATTGGTGCATCGAGATCGCGCTCATCCTTGATTATCATGTTATGTAAAATCACACAGGTAGTCATTATGTCATTTAATACATTCTTTTTCCAAAAGCGAACTGGTCCTTTCACCGGATCCAAATCTTCGTGCATATGTTCAAAGTGAACAAACAAAGATTTATCGAAAAAGGCCGAACAACAACAATATCAACAAGATCCACCTCAACCTGATTCGTTTGGACAGTATTTTAATAATTTGGGTGGATCCGGAAACGATTTACCGGATTATTACCTCATAAAATTAGTAATTGTTGTTGTTTTTAATTTATATTATGTATTTTAATTTCAGTTTTTAATGTTTTTTAATTATTATTTATTATCATTTTATTGTTTTATGTCATTGTATTTTATATTTAAAAAGATATTATAAGATTCTGAAATTTTGTTTGTTAAATAAATTATTATAGTTCTTAAAATAAAATAACTTAAAATGACAGGGACTAGTTTATAAATAAAAAAGTTCAACTCTAAAATAGAGTGGAAAATATGATTACTCTATATTTGGAGTAAAAAATAGGTTTACGCTATTTTTGTGTTGAAAATAGAGTGGGGTTGGAGCAGATTTTACTCTAAAATAGAGTTTGGTGTAGGATATAGAGTGGGGTTGAAGATGACCTAAAGGACTTGTAGTAATACGCTAAATTGAAGATAATTATGATTGAAATGAAGACTAGTATTAAACTGAAATAGTTTTCTCTGTGGGATTTTCTGCACAGATAAAGTTCCGTCTCCTTTAGCTAATATTAATTAGCGTAATCTAAAACTCTGACAAGTCTACACAGAAAAGAAGCTAAAACAAAGAGAAATATTCAGTGATGCAATAGAAAATTAGAAAAACAAATAAAAGAAAACTACATGATTGATTAGGAAAACAATTTTATTTATTTATCTGTGTAACAGCTTGATATGCTCAAATATAATACCCTAAAAGTACTTAAGCAGTAGTTGCAGTATATTAGGAGTCGAACCACAAAAACTCAAGATATCACTTAATAGATTTCAGAATATATCAACCTAAGTAAAATAAATTTAATTGAAAACAGCAAAACGATTAAAAACAGGTTGTAAAATCAATGGAAGAAAGCCCTAAGTCTAGGGAAGTTCGCAGGTAAATCAGAATTGCAGATCAAATAGAATGTCAGGAATATATTAAATACCGTTCTTGAACTTGAAACACAAATGTAAAATCAACTAGCCGTCGCTGCAAAGATTATCTATGTCTAAACCTAGAATTTCAAATTTCTTTGCAAATCTTATGAATTCAAACAAGCATTAATGATCAGGTTCAATTGTTCACATAATCCTAAACCAAATTTTTTTGCGAATAGATTTTTTGTTCACCAAACACTAATTCAGGAAATTAATCACACTTTCGTGCTAATTAATCAACCTAATGTCAGTTTCTAGGTCGCGAAGTTAGAATAAGCATTAATCACAAATTTAGACGAAGAACTCTATAGATTTTCCTAACAATTCAATTCAATCTAACAATTCATCAAATACCTTTAAATAACCCTAAACCTAACAAGAAATCTACTCAGACATGGTAATAAAAACAAACATCGTGAATAAATAGATTACATAAAAGAAAATAGATTAAAGAATACAAAGAGGGTTCTAAATCTTCTCCCAAACTCTGCTACAAATTTTCTATCTCCGGGTATCAGTTCCGAAATGCTCCAGAAACTTCAATAAATCAAATTTAGCTCCAATCGCACCTAAATCCTGAAAAGACTCTAAAAAACTCTAAAAATACTAGAAAAACTCAATAAAAAAGACTTATATCATGGTTAAAAGCGGGTAAAAACCATGATATATCTCAGCTAACAACCGATATCTCTATTTAATAAGACCATAATATTTGACTTTTACTTTTCTTTGTAACTCGTCACAAAACCATCCTCTGTTTAACGCTAATCTATAATTGATTTCATTTATCAATTATCTGAGAGATGATAAACAACATTCGAAGGAAAACAATTATGTCTTCTCGCGCCTCTTTGATCTTCCTCGTACTTTTCTCCTTTCTCACTAGCTTCAATGCTTCTGCTCAAGATCCTACTAGTTACATATACCATGTGTGTCCGAATACGACAACTTTCTCTAGAAACAGCACTTACTTCACCAATCTCATAACCCTTTTGTCTTCCCTCTCTTCCCACAACGCCTCCTACTCCACAGGGTTCCAGAACGCCTCCGTCGGCCGAGCTCCCGACAGAGTCACCGGACTTTTCCTTTGCCGTGGAGACGTTTCGCCGGAAGTTTGCCGTATCTGCGTCGAATTTTCCGTCAACGACACCTTAAATCGGTGTCCAAAAGAGAGAGAGGTCGCACTCTATTACGATCAGTGTATGCTCACATACTCTAACCAGAATATTCTCTCGACCCCTAGGATTGGTGGAGGATATGTCATGTCTAACTCCAATAATATTTCATCTAATCAAGTAGACCAGTTTGTAGATTTGGTGTCTTCCACGATGAATCAAGCTGCGGCCAAAGCAGCGAGCAGTTTTATTAAGTTCTATGCGATAAAGGCCAATTGGACCGCACTCCAGACTTTGTACGGGTTCGTTCAGTGCACTCCTGATCTTACAAGTCAAGAATGCAAGACTTGTCTGGAAAGTTCCATCAATAGAATGCCACTTTACAGAATTGGAGCAAGACTTTTTTGGCCAAGTTGTAATTCAAGGTATGAACTTTACGCGTTCTACAATGAAACCGCCTTTGAATCACCACCACCACCACCACCGGTGCAGTTTCCAACATCTACGCCTCCTGTGACATCTCCTTCACTATCAGGTGAACTATTTCTCCTTCCTTTTCCCCTGTTTTCATTATATATTAGCAGTACCAAAATGGGAAGTTTCGTTCTTTTGACAGAATTTTTAATCTTGATTTGTTACTCGTCTACTAATTTCTGATCTCAAGCAAATGGTATTTTGTTAGCAGGGAAAAGTGGGAATTCAAGTGTGTTAGTGGTAGCCATTGTTGTGCCTATCATAGTGGCTGTTCTGCTTTTCGTAGCTGGTTATTGTTTCCTTGCAAAAAGGGCAAAGAAGACTTATCACACAGCACCTGCTTTTAATGGTAAAGATTCAAAAGTGATTAACAATCTTAATAAGGTTTGATTATTGTCAATTTATTTGCTACTTTTTTCTGATACTAAGACGTTTATTGTGCAACAGGAGATGATATAACAACCATAGAGTCTCTGCAACTTGATTATAGAACAATTCAAGCTGCAACTAATGATTTTTCAGAGAATAATAAAATTGGTCGAGGTGGATTTGGTGACGTTTACAAGGTATATTATATGCTACTATATAATTCATCAATTGAGTTTTTTCTCCGACACATTCGAATAACGAGATAATGCTGATAAAAACGGATAGGGTACATTTTCAAATGGGACCGAAGTTGCAGTTAAGAGACTGTCGAAAACTTCAGGACAAGGTGACGCAGAGTTCAAGAATGAGGTTGTGATTGTTGCAAATCTTCGGCACAAAAATCTGGTTAGGCTTCTCGGATTTTCTATAGAACGAGAAGAAAGGATATTGGTCTATGAGTATGTGCCAAATAGAAGCCTTGATTACTTCCTATTTGGTCAGTTGCATTTGACGATTTGTTTCAATGATTCTTTAACCAGTCTTGAAACATGGGGTTGCAAAACTTTAGAGCTAACTATTATTCATGATTGTGCACAGATCCTGCAAAGCAATGTGTGCTGGTCTGGACTCAGCGATACCAGATCATTGTTGGGATTGCTAAAGGGATTCTATATCTTCATCAAGATTCACGACTTACGATCATACACCGTGATCTCAAAGTGAGTAACATTCTCCTGGATGAAGATATGACTCCTAAAATTGCTGATTTTGGAATAGCAAGGATCTTTGGAATGGACCAAACCCAGGAGAGCACAAGCAGAATAGTTGGTACCTAGTAAGTCTTCCACTTGACTTCTCATAAGTTGAAATTTTTGTTTAACACTATTTTAGCCAACATACGATAGTTTTGTTGTGGATTTCAGCGGTTACATGTCTCCTGAATATGCGATGCGTGGCCAGTTCTCAATGAAATCTGATGTCTATAGTTTCGGAGTGTTAGTTCTTGAGATTATAAGTGGTAGGAAGAATAGCAGCTTCTACGAGACAGATGACGCGCAAGACTTGGCCACACATGTAAGTTAAAAAAAAATGAAGGTTTATATTTACCTCTCCTCTCCTACAATAAGCAATAGTTGCAAGAACTGATTGACTGGTTGATATTATAGGCTTGGAGGCTTTGGAATAACGGAACAGCGTTAGACCTCGTGGATCCAATCATTGTAGATAGTTGCCGAAATAGTGAAGTGGTTCGATGTATCCATATCGGTCTTTTATGTGTTCAAGAAAATCCAGTAGAGCGTCCGACCTTATCAACCATTTCCGTGATGCTCACTGATAATACTGTGACTTTACCAGTGCCACACCAACCAGGGTTTTCCGTTCAGAGTAGACCCGGAAAAGACCCGCTTGAATCAGATCAATCAACGACGACCAAGTCTGTTCCAGTATCTATTGACGATGCATCGATCACTGATTTATATCCTCGTTGAATAGGGTGTTAACCTTCACGCTTAAATCAATTAGTATTATTGAAATCATACGGTTGACAGAAAAAAAGAAAAAACTTATTATTGAAATCATACCAATTGTGAGGATTGTTCCATATATTGTATTTACATATTTCTAAAAGTTGTGAACACTATTTAATGTTTTATATTGATTTAACCGTGAGTTTTCTTCCATAATCGCATGACTTTTATCATAAAGTCTCTTTCCTTATCAATATAGGCTTTAAACATTTTTAAATTTAGGGTTGGTCGTATAGTTTTTCGGTTCGGTTACGGTTCAAATTTTTTTTTGGTATTACGATTTATCGGTTTCATAAAAGCTAAAACCATATAAAAACCATTTGTCATTTGGTTTGGTTACAGTTTGGTTTTTTTCGGATTCACAGTTGATCGATTTTATAAAATGAAACAATATAAAAAATCATATGCAGCTAGATTCGTTTCGGTTATTTTCAGTTCATTGCATAACTTTTCCAAAAAAAGTTAGTTATTTTTTTATATCTTGAATTGTATCATTTCTTATTTAGGTTCTATAAAACAGTGATTCCGTGAGTATTTTAAATATAATATTATTATCAACTATATTATCTTTTAAATAGTTTTATTTCTTCTTTTCCAATACATATTGATATAAAGTTTTTCATAAATTAAGATGAGATTAGAAATTTATTCATGTAGCTTAGATCATTGATCAAATAACTAATTTGTTTAATCCAAACTCAAGTAAATTTTAACATGGCCATTTCCTTTTCCAAAATAAGTTCTATGTTGTTTAATAAACTATTAAAAAAAAGGAATAGTTTACTTTGACTTTATGACTTTGATTGACTTATCGTCGTCACAAACCACATCTTCTACTCCACGTTAACGTTAATCAGCCGTAGTAAGAGAGAGAAGAAAAATATTCAGTTGATAACTGGGAGCTCCATGATGTGAAGCCCAAATCATGCCTTCTTCAAGAAGGCTTATTGCGTCTCTTTGATCTTCCTCTTCATTTTCTCATTCCTCACTAGCGTGAGAGCTTCTGCTCAAAATCCTTATTACTTAAATTGTTATTGTCCAAATACTACAACTTACTCAAGTAACAGCACTTACTTCACAAATCTCAAAACCCTTTTGTCCTCTCTTTCTTCCCGTAACGCCTCTTACTCCACCGGATTCCAAACCGCCACCGCGGGACAAGCCCCCCGACATGGTCACCGGAGTTTTCCTTTGCCGCGGAGACGTCTCGACGGAAGTTTGCCGTAACTGTGTCGCCTTTTCTGTCAACCAAACCTTAAATATGTGTCCGCAAGAGAGCGAAGCCCTGTTCTATTACGATGAGTGCACAATCAGATACTCTCACAGGAATATTCTATCGACCCTTGTTTACGAAGGAGGACTAATCATCATGAACACATATAATATTTCTTCTAATCAAAATCAAATAGACTGGTTCATAGGTTTTGTGTCGTCCACGATGAGCAAAGCTGCCATTGTAGCAGCTAAGACCATCTGCATGCATTAGTAGTTTCTTTTATAAAGGTTCTTAGTATCAAAATAAATAAAAGAGAAAATAATCATATTATTTTAATAAAAAATGGTTAGAACTTTTGACAATCAATTCTCATATGAAAACTTTCGAGAGACCACGAAAAAAATCACATCTGACACAAGTTAGTTTTTAATTGGTTTAAATTGTATGATAATAAATCAAATTTACAAAAATTTAAAATTTTAATTAAATAGTTTATATGTTGTTATTTTTTATTTTTTATAAATCATAAAATAAAATTAAGTATGTTTTTTCCTACAAATCACATTTATTAATATCAATCAAATACAAAGTTATTACAGAAACTATAGAAACAAATTATTACATGAGCAGATATATGCGCCATAAGATAGTTTTGAACAATCAAGTTAACGATGTTTTTTAGTGAAGTGTGACTCGAAAACGGAGTATTAACCCGTTATATTTCTTGTTACAAACCGATCTTCAAAGACGAATGTGCTTAGTCTTCTTTTCTTTATCGAAACTTTTAATCGCACATCATTTTATTAACCCCATTGCTTCTATTGACAGTTCTGAATTGTCGAGAATCTGATACTAACACTTCCGTATCAGTGTCGTTTTGAAAAAGTTTGACTTTAATGTTCTGTCGATTCAGGATGGAGAAAGTCCTATTTGGTCCCACTTCTGAAAAAGGAGACGGATAACTGTAAAACCGTTATTAGATCCAGCCAAAATGAAAAAATGCGAGAGGAAACAGATACAAATGTGGTCAACAAGCACCGTCCCATCTTTACCCAATCTGTTTCCAGAAAATGGTCAAACGTCTCACTTAGCTCTTCTTCTCAAACTTTTGGTGATAGCGTAACTACTGCATCATCGATAGCCCGAGGCAATTTTTTGCAAATGTTTTATGATCTTGTCTGACATTATTAGAATGAACAAAGGAAAATGGTAATTTCACTCTGAACGATCCAAATTGAACAGAGACAGACACAAAGTTTAAAAAGACATAACAACAGATCCGTTGTGTGTGTAGAAACCGATTTGCAGTTATTAAACTCTGAAAAAACGCCGATTCTAGCCGGCGACAATCGCTCTCAGAAGGACACAAAAGAATGAAAAACTAGTATAATCGCTAGAACACGGTAACTACCACCATGAGAAAGAGAAAAAACCTAAAACACTTCTCCATGAATTTGCTTGATTTATTAATTAAATCTATTCAAAAGATAAAATTAAAATTGTAACGGAAAGGAAAGAGCGACCAAGCTCCATTATGCATAATTTTAAATTATATATTAATATTATTTTTAATTAATATAACTTGATAAAATATTAGTATGGTTAAACTAATTATGAGATTTGGAAAAAATATTAGTATTGTGAAACTAATATGAGATCTAAAAAGGTTAAAAAATATATATATATTTTGATATTATTAAATTATCTATAATGGTCGAGAAACAATTTGGTAAAATTATGTTAAAAATATTAAATTACTATATGGACACACAAAATTCAAAAAATATATTTAATTTTCTCTACATAATAAATAATAATATTATATTGATGAGAAATTGAATGTATTTCTCACCAATGCTAAAAGTATCTCCAACAGAGAATTCATCACAACTTTTTAGCTTTAAAATAATATAAAATAAAGAAAAATAAGGTAAGAAAATAAAAATTGGTTCAGAGCACTCTTGTTTAAAAACTCCCATACCACATGGGTGATTATAATTGGTTTTGATTTGATTTATTAATTAAAATTTAACTAATTAACTAAATCATCTTTAAAAAGGTTTCTTAAAAATATTATTATAATATTGGTAAGGGTTCTTACCGTTAATAGTGCTCTTAACAGTTCTAGAAAATTATATACGATAAAGACCGAACTAACCGCATTCAAGACTTTGTACGGGCTGCTTCAGAGCACTCTTGATCTTACAAGACAAGACTGCTATCGACATCACCACCGATTGAAAATTCATTATGTTAGTTCGACGAATTTTCAATTTTGTTACAATTCGCATTCGTTATGTTACTTCGTCTGAATATTTTTGACTTTTCTCATAGCAAAATCCTTTCCATCTCTGCGTATGAGATTCTACAACGTGTTCTTCAGGGTGCCACATGATTCATTCATATAATTGCATCAATCTTTGTTCTACCTGCAGCTTGTTTATGACGCTTGACTCAACAGAAATTGCACATGAGTCAACGCAATAGACATATTGATTAAGACAAAGGGACCAAAGGGTCATGGGACAACTTGCAATGAAATTTTAACTGACACAGATGAATTGATGGACATGATAAATATACATAGACATATACTTTTTGGCAGTGATGTCCTATTTGTAGGATCTAGAATCGACATTACGGATACAAACTCACTGCAATTCGATTTCAAGATGACTGAAGCTGCAACATATCAATATAGACAGAAACGTAATTATTGTGAATTTGAAGAAGTTTTCAAAGTATGGTTGATTTGACTGCCTGATTTGTGATCTCTGTAGGAACTTTGAAGAAGGGATCCACATTGTTGTTGAACGATAATCATATCATATGGTTTAAGTTATTTACATTAGTTAGTTATTTTATTTAAAAGACAGTTAGTGTTTGAAAGGTTGTGTCTGTTTGTTTACACAGAGTTGTGTCTTGTTGTTTTGTAAGTTGTGTCTGTTCCTATACTCTTTTCAGTTTGTATAAGTAGGATCGAGTCTGTAACAACATACATATATTCCGATTAATAAAGCTCTTGTTTTTCTTTTCATTGTTTTGTTCTTGCTCTGTTAAAAACCAGAGCCTTATCTTTTAACAAAACATTCACAATTGTGTTATGATGTTGTCATATTCATTTTATGTAGGCTGTTCTTAATACGGCATAAGTTGCCATGAGGAGGCTGTCAAAAGCATCAAAACAAAGTGCATGCAAGAGAGTTCTTAGATGAGGCTGTTCTGGTGGCAAAGCTTCAGCATAGAAATATGGTTAGGTTTCTTGTATTTTTTGTGGAAGGAGAAGAAAAGATACTTATTTATGAGATGTGTCGAACAAAAGCTTTGATTACTTCATGTTCGGTCAGTCAAATTAATTATACATGTTTTGAAAGTTCTAGCTTGCAGAAGTTATAGCTAATGTTGAATGTGTGTGGTACGTACAGACCCTTCAAATCATGGCCAAGTGGACTGGACAACACGATACAAGATCAATATAGGGATTACTCGAGGAGTTCGTTACCTTCATCAAGACTCAAGGTTTATAATGATACACCCGTGACCTCAAAGCAATTTAACATTTTCTTAGATGCTGATATGAATCCAAAAGTTTCAGATTTTGAAATAGCAAGGATTAGGGGGATGGACCAAACTCAATCGGATATTAGCAGGATTGTTGAAACTTATTTCTTTTAATTGCTTTTTTCTGATTAACTAAATTTGATCCAAAATGAAGTTAATTTCTTTTCCAACTTTGTAAAGTTTTGTTAATGTTGTTTAATAAATTTGACTATGACATTCACCAAAAAAAAAAAAAAAAAGAGGCGTTTACTCTGACTTTGATTGGCTTAAAGTCGTCGTCACAAAACCATCCTCTATTTCACGTTAATATACAGTAGTAGAGAAGAAAAATAAATTAATGTTACAAAAGGGAGCTCCATGAACTGAAACACAAACCGAGGCCTAGTTTGATTCATATACAGTGGTGGAACCATGCCTTCTTGCACCTCCTTGATCTTCCTTTTCCTTTTCTACTTCCACACAAGCTTCAGTGCTTCTGCTCAAGAACTTAATTTCCTATACCGTTATTGTCCAAATACGACAATTTATTCAAGAAACAGCACTTACTTCACCAATCTCAGAACCCTTTTATCCTCTCTGTCTTCCCGCAACGCTTCATACTCCACCGGATTCCAAAGCGCTACGGTGGGACAAGCACCCAACAGGGTCACCGGGCTTTTCCTCTGCCGGGGAGATTTGTCGCCGGAAGTTTGCCGTAGATGTGTCTCCGTTTCCCTCAACCAAAGCTTAACAATGTGTCCGGAAGAGAAAGAAGCCGTTCTCTATTACGAGGAGTGTATGCTCAGATACTCTCACCAAAATATTCTATCGAACCTTATATACGCTGGAGGATACATCTTGATGAACGCCAACAATATTTCATCTAATCAAGCAGACAATTTCGGAGATTTGGTGTCGTCCACGTTGAACCAAGCTGCCTTGGAGGCAACGAACAGTTCTAGAAAGTTCTACACGATAAAGGCTAATTGGACCGCACTCCAGAGTTTATACGTACTGGTTCAGTGCACTCCTGATCTTAGGAGACAAGACTGCTTGAGCTGTCTGCAATACTCCATCAATGGAATGGTGCCTTTTAACAGACTTGGAGGAAGACTTCTTTACCCTAATTGTAATTCAAGGTACGAGCTTACCATTTTCTACAACGAAACCGCCGTGAGAACACAAGCACCACCGCCGTTTTTGCCTCCGCCCGCCTCTACTTCTCCGGTGTCATCTCCTCCACGACCTGGTGAACTCTTTCTTCTTCCTCTGTTTTTTGCTCTGATTTCTTGATATTAGCTAATACGATTTTAGAGATTTATTCATCTCCCACTATCCGATATCAAGCAAATGATCTTTGATACGCAGGGAAAGATGGGAATTCAAACGTGTTAGTGGTAGCCATTGTTGTGCCTATCATAGTGGCTGTTCTGCTTTTCATAGCTGGTTATTGTTTGCTTGCAAAGAGGACAAAGAAGACTTCTGATACCGCACCAGCCTTTGATGGTAACAATTCAAATGATTAATAGTCTTAATTGGGTTTGATTTATGTCACTGATCAGACTATATTTTTCGTGGTTACTAAGAATTATATTATGCAACAGGAGATGATATAACAACCGTAGAGTCGCTGCAACTTGATTATAGAACAATTCAAGCTGCAACAAATAACTATTCAGAAAATAATAAGATTGGTCGAGGTGGATTTGGTGAGGTTTACAAGGTACTAAATATGACTATTAATTCTTTAACTGCGCCTGAGGTTGTTCACTTTTTACTGAAATTTTATGTCAACACAATTGGATAACGAGATGATGCTGATGAATACGGATAGGGTACACTTTCGAATGGGACTGAAGTTGCGGTGAAGAAACTGTCAAAATCATCAGGACAAGGTGACACAGAGTTCAAGAACGAGGTTGTTGTTGTTGCAAAGCTTCAGCACAGAAATTTGGTTAGGCTTCTTGGATTTTCTCTAGAACGAGAAGAAAGGATATTGGTTTACGAGTATGTGCCCAACAAAAGCCTTGATTACTTCCTCTTTGGTCAGTTGTATTTACTGCTTTGTTTCAATGATTCTTTAGCCATTCTTTAAATTTGGGCCGAATTGCTGAGATTTAACTGTAATTCATGGATGTGCGCATGCAGACCCTACAAAACAAGGTCAGCTAGACTGGACTCGACGATACAAGATCATTGGAGGGATTGCTCGGGGGATTTTATATCTTCATCAAGATTCACGGCTCACAATTATACACCGTGACCTCAAAGCAAGTAACATTCTACTGGATGGGGATATGAATCCGAAAATTGCTGATTTTGGAATGGCTAGAATCTTTGGATTGGACCAAACGCAGGAGAACACAAGCAGAATAGTTGGTACCTAGTAAGTCTTTCTCGTAACTACTCATAAGTTGAAGTTTTCTGAACATTCTTTTGTTAACATAGTTTTTGTTTTGGGTTACAGTGGTTACATGTCTCCCGAATATGCGATGCATGGCCAATTCTCAATGAAATCTGATGTCTATAGCTTCGGAGTGTTAGTCCTTGAGACTATAAGCGGTAGGAAGAATAGCAGCTTCTACGAGACAAACGGCGCACATGACCTGGTTACATATGTAAGTTTAAAGACATTCAAGGTTTATAGTTTTGCTTCTCTTAGAATATGGCAATGGTTGCAAGAATTGATTTATTGATTGATTGATATTCTAGGCTTGGAAGCTTTGGAATAACGGAACGGCGTTTGACCTTGTGGACCCAAATATTGTAGACAATTGCCAAAAGAGTGAAGTGGTTCGATGTATCCATATTGGTCTTTTATGTGTTCAGGAAGACCCTGTAGAGCGTCCGACCATGCCAGCCATTTTCATGATGCTTACTAGTAATACTGTGACTTTACCAGTGCCTCGACAACCAGGGTTTTACGTTCAGAGTAGACCCGAAAAAGACCCGCTTCATTCAGATCAATCAACGACGAGCAAGTCTGTTCCAGGGTCTGTTGATGGTGCATCGATCACTGATTTATATCCTCGTTGAATATGATGTTTACCTCCACGCTTGAACCAATCGGTATAAGTGAAAACGTTTTTTGCGGTAGAATTAACAGCAAGCAAACATTTACATACTATTGTCTCACGCCATGTGTGTAATTGAAGATTGCTAATAGTATGCAGTCAAGTTTTCGATTTGTTTTTGGTATGTTATTTTATTTTAATATTTTGGTTTGTTATGGTTTTTTTTGGGATCGGATTCGAGTTTTAATAAATTAGTCTTTACCTTTCAAATAATCTATGTTATCGTTCAATTTTTTTATAATCGTATTTAGTTAGGTTCAAATTCAAATTTAGATTCCTGTTCCTGAGAAACTGGATTTTCAACTCAAGATGGCTTTTAGAATGATTCGATTGGTTAAGCCCCTGATCGAGGTGTGCTCTAGCTGTATTGAGTATTGACCTCATGTTCCTAGTCAATGATGGTATATATAACCAAAACAAGTTGTGTTAGTGAACCCAATGTCAGTGACACATTAGCTTTATGTCATTTCAGGTCCCTCTCTATCTCCCACTACTTTGGCTGGCTTCTATGGAATCCCTTTCTTTCATTTTCTGAGTCACATTTGAAAATTCAACATTATTATGACCTTATATGACTTNTGTTGAACGATAATCATATCATATGGTTTAAGTTATTTACATTAGTTAGTTATATTATTTAAAAGACAGTTAGTGTTTGAAAGGTTGTGTCTGTTTGTTTACACAGAGTTGTGTCTTGTTGTTTTGTAAGTTGTGTCTGTTCCTATACTCTTTTCAGTTTGTATAAGTAGGATCGAGTCTGTAACAACATACATATATTCCGATTAATAAAGCTCTTGTTTTTCTTTTCATTGTTTTGTTCTTGCTCTGTTAAAAACCAGAGCCTTATCTTTTAACAAAACATTCACAATTGTGTTATGATGTTGTCATATTCATTTTATGTAGGCTGTTCTTAATACGGCATAAGTTGCCATGAGGAGGCTGTCAAAAGCATCAAAACAAAGTGCATGCAAGAGAGTTCTTAGATGAGGCTGTTCTGGTGGCAAAGCTTCAGCATAGAAATATGGTTAGGTTTCTTGTATTTTTTGTGGAAGGAGAAGAAAAGATACTTATTTATGAGATGTGTCGAACAAAAGCTTTGATTACTTCATGTTCGGTCAGTCAAATTAATTATACATGTTTTGAAAGTTCTAGCTTGCAGAAGTTATAGCTAATGTTGAATGTGTGTGGTACGTACAGACCCTTCAAATCATGGCCAAGTGGACTGGACAACACGATACAAGATCAATATAGGGATTACTCGAGGAGTTCGTTACCTTCATCAAGACTCAAGGTTTATAATGATACACCCGTGACCTCAAAGCAATTTAACATTTTCTTAGATGCTGATATGAATCCAAAAGTTTCAGATTTTGAAATAGCAAGGATTAGGGGGATGGACCAAACTCAATCGGATATTAGCAGGATTGTTGAAACTTATTTCTTTTAATTGCTTTTTTCTGATTAACTAAATTTGATCCAAAATGAAGTTAATTTCTTTTCCAACTTTGTAAAGTTTTGTTAATGTTGTTTAATAAATTTGACTATGACATTCACCAAAAAAAAAAAAAAAAAGAGGCGTTTACTCTGACTTTGATTGGCTTAAAGTCGTCGTCACAAAACCATCCTCTATTTCACGTTAATATACAGTAGTAGAGAAGAAAAATAAATTAATGTTACAAAAGGGAGCTCCATGAACTGAAACACAAACCGAGGCCTAGTTTGATTCATATACAGTGGTGGAACCATGCCTTCTTGCACCTCCTTGATCTTCCTTTTCCTTTTCTACTTCCACACAAGCTTCAGTGCTTCTGCTCAAGAACTTAATTTCCTATACCGTTATTGTCCAAATACGACAATTTATTCAAGAAACAGCACTTACTTCACCAATCTCAGAACCCTTTTATCCTCTCTGTCTTCCCGCAACGCTTCATACTCCACCGGATTCCAAAGCGCTACGGTGGGACAAGCACCCAACAGGGTCACCGGGCTTTTCCTCTGCCGGGGAGATTTGTCGCCGGAAGTTTGCCGTAGATGTGTCTCCGTTTCCCTCAACCAAAGCTTAACAATGTGTCCGGAAGAGAAAGAAGCCGTTCTCTATTACGAGGAGTGTATGCTCAGATACTCTCACCAAAATATTCTATCGAACCTTATATACGCTGGAGGATACATCTTGATGAACGCCAACAATATTTCATCTAATCAAGCAGACAATTTCGGAGATTTGGTGTCGTCCACGTTGAACCAAGCTGCCTTGGAGGCAACGAACAGTTCTAGAAAGTTCTACACGATAAAGGCTAATTGGACCGCACTCCAGAGTTTATACGTACTGGTTCAGTGCACTCCTGATCTTAGGAGACAAGACTGCTTGAGCTGTCTGCAATACTCCATCAATGGAATGGTGCCTTTTAACAGACTTGGAGGAAGACTTCTTTACCCTAATTGTAATTCAAGGTACGAGCTTACCATTTTCTACAACGAAACCGCCGTGAGAACACAAGCACCACCGCCGTTTTTGCCTCCGCCCGCCTCTACTTCTCCGGTGTCATCTCCTCCACGACCTGGTGAACTCTTTCTTCTTCCTCTGTTTTTTGCTCTGATTTCTTGATATTAGCTAATACGATTTTAGAGATTTATTCATCTCCCACTATCCGATATCAAGCAAATGATCTTTGATACGCAGGGAAAGATGGGAATTCAAACGTGTTAGTGGTAGCCATTGTTGTGCCTATCATAGTGGCTGTTCTGCTTTTCATAGCTGGTTATTGTTTGCTTGCAAAGAGGACAAAGAAGACTTCTGATACCGCACCAGCCTTTGATGGTAACAATTCAAATGATTAATAGTCTTAATTGGGTTTGATTTATGTCACTGATCAGACTATATTTTTCGTGGTTACTAAGAATTATATTATGCAACAGGAGATGATATAACAACCGTAGAGTCGCTGCAACTTGATTATAGAACAATTCAAGCTGCAACAAATAACTATTCAGAAAATAATAAGATTGGTCGAGGTGGATTTGGTGAGGTTTACAAGGTACTAAATATGACTATTAATTCTTTAACTGCGCCTGAGGTTGTTCACTTTTTACTGAAATTTTATGTCAACACAATTGGATAACGAGATGATGCTGATGAATACGGATAGGGTACACTTTCGAATGGGACTGAAGTTGCGGTGAAGAAACTGTCAAAATCATCAGGACAAGGTGACACAGAGTTCAAGAACGAGGTTGTTGTTGTTGCAAAGCTTCAGCACAGAAATTTGGTTAGGCTTCTTGGATTTTCTCTAGAACGAGAAGAAAGGATATTGGTTTACGAGTATGTGCCCAACAAAAGCCTTGATTACTTCCTCTTTGGTCAGTTGTATTTACTGCTTTGTTTCAATGATTCTTTAGCCATTCTTTAAATTTGGGCCGAATTGCTGAGATTTAACTGTAATTCATGGATGTGCGCATGCAGACCCTACAAAACAAGGTCAGCTAGACTGGACTCGACGATACAAGATCATTGGAGGGATTGCTCGGGGGATTTTATATCTTCATCAAGATTCACGGCTCACAATTATACACCGTGACCTCAAAGCAAGTAACATTCTACTGGATGGGGATATGAATCCGAAAATTGCTGATTTTGGAATGGCTAGAATCTTTGGATTGGACCAAACGCAGGAGAACACAAGCAGAATAGTTGGTACCTAGTAAGTCTTTCTCGTAACTACTCATAAGTTGAAGTTTTCTGAACATTCTTTTGTTAACATAGTTTTTGTTTTGGGTTACAGTGGTTACATGTCTCCCGAATATGCGATGCATGGCCAATTCTCAATGAAATCTGATGTCTATAGCTTCGGAGTGTTAGTCCTTGAGACTATAAGCGGTAGGAAGAATAGCAGCTTCTACGAGACAAACGGCGCACATGACCTGGTTACATATGTAAGTTTAAAGACATTCAAGGTTTATAGTTTTGCTTCTCTTAGAATATGGCAATGGTTGCAAGAATTGATTTATTGATTGATTGATATTCTAGGCTTGGAAGCTTTGGAATAACGGAACGGCGTTTGACCTTGTGGACCCAAATATTGTAGACAATTGCCAAAAGAGTGAAGTGGTTCGATGTATCCATATTGGTCTTTTATGTGTTCAGGAAGACCCTGTAGAGCGTCCGACCATGCCAGCCATTTTCATGATGCTTACTAGTAATACTGTGACTTTACCAGTGCCTCGACAACCAGGGTTTTACGTTCAGAGTAGACCCGAAAAAGACCCGCTTCATTCAGATCAATCAACGACGAGCAAGTCTGTTCCAGGGTCTGTTGATGGTGCATCGATCACTGATTTATATCCTCGTTGAATATGATGTTTACCTCCACGCTTGAACCAATCGGTATAAGTGAAAACGTTTTTTGCGGTAGAATTAACAGCAAGCAAACATTTACATACTATTGTCTCACGCCATGTGTGTAATTGAAGATTGCTAATAGTATGCAGTCAAGTTTTCGATTTGTTTTTGGTATGTTATTTTATTTTAATATTTTGGTTTGTTATGGTTTTTTTTGGGATCGGATTCGAGTTTTAATAAATTAGTCTTTACCTTTCAAATAATCTATGTTATCGTTCAATTTTTTTATAATCGTATTTAGTTAGGTTCAAATTCAAATTTAGATTCCTGTTCCTGAGAAACTGGATTTTCAACTCAAGATGGCTTTTAGAATGATTCGATTGGTTAAGCCCCTGATCGAGGTGTGCTCTAGCTGTATTGAGTATTGACCTCATGTTCCTAGTCAATGATGGTATATATAACCAAAACAAGTTGTGTTAGTGAACCCAATGTCAGTGACACATTAGCTTTATGTCATTTCAGGTCCCTCTCTATCTCCCACTACTTTGGCTGGCTTCTATGGAATCCCTTTCTTTCATTTTCTGAGTCACATTTGAAAATTCAACATTATTATGACCTTATATGACTTTTGGCATTGATATTGACACTCGTTTTAATCAGTTTGACGAATTCAACATTGGAATTTTCTGAGAAACTTCAATTTTGCTGTTTGAACCGGTAAGAAACAGACGCATGTGTAAATACTGAGACAACAAATTTTTGCTTTTGGAATAGAAATTCCAAAATTTGTTTTTGGCTTTTGCTATAATTTCAAAGAAAAAAAAATGAAGCAGAGGAATACCTACTCAACCCTCTGTTTTATCATCATAAGCTTCGGTGTTGCTTCAGTTTCAGCACAACAACAATGCATGAACAATGGGAATTACGGATCCAACAGTACTTACGAGGCAAATCTCCGACTAATACTCTCCTCTCTTCCTTCCAATGTCACGGCTCAAGACAGCTTCTTCTACAACGGTTCCATTGGACAAGAACCGAACCGTGTCTACGCAATTGGGATGTGCATCCCAGGATCAACTTCAGAAGACTGTTCTCATTGTATCAAGACCGCTTCTGATGGTTTGATAAAGAGTTGTCCTAACCAAATACAAGCGTATTCATGGCAAGGTGATCCCACGCTTTGCCATGTGCACTACTCCGAAACTTTATTCTTTGGATCTTCAGATCTAGATCCGCGTAATTTGTTCTATAACACTAGAGATATCAGCTCAAATCTAACAGAGTTCACGTCAATAATGGAAAACTTAGTTGTTCGTATGATTGCTTCAACCTCCACAGCAAAAAGCACACCATCGTCTAGCAAAAACTATTACACAGCTGATGGTGCAGCCTTGACACCTTTCCAGAATATATACGCACTGATGATATGCACGCCGGATCTTTCCTCTAGTGATTGTGCTAAATGTCTGCGACACCAGTCATGCTGTGGTCAGACGCAAGGAGGCGTTGTTATGCGGCCAAGCTGTTTTTTCCGTTGGGATATATATAAATTCTCTAAGGCTTTTGATAATATTAAGCTGCAGCCTCCTTCTACAGGTGACCGAGTCAACACTACAGACAATGGTAAGCTCTTGCAAAGCTATGAGAATTATGACAAGAACCTGTCAAAAGATTCAAAGGTTATATTGCACTTTCCGCAGGTAGTGGAAAAATCTCAACAAGAGCTATTGTGGCAATTGTTGTTCCCATTTTAGTAGTTTTCTTCATAATCATCATTTTGGTACTATTTGCTCGTCGTTCTGCTGTACTTTGTTGGAGGAGAGGACCATATCAAGAATTTGATATTTATCAATGTGAGCATGCTTTTCTTTGGCCTATTAGCTTTTAGCAGATATGTAGTCTATGGAACTAATTAAGACCATTTATTACAACTTAAGCTGGTATTGCAACTGCACGCTCCCTGCAATTTAAGTTTAAGACAATCGAAGCTGCAACAAATAAATTTTCAGAGAGCAACAAAATCGGTCAAGGTGGATTTGGAGAAGTTTTCAAGGTATCATTTCTTTAGCTACTTGGTTAATTTCTCTTGACAAAGCTTGGAAATTACAGTCAAAGTAAGCTGATCAGAGTGTAGTAATTTGTAGGGTATATTGCCTAATGGAACAGAAGTTGCAGTGAAGAGGCTATCAAAAACATCAGAACAAGGCGCACAAGAGTTCAAGAACGAGGTTGTTCTTGTTGCAAAACTTCAGCATAGGAATCTTGTTAAGCTTCACGGGTTTTGTCTTGAAGGTGAAGAAAAGATACTTGTTTACGAGTTTGTCCCCAACAAGAGCCTCGATTACTTCCTCTTTGGTATGTGGAATTAGCATTTAATTGACTTATATGATGGAAATGTATACAAGTGGCAAATAACTACTTGTGTATGTGCAGACCCTACAAAGCAAATGATGTTAGACTGGAAAGTACGATACAACATTATTGGGGGAATCACTCGAGGAATTTTATATCTTCATGAAGATTCACGACTCACAATTATACACCGTGATCTCAAAGCAAGCAATATTCTCCTAGATGCCAATATGAACCCAAAAATTGCTGATTTTGGAATGGCGAGAATTTTTGGGATGGACCAAAGTGGAGCTAATACACATAGAATAGTTGGGACACGGTATATACGTACTAGATATGTTCTATTTTCTAAGCTTCAAAATATTTTCTTCACCAGTATACTAATTATATATTGTGTTTACCCTTTTAGCGGTTACATGTCCCCAGAATATGCGATACAAGGCCAATTCTCAACGAAATCAGATGTCTATAGTTTTGGAGTCTTAGTTCTTGAGATTATATGTGGTCAAAAGAACTTATTCGTTCACCACTCAGACACTACAATTGAGAATTTGGTCACATACGTGAGTACCAAAGAAGAACTAAATGTTTGATTGATGATCAAATGATTAATTAACAATATGATCTGATGTATTTGTGGGTACTTAGTTGATGTGATTAAGTTATTTTACAGGCTTGGAGGTTGTGGAGAGACGGGACACCATTAGAGCTCGTGGATCCAACCATTTCAGAGAAATGTCAAACCGAAGAAGTGACAAGATGCATCCACATTGCGCTGCTATGTGTTCAACACGATCCTACAGACCGTCCAAACTTGTCGACAATCAACATGATGCTCACTAGAAACTCCCTCAATTTACCTGTTCCTCGTCCACCTGGATTCTTCTTTCCAAATAGACACAAGCAAGAACAAGCTATGGAGGGCTTTGAGTCGAGCCAGTCTATGATCACGTCGAATTCCCAAACTATCAATAATGTAACCATCACAGATCTTGATCCTCGTTGAAGATCATTGACACTATATGTCAGAAACTATGTTTCAGGTGTTTCAGCTGAAACTGTATGTCTTTAATTTATTCAAAGTTTAATGTAAAAACTTGTGAGATACTCAATGAAGTTATGTACTAGCTCTATCATGTCTACAATGTGTAATATCAGCTGCTCTTTGTTATGAAATCTATTCATTCTATTTTTATTTTATTCTTATATAACTGTAATTCTATATATGGGTCCACAGTTTTAATAATAAACCAATTAGTGTTTTATGTAACCCAACCGGTTTATTTACTTAACCGGCCCTTTATCATTCCAGTAATATGCTGGATTCCTTCTTTAGAGATTGATGTTTTGGGCATCTTTAATAATTGAAATTAGGTTTTAATTTGGCCGCTTGAGCTCTATTGATGCTTTTGGGCATCTCCTGTTTTGTTCCTTTCACCTTCATCCTTTGTATTCATTTCTGCTCAGTTCTCAAACACTATTAGTGAACTTGTGACAGAACATTAACTTTAACTAAGGTATGAAAAGTTTGTACCTAGTTACAAATAAAAAGGAGGAACTCTATTTATAATCTCCAAAACTGCAAATAATTAATATTTAAGACCTATAGGTCTAGATTATTCAATCATGATAGTAATATAGTAATATATAAATATTGACTCCATACAATTATCTTTGACAAGTATAGAGATATTAGAATGTTTCTAGAATTTAGATCAAATTTTGGATCGGATTTGCCTTAGCAACCAGGGTTTTTTTCGTTCAGAGTAGACCCGAAAAGACCAGCTAGATTAAGATCAATCAATCACTGATTTGTATCCTCGTTAAATATGATGTTTAGCTTCACGCTTGAACCAGCCGGTATTATTGAAAACAAGTGAAAACTTTTTTTAGCTGTAAAACTACGGAAGCAAATATTTACATTTTACATGTTGTCTTAATGAATGACCAATTATAATAATGAGACAAATGTGGTTCAATTAACAAAAGTTGGTGATTAAAAGAAAAAATCAATAAAGATTAAGGATATACTGCAAAGTTGATGTTTTTCTACCATTTTGAAAATTTGGCATTTTTCCTAACATTTTTACCGTTTAGATTCTCTCTAGGACGGCGGTAAATTAAACTCGTTTCAGACGTTGGTTTTTATCCTTTGTGATGACCGATAAGTCAATCAAAGTCAAGTAAACTCTTATTCTATTAATGTGACTTGAATTGTCTTGCCCAACTTTCTTCGCTAATCTATACAAACTTTTATGTTACGGAACATCTTATAATGTTATTGGGTCAATTGCTTTGCGTTATAAATTGGTTTCACTGAAGTAACTTACTTTGTTGTTACCAACATGTTCCTCCTTTCTCTATTTCTAATATATTTTCTCCGTTTTATTTAAAATGATGTTTTAGAGAAGTTTTCCGTTTAATTTTAAATGATGTTTTCAAGGTTCCATGCAAAATTTTAAATGTATATGATTTTCTGATCATTTATAATATATAATATGTTTTCTTGTTGTTTGGATTAGTTTTAAACTTTTAATTAATGATGTTATTATGTGAAAAAAGTAAACGAAACAAAATTCTATGATTTTTTTAATCAATGTGCAAAAAACTTAAACATCATTTAAAATGAAACAAGAAAAATATAAAATTTGGAGACAATGTGATTCCAGAAATAAAAAACCAAATAGATAAGAACTATGAAGCAGCTAATGAGTCTTTGTGTTTTGTCTTTACTTCGTCTTCGTCTTTGATAGACGAATTTTCCAATTTGCTACCATTCTCTTTTCTTTCGCTTTGTTTTTATGAATTTATCTTACTTCGTCTCAATGTTTTTGGCCTTTCTCATCACAAAAACTTGTCTATTCTTTTTCTTGTATATTTTCTCCAAATCTGCGTATCATCTTTTCCTATGATATGCTACAACAGTACAACGTGTAAGATTCTACGATTCACTCATACGATGATATCATCTACAAAATTACGTCTACTCATTATACTATTTATTTAGTATTTTTTACTTAACATTGCGTCTATTCACCATGATTTTTTAAATTATGTTCGTGTTATGTTTATAGTATTTTTTAAATCATAATGGGATTAGAATTATGTTTATAGTAATTTTTAAAATTAACATTGCGTCTATTCACAGTTACTTTGACCGTAATTGACTGACTTCTCAGAGCGATCCTCTATTTATAGGAGCTTCAGAGCTTCTGCTGAAACAGGAACTTCATGATTTAAAACAAAGATTGAGGATACCTAAACATGTCTTCTTGGGCGTCTCTCATCTTTCTTTTTCTTTTCTCCTTCCTCATTAGATTCAGAGCTTCTGGTGAAAATCCTATTTACACATACCATGTCTGTCCGAACACGACAACGTTCACAAGAAACAGCACTTACTCCACCAATCTCCGAACCCTTTTGTCTTCTCTCTCTTCTCCTAACGCCTCTTATTCCACAGGATTCATGAACGCCACTGCCGGACGAAACCCCGACAGGGTCACCGGACTTTTCCTTTGCCGCGGAGACGTCTCACCGGAAGTTTGCCGTAACTGCGTTGCCTTTTCCGTTAACGAAACCTTAACCCGGTGTCCGAATGAGAAAGAAGCCGTGCTCTATTACGATGAGTGTATGCTCAGATACTCTCACCAAAATATTCTATCGACCCTTACACTCGTTCAAAATTTTAAAGCGCTCAAAATGAACGGCAATGAAGTTTCACCTAGCGTAACAGACCGATTCAAATATTTAGTGTCGTCCACGCTGAACGAAGCTGCCGTAGAAGCAGCCAACAGTCCTAGAAAGTTCTACACGAGATGGGTCGATTGGAATTCACTTGAGACATTGTACAGCCTGCTTCAGTGCACTCCTGATCTTACGAGACAAGACTGTTTGCGTTGCTTGCAAGAATCCATTAATGGAATGCCTCTTTCCAGAATTGGGGGAAGACTTCTTTGGCCAAGTTGTAATTCAAGGTACGAGCTTTACGCGTTCTACAACAAAACCGCCATTCAAATACTACAACCACCACCGCTGCCGGCTGCGTCTACTCCTCCGGTGTCATCTCCTTTGCGAACTGGTGAACTATGTCTTCTTACTCTGTTTTTTCTTGTCATGATTTCAAGTAAATACCTCAAGTGGAAGTTTTTAGTTTCCTGTGATTGATTCTTTATTTTTTTAACATCTGCCACTATCTGATCTTTCAAACACAGGCAAAGGTGGGAATTCAAATATGTTAGTGGTAGCCATTGTTGTGCCTATTATAGTGGTTGTTCTGCTTTTCATAGCTGGTTATTGTTTCCTTGCAAAAAGGGCAAAGAAGACTTATGACACAGCACCTGCATTTGATGGTAAAGATTCAAGTGATTAACAATCTTTATTGGGATTGAATAATGTCATTGATCAGCCTCTTTTCTTATTAGTTAGACTTTTCTTGTGCAACAGGAGACGATATAACAACCGCGGACTCTCTGCAGCTCGACTATATGACAATCCAATCTGCAACAAATGGATTTTCAGAGAGAAATAAGATTGGCAGAGGTGGATTTGGTGAGGTTTACAAGGTATACTAGTTTCTTAACTGCGCCTGAGGTTGAGCACTTTTATTGAAATTTGTTGCCAGCACATTTGGATAACGAGATGATCTGGTAAAAACGTACAGGGTACATTTTCGAATGGGACTGAAGTTGCGGTGAAGAGACTGTCGAAAACTTCAGGACAAGGTGAAGCAGAGTTCAAGAACGAGGTTGTTGTCGTGGCAAAGCTTCAGCACCGAAACCTAGTAAGGCTTCAAGGATTTTGTCTACAAGGTGAAGAAAGAATATTGGTCTATGAGTATGTGCCCAACCAAAGCCTTGATTACATCATCTTTGGTCAGTACATTTCATACTTTGTTTAGTGATCGTTAGTCATTCTTGAAAATTGAGATTGCAAATAATTAGAGCTAACTGTAACTTATGGATTTGCACAGACCCTACAAAGAAAGGTCAGCTGGACTGGACTCAACGATACAAAATCATTGGAGGGATTGCTCGGGGAATTCTATATCTTCATCAAGATTCACGGCTCAGGGTCATACACCGTGACCTTAAAGCGAGTAACATTCTTTTGGATGCAGATATGAATCCGAAAATTGCTGATTTTGGAATGGCAAGGATCTTCGGATTGGACCAAACCCAGGAGAACACAAGCAGAATAGTTGGGACATAGTGAGTCTTTCGCTTAAACTTCTCATTAATAGAAGTTTCTTGAACATTATTTTGCCAACATACTAAAGTTTTGTAGTGGATTTCAGCGGTTACATGTCTCCCGAATATGCGATGCATGGCCAGCTCTCAATGAAATCTGATGTCTATAGCTTCGGAGTGTTAGTTCTTGAAATTATAAGCGGCAGGAAGAATAGCAGCTTCGATGAGAAAAGCGGCGCACAAGACTTGGTCACACATGTAAGTTTTAAGGAAACCAATATATACCTCTCCTACTATAATTGAGGAATGTTAGCTAGAACTGATTGATTGATTGATATTCTAGGCTTCGAGGCTTTGGAGTAACGGAACAGCGTTAGACCTTGTGGATCCAATTATTCTAGATAATTGCCTGAAGAGTGAAGTGGTTCGATGCATCCATATCGGCCTTTTATGCGTTCAAGAAGATCCTATAGAGCGTCCGACCTTGTCAACCATTTTTGTGATGCTCACTAGTAATACTATGACTTTACCTGTGCCTCGGCAACCAGGGTTTTCAATTAAAAGTAGACCTAAAAGAGACCCGCTTGATTCAGATCAAACTACGTTGACCAGGTCTGTTGAAGATGCATCGATCAGTGATTTATATCCTCGTTGAATATGGTGTCACAGTATTACTAGTAAGCATATAATTATTACATATTTCTACACGTGGTCAACCCTGTTTATTGTTTAGTTTTGATTTGGTTTGTTAAAACCATTCGTAAGTTGGTTTAGATTTTTTATTTTTTTCTCTTATAGTTAAAACAAATTAAAAAATAAAATATATCTAAAAATTATAAATATACGTATAGTCACATTTTTTATAAAAAATATTATTCTAATCATTATCACTTGGTAGTCAAGTGGCAAATGCCCTGGCTAGTCTCTTGTGCACTCAGGGCTCTCAACCCATCTTTGTAAAGTTGGAAGAAAAAAATCATTATCACTTATCACCGATGTCGTAGTATTAGAAAAAAAAAGACTAAAAGAGAGAACATATAATGGATAAACACAATGGGAAAATTAATGACTTGCATAGAATATAACAAACATATATCGGAAAAAGGAGATAGAAAAAGCGTCGACGGCAGGAAGGAAGAAGGAGGCATCCGTTTGTAATTGGAAAATTAAAGAGAAAAGGAAAGGAAGGAGGCTGAGAGATATAGAGAGACAGAAAAAAAAAACTTCAAAGTTGATCATTTTAATTGAAAAGTATTATCGTGCATTCACGTTAATTTTAAGGGTCTTATTAGCTTAAACACAGCAGACGCATGTATAAATGTGAGAGTTTGTGGAAGCAGATGGTTACAGTTTCAAATGTTATTAAATTCTTATAGCGGTTAGAAACATGTGCATTTGCGAGAGATTTTTAACTGGTTGATAACATTCAATGTTTATTTGTGAAATGCAATAATTTTATATCGTAAATATACTAATTGAATGTGTTGATATAACCTTTTCAACTAATAATACTTCATACTGTATTAAATTATATCAATATTAAATATTTTAATAATTATGATTCCGAGGCACTTGAATGAAAATGTTTCTTCCTTTTCAAAGCTTACTAGTCTTTGTGAAATGTTTTGTCTTCAACGAGGAGCTACATGAGTAATGTAAGCATCGTCGACGGAACAGAGAACAGACGAACCCGTCGATGGACCTGCTCCTCCTACTTGTTCATGTCTTCTCCGGAGGAAAAAACCAAGTGCTTGAGGAATGGCGAGAGCGATTGAAGTATTGAACTAGTACTAGTGAGCATTTGGTTGATTGCTAACATGGTTAGACGGTCTTTGCTTCTTCTTGAACACATAGTTAAGCGATATGGATGCATCTAGTAATGTCGTTTACTTGATTTTTCTCTTGAAGGAAGAGTTGTCGCCATTCCTCGTTTCTTGCATGTCCATGTCAACACTTAACTACAAGAAAAAAGACTTCTACTTGACGAGTAACTTATTGATGCAGCCAGGGCCGATCCGGTATTTTCGAATGCTCTACACAAAAAAAAATATTTTCTACCCTATAATATTTTTTCAAAATAAAAACTAATAATAATATTAAAAAATCATACTAAAACTTAGTAATATAGTTTTAATTCCATAAGTAATTTGTAAATAAAAAATAAAAAATAGCAAAAATAAAATTATATTATTTAAATATAGCTTTATTTATATTTTTGTCTGCAAAATCATTAATTAAATTAATGTAGTCGAGCTTTTCAAAAATATTTGTCTCAATAAATAGCAAAGAAAACTCATGAAATCTCTCTTGTGACATGGTAAACCGCATATGATTTCTTACCGTTGGTTTTTTTAATTCCAAATGGTTTGTTTTTCTTAATTTTATATAGTTTGATTTTTGTTTAACTTGAGATGATGACATATTTCTATAATTACACAAAAAAAGATATGAATTATACACAAATTCAAATCAAACATGAAACATATATACACATTCAAAAAATTTCAAAAAAGCTTACAGATCAAAATTAACAAATAACAACAATCTAAATCAATTTGAATTCTACATTTGTTACTTTTATTTTATTCTATTCTAATTAACAAATCACAAAACAAATATAATAATAAATTAACAATCATAATCCAACTCCAAGTATCTAACGAAGCTATGAATTTTTTGTTGAACGTGTAAAATCCATTAGTAAACATCGAAACATGTTGATGTTGTAATAATCATAATTGTCGTTTTAATAAACAAGCAAAAAATCAACCCATGAACATATGACACAACCCTTCGACCCTGTGATTTATAAGCAAGCAAAAGAAATCATATGAAAATACGAGTTTTACCAAATTAATACTCCTTCCGTTTCACAAAGAGTGTCGTTTTAAAGTTTTATTTTTGTTTCACAAAGAGTGCCGTTTTGTATTTTCAATGCAGATGTTTGGTAAATTTTTCAGTTTTGTCCCTACTATTTTAATGTATTGACCAATAAAAAAATCATATAATTAATTAATAGAGGGTAAAATAGAAAATTTAAATATTTTTTTAGTATGTGTGCAAAAACTTTAAAAGATATTCTTTGTGAAACAGAGGGAGTATGAAACTAGCTTAGATTTTTTAAAATCACGTACCTTAGCATTCCTTTGCAAGTTGCAAGTTACAAGCAAAGCAAATAGAAGAGAAATGTGAATTGATCAATATAAATTAGAAAGATAAAAATGTTTCTTTCGTTAAGGATTTTACTTATAACATTACACATTAATTTAATATTTTATTAATTCTAAGAGGTTAAAGCTCACAAAATATGGTGAAAGAAAAGTCCAACTAATAATGAATTTATGAAAAACTTATGATATATTTTCTAACATAAAAAGTCTAAACAAAAAAATTCTTGAAAATATGCTTTTCTAATTTTGATGTCTTAAGGCCGGGCCTGCCCATGAGACATCAAATATAAAATATTTCTCAAAAAATTTTAATATCTTTTTTTTCTTTATGTATATGTGAACACCATTTTAAATTTTGGTCGTTCCCTTCATAGTTGTGGATTGGCCATAAGAATCTATAATATTTTACATCCATATATTTATACAAACTCGTGGATGGAACTTAATTATGGATGCAAAATTCGGTTAAAACATATAATGTCCGGATGTTACTTTTGGATATTAAATTTACATACTTAATCATACCTGGGTGAAAGCATGAATCACGAATGAGATTATGGAATTATTATATGGAATATTAAGTTATCTGAACTTTCGAGAGTACGAAAATTATAAAAGAAAAAAAAAATGTAGTTGAAACTAACAATATAAAACAATTAGTTTGGTAAGTAAGAATGTTTCTTTGAAGAAGAGTCAACAAGATTCCAAATTTCAACATGCCCTTTCAAGAAATAATATACGACACGTTAAGAAAGGAAAATTACAACCATTTCCCCATATATATATATCTGAACTGTAGTACTAGTAATTAAGATCTTTGAAATCATGCCCACTGCTACATTTATTTTCTCCTGAAAATGACAACTACGAATTGTGTAGTTTCAGAATACAGTAAAAACTTCATAAATTAATAATCACGATAAAAAAAAAAAATTTCAGTTTTAAATTGGATTAATAAAAAATTTAACATAATTCGATAAAATAATAAAATCATTATTATTTTGAAATCTCTATATAAATATATGATTCCAACAATAAGATAAATTAATAATTATAAATTTTATATGTACATACCTAATACACTTTTATAAAATATGAATCTATTGTTTTTTGTTTACTCTTAAAATTAGAATTTCGTTAAAGTTCATCTCTAATCTTGTTTATTACATCCACAAATCATAGTTCTGTACTCACATATTTCTTTACTTATTTGATATGTTATGGTTGATTAAGATGAGAAAGTATTGCTAAGTTTGGTGTGGAAAAAAAAAGATAAGATACGTAAAAAAAAATTAAATATCAAATATGGTTAATAAGACAAAAAGTTTCGTTAAAAGGTAAAAAAGTAAGTAAAAACTAAGAAAAATGGAATATTAACAAAATATATATATATATAATATTAACAGTAAAACGTAAAAAATTCAAATAAAATAAATGTAACAGAAATATTTTATCTCTTTTAATTAATAATTTATCAATTTATCATGATAAATTAATAAATTATTAAATTATCGATAAATTAAAAGACATATAATATAATTTTGAAGTCCCAAAATTATTAATTTATAAAGGTTTTACTATAAAATACATGAAACAATTAAGAATTTAGATTTTAAAAGATTGTAAATTTTGACTGTTTTTAATAATTTTCTAAAGAAATTTTGCTTCATAGTTTCTTCTAGTTATATAAATTATTTCCCCAATTATTAAATTATATTTACCAATTCCCATTTCCTTTATATCATAGTATCATCTATTAAAACATAGTAATGGATTAGTAGTTGAACCTTCTTTTTTTTTTTTGTCGTCATGATTAGTAGCTGAATACAAGTTGGACAGGACTCGACAATTCAATAAAAGACGCGTTTACTTTGACCTTGACTTTTCGTCGTCACTCTTCACAAAACCATCCTCTGTTTCACGCTCTCTACACTAGTCACAGAGAAGAGAACAAAAGATCAATTTAATTTCATAATTCATATATCGGAGTTTCCCAAAGCTTGATGAGAAATACAAATCCAGAAAGCCCAATTATGTCTTCTCGCGCCTCTTTCATCTTCCTTTTCTTCTTCTCCTTCCTCACTATCTTCAAAGTCTCTGCTCAAGATCAAGATCACACTTACCTATACCATATCTGTCCCAACACGACAACTTATTTAAGAAACAGCACTTACCTGACTAATCTCAGAACCCTTTTGTCTACTCTATCTTCCCGCAACGCCTCCTACTCCACTGGATTCCAAAACGCCACCGCAGGGCAAGCTCCCGACAGGGTTACCGGACTTTTCCTTTGTCGTGGAGACAAATCGCCGGAAGTTTGTCGTCGCTGCGTCACCTTCGCCGTCAACGACACCTTAACTCGATGTCCGAATGAGAAAGAGGTCACGCTCTACTACGATGAGTGTATGCTCAGATACTCTAACGGGAATATACTCTCGACCCTAAGCACAGGTGGAGGAGTGTTAATGTGGAACAATCAGAATGTTACATCTAACCAACTAGATCAATTCAGAACTTTGGTCGCGTCCACGATGAGCCAAGCCGCCACTGAAGCCTCCAGCAATTCCAGAAAATTCGATGCAAGAAGAGCCAATTTCACTGCGTTCCAGAGTGTGTACGGACTTGTTCAGTGCACTCGTGATCTGACGAGACAAGACTGTTTGAGTTGTCTTCAACAGAGCATAAATCAATTACCCACTGACAAAATTGGGGGAAGATTTATTATGCAGAGCTGTAATTCAAGATACGAGCTTTACGCGTTTTACAACGAATCCGCCATTACCATACCTTCACCACCACCACCACCTCCGGTTTCTGCTCCTCCGGTGTCAGCTCCTCCGCGACCTGGTAAGTTCTCTGTCTTTTTCCTCTGTTTTTCATGTTTAAGGGAGCCGTTATTTCTCCAAATTAACCATACCAATATAGAAAGTTTCGTCCTTTTAACAGAATTTCGGATTTTTTTTGTTGTCTGCCATCATCTGATCTGTCTTCTTCCTCTGTTTTTTTCCCACTGATTTCTTAAAGTTAGCAATACCAATATAGAAAGTTTCATTCTTTTGACAGCTTTTTCATTGCCCTTGTCTGATCTTAAGAAAATGATGTTTGGAACGCAGGGAAAAGTGGGAATTCAAGTGTATTAGTGGTAGCCATTGTTGTGCCTATTATAGTGGCTGTTCTACTTTTCATAGCTGGTTATTGTTTCCTTTCAAGAAGGGCAAGGAAGAGTTATGACACAGCATCTGCATTTGATGGTAAAGACTTCAAGTGATGAACGATCTTTGATGTCAATGCTCAGCTTCTTTTCCCTGCTTTTAAAACTTTCATTGTGTAACAGGAGATGATATCACAACAGCAGACTCACTGCAGCTTGATTATAGAACAATTCAATTTGCAACAAATGATTTTGCAGTGAATAATAAGATTGGTCAAGGTGGATTTGGTGAGGTTTACAAGGTAATTATAGTTCCTTAAGTTCCTTGAGCTATGTCTTTTTTTTCTTGTCGTGTCAACACATATGTTTAATGGGATGATGCTGATGAAACAACAGGGTACTTTATCGGATAGGACTGAAGTTGCGGTGAAGAGACTATCAAAGTCATCAGGACAAGGTGAAGCAGAGTTTAAGAACGAGGTTGTTCTTGTTGCAAAGTTACAGCATAGAAATTTGGTTAAACTTCTAGGGTTCTGTCTAGACGGAGTAGAAAGGGTACTAGTCTACGAGTATGTGCCCAACAAAAGCCTTGATTACTTCCTCTTTGGTTAGTTGCATTTAATGCTTTGTTTCATTGATTCTTTATACTTGAAATGCGAATGTTTAGAGCTAATGATTTATGGATATGGACAGACCCTGCAAAGCAAGGTCAGCTGGATTGGACTAGGCGGTACAAGATTATTGGTGGAGTTGCTCGAGGGGTTCTGTATCTTCATCAAGATTCACGACTCACAATCATACACCGTGACCTCAAAGCGAGTAACATTCTCTTGGATGCGGATATGAATCCTAAAATTGCAGATTTTGGAATGGCTAGGATATTTGGATTGGACCAAACCCAGGAGAACACAAGCAGAATAGTTGGTACCTAGTAAGTTTACCTCGTAACTTCTCATAAGTTGAAGTTTGCTGAACATTCTTTTGCTAACATAGTTTTTGTTTGGATTACAGTGGTTACATGTCTCCTGAGTATGCAATGCATGGTCAGTACTCAATGAAATCTGATATCTATAGCTTTGGAGTGTTAGTTCTTGAGATTATAAGCGGCAAGAAGAATAGCAGCTTCTACCAAACTGACGGTGCTCATGACTTGGTCTCTTATGTAAGTTTTGAGCCAATCAAGTTCCATATTTACCTATAGTTGTAAGTGTTGATTGATCTATTAATATTATAGGCTTGGAAGCTTTGGAGTAACGGGACACCGTTAGAACTTGTGGATCCAGCAATTGCAGATAATTGCCAAAGGAGTGAAGTTGTTCGATGTGTCCATATCGGTCTTTTATGTGTTCAAGAAGATCCTGTTGAGCGTCCGACATTGTCAACCATTGTTCTGATGCTCACTAGTAATACTATGACTTTACCCGTGCCTAGGCAACCAGGTCTTTTCTTTCAGAGTAGACCCCTAAAAGACCCGCTTGATACGGACAATTTTTCAACGACCAAGTCTCTTATAGGGTCTGTTGACGATGCATCAATCACGGAATTATATCCTCGGTAAAGATCAATGATTACCTTCATGCTTGATTCCTGAATCTATTGGTGTTGAAAATAAGTTAAAAACTAGTTTTGTTGTAGAATGTTTGTCTGTGATTGTAACCACAAGCATGTATGAGATATATACCATTTACACGTTTCTTAACACAATGATCCAGCAGATAATTTAATTCAGGTTGAAGAGAGTAAAACCTGTAAATATAGTCTTATATTGTAGTTTTTTTTCTGTAACAACTTAACAAAGAAACGATTTTTACAGAACTGACCATAGCATTTTACATACAATTACAGAGAAACTTATAAATTATTTCTTATGTCCGTGGAGAAATAAAATTAAATGTCTTCCCACCATTTTTTTGTGTTTCAAGTTTTCGGATGTGATGAGGAAACATATCATTTCTTGCGAACTAAATGAGGAAAAGACTTGCTCGTAGACTGACCAGACTCTGATTCCTCAGATACCAGGTCCAGTTGCCTGCTTCGTGGGAAAAATCCCGGTAGGCGAGGCACAGGTAGAGTGATTGTATTGCTAGTGAGCATTAGGATGATTGTTGATAACATTGGACGGTCTTCTGGATTTTCTTGAACACATAAGAGCGCGATATGGATGCATCTAGTGACTTCACTTCTCTGATAATTCCTTCCAAAGGTCGGATCCACTAGCTCTAATGGTGACTTGTTCCTCCAAAGCCTCGAAGCCTAACACAATGAACAATTAAGAACCTTGGTCATCTGTTTAAAAATCTTAAATTGTTGAAAATTGAGGACTTTATGCTCACATAAGCGACCAAATTTCCAGCAGTACTAGTTTCATCCATCTGGTAGACGCTGCTGTTTTTCTTGCCGCTTATAATCTCAAGAACTAATACTCCAAAGCTATAAATGTCAGATTTCATGGAGTATTGACCATGCATTGCATACTCGGGAGACATGTAAGCGCTGATAAACATACAACTTGGGTTAATAAGCAAGAGCAAAAGGTTCAGTGAACTTTGGTTTTTTCAGCTACTATGAGCATAACTTACTAGGTTCCAGCAATTCTGTTTGTGTTTCCTTGAGTTTGCTCCATTCCAATAATAGTTGCCAATCCAAAATCTGCAATTTTTGGGTTCATATCCGAATCTAAGAGAATGTTGCTGGCTTTGAGGTCACGATGTATGATTTTGAGCCGTGAATCTTGATGAAGATATAGAATTCCTCTAGCAATCCCTCCAATGATCTTGTATCGCTGAGTCCAGTCTAGCTGACTTTGTTTTTCAGGGTCTACACATCTCCATGTACAATGAATCAGTTTAAAGCTGTAGAATGATCCTTCAAATAAGCAAAAGTACTGAAGGGAACCATACCAAATAGGAAATAGTCAAGGCTTTTGTTGGGGACAAACTCATAGATCAAAATCTTTTCCTCTCCTTCCAAACAGAAGCCAAGAAGCCTAACCAGATTCCTATGTTGAAGTTTTGACACAAGAACAGCCTCATTCCTAAACTCCCTTGTGCCTTGTCCTGACTTTTTCGACAGTCGCTTCACAGCTACTTCAGTTCCATTAGAAAGCTTACCCTACATACCATTGAATGGAACAAACATTGTCAGTTATTTCCAACTTAAGAAAAAATGGAAAACAGAGAGCTTCTTACCTTGTAAACCGCACCAAATCCACCTTCACCGAGCTTATTACTCATTGAAAACTTGTTTGTTGCAGCTTCAATTGTCTTAAAATCGTATACCAATGAATCTGTAGTTGAAATATCACTTTCAGCTGCAAAGAACGGGTGTATTAGTTATGCTTCATGTTTTCCCTCTTGACTAAGGGCCAATACATGCTGACAATGAAAGGAAACGATAAAGAGCTAAACCACAAAGAAACTAACATTCAATCTCAGTTCTTAGGTATGATTTTCTCCTCCGGAAAAGAACATATCCTAGAACCAGCAGTATCAAGACGGCAATAACAATCGGAACGGTAATGGCCACAACAACTCCAGCTGAGATTCCTTTGCTATCTTCTCACATAGAAAAACAATGTCATATATATCAGTTCTTGTTACAATTATAGTTTTTCTCAGTTGGAAGACTTACCATTGTCAGTCGTGTTGACCTGATCACCTGCAGGTTGTGGCACAGTCACAGGAGGAAGAGGAGGCGGAGGAGGAGGAGAAGCCACCGTTATATTTTCAAAAGCGTTAGAATATGGATATAAATCCCACCGCAAAAAGCAGCTAGGCCGCATAACAACACCTCCTCGATTCTGACTACAGCATGACTGGTAGTCACCTGCGCTTCTTTGCAGACAATTTTCACAATCACGAAAAGAAAGATCAGGCGTGCATTGCAATAATGCATACATATTTTCGAAAGTTGTCAAGGGCTCAACTTCAGCTGAGTAATGGTTATTACTAGACGATGGTGTGCTTTTTGCTGTGGAGGCTGTAGCAATCATACGACCGATTAGTCCTTCCCAAATTTCCTTGAACTCTGTTTGATTTGAGCGGATAACTCCAGTGTTGGTGAGCAGTGCGCGCGGGTCAAGATCTGCAGATCCAGAGAAAGAAGTGTTGGAGTAGCGCACATAGCAAAGCGTGGGATCACCTGGCCATGAATACGCTTCTGTTTGGTTAGGACAATTCTTTATAAATTCATCAGACGCTTTCTTGATACAATCAGAACAGTCATCTGAAGTTGATCCTGAGATGCACATCCCTATTGCATAGACACGGTTTGGTTCTTGTCCGATGGAACCGTTGTAGTATAAGCCGTCTTGAGCTGTGACATTGGAAGGAAGAGAAGAGAGGATTTGACGGCGATTTGTGTCGTAAGTACTGTTCGGTCTGAAAGTCCCCTTGTCCGTCGTGCATGTTTGAGCTGAAACTGAAGCAACACCGAAGCTTATGAAGAAAAAACAGAGAATTGAAAACAGACTCCCCTGCTTCATTGTTCCTTAAAGATTATAGCAAAAAGGCAAAATCTTTGTGTTTAGTGTTTACGCATTTGTCCGTGTCTTACCAGTTTAAACAACAAAATTGAATGTTCTCTACATATTTCTAATATTGAATTCGTCAACTTGATAAATTTTAAACATGTGGTCACAAAAACGTAAGTGTCAAAGTCAAAGTCAAAGTCAAAGTTAAAAGTCAAAGGTATTTTCTTTGTTCACATTATATAATAAGGGATGTTGAATTTTGGAATATTGCTCAGAAAAGGAGATAAAGGAAAGAGAATTCATAGAAGTAACCAAACCAAGTGACGCAGAGGCTGATGGAGTGCGACAAGAAAAGTATTGGGCTAATGTGTCAGTGTCACTATTAAACCGGATTTGGTTATACTATAGAGTTGGAGCAAACCTCTGGTTCAGGGCCTTGGCCAATCGCCTTATTTGAAGGAGCCGCCTACAAACCATAAGACTGACAAGAGAATCTTCAGTTTCATTTTCAAGATCAAGAGAATCTTCGGATTATACAAATGCATTTTCACTTCTTTAGTCCTGGAATCATATAGGACCAGTTAAGTCAATAAACCGGTTTGGGTTATTATACATCAATTGGTATCTTCGCTCTAAGGGTGGATCCAGTAGCTCTAAGGGTGACCTGCTTCTCCATATGCTCCAAGAACTTACAATTATAGAAACGGTTAGCTAAGATTGATCATCAATCGAGAACTTAATTAGTTCTTCTTTGCTACTCACGTATGTCACCAAATTCTCAACTATAATGCCCCACTAGTGGGTAAATCTGTTATTTCTACCGCTTATAATCTCAAGAGCTAAAACACCTATAGACACCATATTTTGTTGAGAATAAGCCTTGCATCACATATTCCAGGGACATGTAACCGCTAGAAGAGTACAACACAAGCAAAATTTAAAAGGTGGTGAAGAATAGATTATCCCAGAAACATTCAAACGAAGTCAAACATAAAGAAAGATGGAACAGAGCAGCAGCAAGCAAACGGCACAGAATGTATTAGTGAAATACACAACTTTTTGAATAATCCATTACTGTTTAAACTAAAATACCAGAAACATGGTTTTCCTCAAACAGTTCCAATGTCTCAATGGAACATCATCCTTCAACAAGGATCAAGTTTCATCATTGATAGTTTGGGAATTGGACCTCATTGTAGATTGGTATGGAATTTGGGATGGAGGTGGCTTAGGAACAGGTAAGATGAGGGAATTGCTAGTGAGCATCGACATGATTATCGAAAAGTCGGGACGATCTGTGGGATCATCTTGAACACATAGGAGGGCAATGTGGATGCATCTTGTTACTTCTTCACTTTGATAATTCTCTGCAATTGCTGGGTCCACGAGGTTTAATGGTGACCCGCTTCTCCATAACCTCCAGACCTGTAACACATTTTAAAGATCAAACAAAACTTTACAGTTACTACCATTAAATAGGATCACTCTATTAGATTTTTATTGTTCTTTTTAGGTACTAACGTATGTGACAAAATTCTGAGCCGGAGATGAGAAGCTCGTGTTCCTCTTGCCGCATATAATCTCAAGAACTAAGACCCCGTAGCTATACACATCAGATTTCATGGAGAATTGTCCTTGGTCCCTATATTCTGGAGGCATGTAACCGCTGCAAGATTAATTGTACATTGGTCAAGAAAAGATTCTTGAAACTGAAGTTTCATAAGCTATCAAGAGTAATAAGAGTGTTTTACAGAGTTCCAGCTGGATTCTCTGTGCTAGCTTCACTTTGGTCCATCCCAAAGATCCTTGCCGTCCCAAAATCTGCAACTTTCGGGTTCATATGAGCGTCCAAGAGGATATTACCCGCTTTGAGGTCACGATGTATGATTGTGGGTTGTGAGTCTTGATGAAGATATAGAATCCCTCTAGCAATTCCTCCAATGATCTTATACCGCTTTTTCCAGTCTAACTGTCCTTGCTTTGTAGGGTCTGCACATCTCATATAGACCCATTAAACTAAATATGAGATCAAGAACTAAGATTTCAAAGAATTTAACCCAATCATTTGTTTATTTTCTTACCAAAGAGGATGTAGTCGAGACTTCTGTTGAGCAAATACTCGTAGACTATGATTTTTTCTTCTCCTTTGATGGAAAAACCAAGAAGTCTAACAAGATTTCTATGCCGAAGTTTCGCGACAAGAACAACCTCGTTCTTGAACTCTTTCTTACTTTGTTCTGATGTTCTTGACAACCTCTTCACTGCAATTTCTTTTCCATCAGGCAACGTACCCTACAAATAAAATCAATGAAACAATATGGCCCAGTTTAATTTTCTCTGGAATTTCAAGTTTTCTCAAGAGAAATAATGAAATACGTAGCTAAAGAAATGATACCTTGAAAACATCTCCAAAGCCACCTTGTCCAATTTTGTTGCTCTCTGAAAATTTATTTGTTGCAGTTTCGATCGTCTTAAATTTGTATTGCAGGGAACGTACAGATGTGATACCAGCTACAGTTGTATTATATGGTCTTAATTAGTTCCATAGACTATATAATTACTAAAAGCTAAGAGGCCAAATTAAGAAATGAACAACACTCACTTTGATTAAGTTCAACTTCTTGATATGATTTTCCCTTCCGAGCAAACCGGCGAGCAAGAAGTACCAAGATGATGAGGAGGATGACTGCACCAACCGCAACAATTGCTACAATAGTTTTTATTGAGATATTTCCACTACCTGGAGAATTAAAAAAAAAATAGCCATTTAAATCTTTGGACAGGTTCCTGTGACAGTACTCAAAGTCATAACTTTTTAGGGACTTACTATTGTCTGTCTTCCTGGCCCGGTCGTTTGCAGAAGGTGGTTGTGACACAGTCGCAGGACGTCGCAGTGTAGGAGGAGAAGGAGGAGGAGCCAACGTAATGTTACCAAAAGCCTTAGAGAATGTAAAAAACTGCCACCGGAAAAAGCAGATTGGCCGCATAACATAGCCTCCTGTATTATTTCCACAGCAAGACTGATAGTTCATGACGCTTAGTCGCAAACAGTTGTCACAATCACCAGGAGATATATCTGGCGTGCATTGCATCAATGCGTATATATGCTGGAATTTTGTCAAGTTTGCAAAGTCAGCTTTGTAATAATTATTACTGGACGATGATGTGCTTCTTGCTGTGGAGGCTGCAGTAATCATACGAAGTGTTAAGTCTTCCCATATTGCCTTGAACTCTGTTAGATTTGAGGCGACAGTTGCAGTGTTCAAGACCAAATACTGCGTTTCAATTTCCCAAAAAGCTGCAGATCCTGAGAAAGTAATGTTGGAGTAGCGGACAAGGCAAAGCGTTGGATCAAGTGCCCAATAATACGCGTCTGTCTCGTTAACACAATCCTGTATCAACCAGTCTGACGCGCCTTTTATACAATCAGAACAGTCACTTGGACTTGATCCTGGGATGCACATTCCTAATGCATAGACTCGATCTGGCTCTTGGCCGATGGAACCGTAGTAGAAACCATCTTGAGACGCGGCATCGGAAGGAAGAGAAGAGAGGATGAGACGGCGATTTGAATCGTATGTACTGTTGGGTATGAAGTTCTTACGGTTATGTATGCATGTTTGTGCTGAAACAGAGGCAACACCAAAGGTTAAGAGGACAAAACAGAGGATTGATAAGAAACTCCTCTGCTTCATTTTTGCCTTAAAGATTATAGCTTTGTTTTTGTGTTTAAACATCTGTTCGTTTCTTACCAATTTAAACAGCAATTGTTGTTTCTCGGAAACTTCCTAAACGTCACAAAACGAGAGATGTAAACCGAAAGTCATAACTCATTTTTTTTCTGTCCATACAGTATTATTATGTTTAAATCCTTTCAAATACAATATATAATCATGATATATACTAGGTCAGTAGGCCAGGGTCGAGGCACCATTAACACTCATCCGCGGCCAAAATACTTAGCTTTTTGATAATCAACTTCTTACCTTAAACCCCTAAAAGCATTCAAAACACGTTAACAAAATCCTTACAAAAGCCCTAAAAAACCACTAGTTTCTGATGAGGCCTTAGTTTCGTGAGCTCTAAGTTCTCTTATGTCCTAATATAATCTAGCACGCCATCTCCATTGGCACATAAGACGTGAATAATGAACTATTCAGTTAATCATCTTAATAAAATTAAGCGTTCATCATGACATAGTCTAATTCCCGTAATGACTATTGCTAAAAGCCTAAACGCAATTGTTGAAGATCTTACTTATTAAAAAAGAAATCGAAGTTTCTCTGCAAATTTCTAAATGTGAATTCGTAAAACTGATAACTGTGGTCCTTAAGCCCTCCATTTTAGACGTATACGGCGTGAAACGGGCCCGCGACAAAATTCAACTGTTTTGGGCCAATGGAAAACGTTGAATTTAACTATCACTCGTGGCCATATATATTTCAACCAGTGAACCCAGAAACTCTTACGTCTCCTATCACCAAACCGAGCGAACCAGAGGCAGATGCAGAGGGGTCAGATGACCATGACCATTGCAGTGGGCTAATGTATATAGTGTCATTGATTTTGCAAATAAACGGGTTTGGATTATATATCGGGAAAACTCGGACTCGGGTGGAAGTATTTATGATTTTTGGAGCCAGTTACTTGTGTAACACGTTCCCAGAATGATGAAACCTATCTACAAATACCATTAATTAATAATGATGCATCTAACTTTGTTATTCTGATTGCTCTCCCAGATTATTGGATAGACGATTCCCTATGTCATCATCTTTATTATTTTTCATTTACAAATTTTGCATTTTCGTTACTAGGTTGGTTCTTACAATTTTTTTTAGTTTTGAACCTTTGAATTTTGATCATGATTACATGTGTTAAGTCAGATAGAATAAAATAACGAACAAGTGTTGTTAGTTATGTGAAATATTGAGATTCATTAATGTTTAATACTTAATAAGTTAATATGAAGCTATTCTGACTGTGTTGTTGTTTCAGGAAGAAATCACACTTGCATCGTTGAATTTAGTTTGTCTCTAAATAGTCGCATCTCTACACATGCTAATCAAATTCCAGCATCGACAATGTTTCTTTATGATGTAAAAATTCATTTTTTTGGTGGATCCTAAAAATTCATCCCAAAACAAAAATCGAACCAAAATCCAGATTGAAGATTATTAACAATTTTCAGTCATGAAATAATATTCCTAATTTATTTGATATGTAAAACTAATATATAATGTCGTGTGTATCACGAAACATCGTCTAAATTATTTAAACAGAGCATCATTTATTTTACATCAGTACTATCTGTATATAGCTCAGGCTAATGTTTGCATTTGGGTTTACATATAAAATCATTTTTTTGGAAAACAATAGTAAATACCATCGAACAATTTGTACATAATTTCTAATTAAAAAATTTTAAATAATGAATGAGCAAGAGAGATGTGGTTGCAATGAAGGTTGTACCAAGAATGGGTTTCAACTTCTGTACAGAATTATCTGCAAATGTATAAAAGAAAAACTAATTAACAAAATCTAAATAATACTTAGCATACATTTTATAGGATGAAGAAAACAAATATAACTTACGTTTTGGTCCTGCTAATGGAGCCATCGAGCTTCTTTTGTTGCTTGGAGAAGCAAATGACATAATTACATATATTAGTTTACATCATACACTGTATGATACACATAGTCATTTTCTTTTTTAGATGTGTAAAAGAAATTTGTAATTATGCAATCTATAAGTTCGAGATGTTGGAGGTTGTTGATCATTGTCGACTAAACTTTCACATAGCAATTGTAGATATGAAATTAGTATTGGCTTAGGTCTTGGCCAGATAAGTCTAAAATAACCTTAATTAGCTACGACCTTTGTGGTACTCCGAAGAAAGCATGGGTCCTCATGATTCCAGACCAGCTGGCCTTGTTTTCCGGGGTCTGTGTGCGCATATCCATGAATTACAGTTATATCTATGTAACCCGTAGTATCAAGAATGGCTAAAGAATCATTGAAACAAAGCAATGAATGTGTTAGGATACGATTATGAACATGTGTGTATCTAAGGGTAGATTAGACATTCTCTTTGTCATATTTAGGTTAAACATGTTGTATAAATACTGGTCTTTGCCTTGTGAATAAGTTCAAGAAATCTCTCTATATACGTTCTTAGGTTTCTTGACATGGTATCAGAGCAATAGCCGTCTCTACACAAAAACATTCGGTTTCTCTCGATCTTGGAACTACTTGAATCATGGTGAATCCAGAATCTCAGGCAAAAGGACGTTGCACCATCGATCCTTATGATCTTTCCTCAGGTGACAACCCAGGCAGCCTCATCTCTCAACCTCCTCTCCGTGGACCGAACTATGACGAATGGTCCACCAACGTCCGACTCGCTTTGAAGGCACGAAAGAAGTTCGGGTTTGTAAATGGCACCATACCGCAACCTAAAGAAAATTCGCCGGATCTAGAGGATTGGTAGGCGAATAATGCCATGGTTATCTCATGGTTGAAACTCACAGTTGAAGAAACTCTTCGTACTTCTCTATCCGATTACGAGATAGCTAGTGATCTTTGGACACATATTCAGAAACGTTTCACAGTTCAGAATGGACAACGTGTTCAAAGAATTAAGGCTGAGCTAGCAAATTGTAATCAGAAAGGTCTTGTGTTACAAGAGTACTATGGAAAGCTGACAAAGCTTTGGAGAAACTTGGCCGATTATCAACGTACCAAAACTATGGAAGAAATTCGAAAAGAAAGGGAGGAAGATAAGCTTCATCAATTCTTGATGGACCTTGATGAGACGATGTTTGGAGCAACTAAATCCTCGATACTCTCTCGTGACCCGCTTCCTTCTCTTGATGAAGCGTATCAGATACTTACTCAAGACGAAGAATCCAAGTTGGCAAGTCGTCAACTAGCGGAACGCACAGAAGAGATGAGCTTTGCGGTGCAAGCTGCAGCTCGGTTCTCATCAACTCCAACTTCATCTTCTCGTCCGGTGTGCTCTCATTGTCACAAGACATGTCACCTCGCAGAGAATTGCTTTCGGAAGCTCGGTTATCCGGACTGGTGGAATGAACAGAAGAATGCTGGGAAAGGACGTGGTTCGTCTACTCCAACTCGTGGGAATGTCACTTCACATCGTGCAAATTTGATTGAGGTGATAACACCATATTTTACATGTTTTAAGACTTTGTTTTCATATGTTTCAATCTAACTTTGTATAGTTTTTTAGATGTTTTCATGGATTTAGGGTCCAATTGAGTCTCATTGCATTTTAGATGTCCTAGGTTGTTTTGTGTCTTCTTTTTGTTCTTTTTGTGTTTATTCAGGTGTTTAGGAGTGGATTGGGTCAAAGGATATGCATAGAAATGGAAGGAAAATAAAGGATGCAAATTTTGGACCAAAGCTAGGAAATGTCAAATGCTTAGTCAATCCAACATGCTTGAAAGATCGAGTCATACGAATGCCTTTGTTTTGGATTTAGCTTATGAGCTCTTCATGAAAGTCATAGTAAATTGAGTTAGCTTTCCAATGGAGGTGGTTTCAGAGCATTTGGATACGTGGTTCAAAAGTTATGGCCGATTTAATGAAGACATGTCAAAAATCGACCCAAGGTCGAATTCCATGATCGATTTTACCCTCAAAATCGACCCAAGGTCGTTTTCATGCTCGAATTCCTTACACAAATCGACCCATGGTCGATTCCCATGACCGAGCGGCGATTTGGCTGAAGAACACAACTAGAGTCAAAAATCGAGCAATGGTCGATTTCCATGCCCGAATCCGGTCGTGGAATTCGGTCACAGACCGATTTTTGGAGGAGTTTTGACTTTTTCTCTGCCTTCTCACTTGCGAACCCACTCACCCAATAAAGCCAAAAATCATGCAACAAGTAGAGGACGCACTCAGACTGCAAAAAAGAACCTTCCTGCTTCATTTTCTCTCAAGTTTTCATGTTTTTAAGCTTTTAAAACTTAGATCTACTCTTATGTATTAAAGATTTGCCATTTTCATTTATAAAAACTGAATTATGTCTTCAATTTCTATCTTTTGTACAGTTTATTTTCTTAATTTGAGCATGTGTGAGTAGATCTCTTTTGGATGGTTGGTTTGGTAGATTTAGGATGTTTGATGCTTGATTTGTGATGTTTGGTGTTTGATTATTGTTTTTCTTCACATATAGATTGTTCTTAAGGCTAGAAATGAGCTTCGAAAGAGAGTTTTCTAGATTTTTGATTGATTCTCACCCGGAAGGAGTTGAGAATCAATCCGCCCTATCTATGTGTGCGTATCCATTCCTTAACCAACGGGAGTTGAGTTTTAAGGAGGATTTGATGGCTAATATGAGTTTGTGTTCATTGTTTATGAATCGGTTTTGAGCATTCGGAAGTCTAGCTTCTTAATTGATTTATAAAAGGATTAGTACCATGGGAGTGGACTAATCTAGTTAAGTGATTCATGCCATAAGTTGAAACATAGTCATTTGTCGAAATTGTCATTCATTGGAGTATCATTCATTCTTTATCGTTTGCCATTCCAACCATCCATACTTTTATCATTTGAATTAAACCGTTTAAGTTGCTAGTTTGCCTTGCATTGTTAGCTTCATTTCAGTTTGCACTTGCGTTTTATGTTTCTTGCATTTCGTTTATGTTTTCTAATTTTCTTAAGTCTGATTTATTTGTTTAAGTATTAAGCATTTAGTTTCTTATTTAGTTTCATTTTACATTTACAACATAAATACCAAAAACCCAAAAGCATCAACCGTTTAGTTCGATTAGTTTCCTGTATTCTTAGTGTGTTATCTTTCCTTCCCTGTGGATTCGATACCTTAAGTGATGCATACGACATACCTTTAGGATTGAGGTATAGAGCACAATAGGTTTAATTGTGCACAAGAGCCCGAAAACTCTTGGCAACCATGAGGCATCTCCGACGGCGTCCGCGAACTCAGTGCTTACCAATGCCGATCGTGTTGGTTTTAGTGGCTTGAGTGATACACAGTGGAAACATCTCGTTTCTCTTCTTCAAGAACGCGAACAGTCTTCTTCATCTAAACTCTCTAGTAAGTTTTCTAATCATTCTTGATTATAGACACCGGGGAATCTAATCATATGAGTGGAATGCTATCGATGAGATCCGTGTTATGTCACCGATATCGATCAAACTACCGGATGGTCGCTTCTCGTTAGCAGACCAGAAAGGAACTGTGCAGTTGGGTTCCGATTTAAAGCTCCAAAATGTGTTTTATGTTGGCGGATTGGATTGCCATTTGATCTCCGTTTCGTAGTTAAATTGAGATCGAGGCTGTGTCTTCGAAATCTCTGACAAATTGTGTGTGATTCAGGACTGCATTACGAGGATTTTAATTACGAGATCGAGGATATGTCTTCTAACTCAAAACTAATTGGCAATGAGTGGAGTGGTCCATATCCCTTAAGTCCTCTCACATCTTCTGATGTGAGATCTTTCTCCACACGCCCCCTCGAGATAATGGCTCTTTTAGCCATTAATCTCGACAAAATCCATCACGCCCCTTCGAGATAATGCGCTTCTAGAGATCTCGAGAATTGAGCCTTTTTTTGGGCCATCAATTAGTGGGGTGATCGGGCCACATTTCGGACCAGATTAATGGGTCAGCGTGTGTTCGGGCTCTTATACCATGTTAAGTTTCATGGGCTTCCAACTTAAAACTAATTGGCAAAGAGTGGAGTAGTCCATGTCCCTTATATATCACTTAAGTCCCCTCACATTTTCCGATGTGGGATCTTTCTCCACATAATGCAACTGACCACAGAGGAAGTAATCAAGGCTTTTGTTGGGCACATACTCGTAGACCAGTACCCTTTCTTCTCCATCTAGAGAAAAACCAAGAAGCCTAACAAGATTTCGGTGCTGAAGCTTTGCAACAACGACAACCTCATTCTTGAACTCCGTGTCACCTTGACCGGATGATTTTGACAGTCTTTTCACAGCAACTTCAGTCCCATTCGAAAATTTACCCTATTCGTTTTGATCAGCATCATCTCCTTATCCAAATGTGTTAAAAAGTACACAACCTCATAGGCAGTTAAAGAAATAGTATTAATACCTTGTAAACGTCACCAAATCCACCTCGACCAATCCTATTATTCTCTGAATAGTCATTTGTTGCAGCTCGAATACTTTTATAATCAAGTTGCAGCGACGCTATGGTTGTTATATCATCTCCTGTTGCAGAATAAAAGTCTTAGTAATCAGTAAAAAAGTGGCTGATAAGTGAAAGTAATCAAACCAATTAAGATTGTTAATCATTGGAATTTTTACCATCAAAGGCTGGTGCGGCATCAGAATTCTTCTTTTTCCTTTTTGCAAGGAAACAATAACCAGCTATGAAAAGCACAACAATGGCTATCACTAACACTTTTGAAGTCCCACCTTTCCCTGCTTTTTATAGATCATTGGCTAATATCAGATAGTGGAAGATGAATAAAAAATCTAAAATCAATTTGAAGTGCAAATCGTGTTTTGTTAATTTCAAGAAAACAGGGTAAAAAAAAAACAGAGGAAGAAAATAGAATTCACCAGGTCGTGGAGGAGATGACGTCGGAGAAGTTGACAAAGTAGGCAGCGGTGGTGGTGGTGGTGTTGTTGTAATGGCCGTTTCGTTGTAGAAATCGTAAAGCTCGTACCTTGAATTACAACTAGGGTAATGAGTTCTTCCTCCCATTCTGTAAAGAGGCATTGCATTAATGGAGTATTGCAGACATCTCAAGCAGTCTACTCTTCTAAGATCAGGAGTTCACTGAGACAGTACGTACAATGTCTGTAGTGCGGTCCAATTTCCTTTCATCGCATAGAACTTCCTAGAACTGTTGGCCGCTTCGTCGGCAGCTTGGTTCATCGTGGACGACACCAAATCTACGAACCGGTATATTTGATCCTGATTAGATGATATATTGCCGTTCAACAAAGTCCAATCTCCACGGAATGTAAGGGTCGAGAGAATATTCCGGTCAGAGTATCTGAGCATACACTCATTGTAATAGAACACGGCTTCTGTCTCATTCGGACACTTAGTTAGACTGTTGTTGATGGCTAAGGTGACGCAGTTACGGCAAACTTCCGGCGTAACGTCTCCACGGCATAGGAAAAGCCCGGTGACTCTGTCAGGGGCTTGTCCTGCTGTGGCGTTTTGGAATCCGGTGGAGTAAGAAGCTTTACGGGAAGAGAGAGAGGACAAAAGGGTTCTGTGATTTGTGAAGTAAGTGCTGTTTCTTGAATAAGTTGTCGTATTTGGACAATAATGGTATGATTGAGCAGAAGCTCTGAAGTTAGTGAGGAAGGAGAAAAGGAAAAGGAAGATGAGAGTGGCGCAAGAAGACATGGTTAGCCTTTCTTGATTTGGGTTTCACATCATCAAGCACCCATTTATTTATAATAATGAAGTTGTTTTTCTTCTCTCTCTGATTACCGCTGATTAACACGTGAAGTAGTAGAAGATTGTAAACGATAAGGTAATCAAAGTCAAAGTCAACGATGTTTTGTTCACGTCAAATTTATTAAACAACAAAATGAGATAAACAGAGGATTGAGAATGAACTCCCCTATTTTAGTGTTCCTTAAATTTTGATTAGCTACTGTATAAGTATAATGTTTATTTTAGTATTTAGTTAAGCATATGTTTCTTTCTTACTAGTTTATATCAGTTGTATTTGTAAGTGTTGGATTCGTCAAACTGATAACAGTGAGTCAAAAAAGACAATATCTAAACTAACCGAAGTCTCCGTTCCTTTGAGATATAGAAAGGAGGAACATGGTGTAACGTGTTCACGAAATGGAGTAGAGTACTATATAAGAAATTAGAATTTATATTTCGATGAAACCAATTTTCAGGCAGAGCAATCTGACCGGTAACAAAGTGGTTAAAGCAGCAAATCAATGGATCGAACAATTAGTTTATATATACAGTAGAGAAGAGCATTAAAAGAGAGGATGCTTATGCAGTGACAACATCAGATAGGCAGAGAAAAAACTAATATTAAGTCATTCATAATTTTAACACCACCAATCCTGAAAATTTCAACTAACAGATGCTGCGATCAAGAGCATGATGAAGACTCTATAGACTAAGGTTCCTGAGCTACTAATCCTACCGGTAAATCCATAGAGGACATACATCAAATATTTCTTTGCCTCCAGGTTCATTTTAGTACAGGTCACGTGCAGTACGTATAGATTGGGTTATTCTCGATTGACTTGGCTTCCCATCAAAATTAAAGACGAGAGAGCATATTCTTCTCCACGGACATAGACTTTTATAGATTCAGATATCCCCAACTCATTTTGGTATAGTTTCATTTTTTAATATAAAGTTAGCTACCTTGTAAGAGAGCCTTGTGGGTTACATAATTAGTAATTACTGGACCCACACACAAATACAAATCGGAAGATTTCATAAACAGAGAGCTGATATTACAATGTAGCAATGATAAAGACTTTATATGTAAACTTTGATTGAGTTTATCTCTCATATATCATACATACAGATTTAACTGTTTCCATGGAACTACTATCTCAATGTAATCGCAACTTCAACGAGGTTCAAGATCTGTAACGGTTACATCATTGACAGTTTGGGAATTGGACCTGTTTGTAGACTGGCTAGACTCGATGCCATCTCGTTCTTGGTTGCTTTTATTTGGAAAGAAGAATCCAGGTCGTTGAGGATCAAGTAAAATATGGGAATTGTTTGTGAGCATCATGTAGATTGTGGACAAGCTGGGGCGATCTGTGGGATTGTGTTGAACACATAGCAACGCAATGTGGATGCATCTTGTCACTTCTTCGGTTTGAAGATTATCTGAAATGGTTGGATCCACGAGTTCTAATGGTGAGCCATTTCTCCACAACCTCCAAGCCTGTAACATAATTTAGTTATCAATCAAGAACATACATTTCAAACCGCTAATTATCATACTGTTAGTTTTTCATTTAATCATCAATCAAGAACAGAGTTCTTCCTTGTTACTCACGTATGTCACCAAATTCTCAATTGTGCTGTCTGACTGGTGGACGAATCTGTTATTTCGACCACATATAATCTCAAGAACTAAGACTCCAAAACTATAGACATCAGATTTTGTTGAGAATTGACCATGCATCACATATTCTGGAGGCATGTAACCGCTGCAAGAGTAAGACACAAGCAAAATTAAATACACTGCGAAGAAAAGATTCTTGATGCTTCAGTACATAGGCCATAACAAGGATAATAGGCATATACCGTGTTCCAGCTATTCTGTTTGTATTAGCTCCACTTTGGTCAATCCCAAAAATTCTCGCCATTCCAAAATCAGCAATTTTTGGGTTCATATTGGCATCTAGGAGAATGTTGCTGGCTTTGAGGTCACGGTGTATGATTGTGAGCCGTGAGTCTTGATGAAGATATAGAATTCCTCGAGTGATTCCCCGAATAATGTTGTACCGCGTTGTCCAGTCTAACTCCCTTTGCTTTATTGGGTCTGCGCATAGAAAAGTAGGTATTAGCTACTTTAGATTTCAGTTAGAGAAGCTTGATAAAAATATTATGAACAAAAATATAATTTGCTAATTCCATATACCAAAGAGGAAGTAATCAAGGCTCTTGTTAGGTACAAACTCGTAAACAAGTATCTTTTCTTCTCTTTCTAGACAAAACCCAAGAAGCCTAACAAGATTCCTATGATGGAGTTTTGCAACAACAACAACCTCGTTCTTGAACTCTCCTACACCTTGTTTCGATGCTTTTGACAGCCTCTTAATTGCAACTTCAGTCCCGTTAAGGACAGCCTATACATACAATGAATTATACAGCGTCATCCGATTGTCTGGATCCCTTTTGAAAACTTCTGACTGAAATTTAAAATCAGGTGCTCATAGAAATGATGAAATGATACCTTGAAAACTTCTCCGAATCCACCACGTCCAATTATGTTGCTCTCCGAGAATTTATTTGTTGCAGCTTCAATCGCTTTAAAATCGAATTGCAGTGAGCGTGTAATGGTGATATCAGTACTAGATCCTGTGCAACACAAAAGTGTAGAGTATCAATATTCCCTCAAAAGCTGATTCTCAGGATGTTGCACACGATAGATAACAGCTCTGTTTTATTCCACATCATAACTACACACCCCCAATGTATAAAGGAAATGATGGATAAACACAAAACAACTGACCTTGATATGAATTTCTCCTTCTATAAAGAAAGAACCCAAGCGCAAGAAGTAGCAAGATGATAATAATAACAGTGGAACTAACAACAATTGCCCTGAAGATTGCCATTGAGATCTTTATGCTATCTGCAGGAGAAGATTAAAATGAAAAATACATAGTTCATGCATCCACTGTTTGTAATTTTTAAGCCTTCTTTAGATAAGTAATTATAGTTTTGCTATCGGAAGACTTACCTTTCTTTGTCGTTGTATTGGTCACTGCCGGAGGTGCCAACGTAATTCGACTAAAAGCCTCAGAGAAGGGATATAGATCCCACCGGAAAAGACAGCTGGCCCGGTACACAGTGCCACCTTTCTTTCCATTGCAGCATGATTGAAAGTCACTAACACTCTGTTTTAAACAGGTACGACAATCCTCCAAAGATAAGTCCGGAGTACATTGCATTAATGCATATATAGTCTGGTTAGCTGCCAGGGCTGCTTCGTCAGCTGCGTAGTACTTGCTTTTAGATGATGGCGAAGTAGTATTGGCTATCATACGACTTGTTAACTCTTCCCACACTTGATCAAAATCTGTTAAATTGGATTTGATATCTTCCGGATTGGGGGTAGGAAAATGCGGTTCTATCGTGGGTAATCCAAAAAAATATTTATTGGAGTATCGTACCATACACACAATCCGTTTGTGATCAGACCAGGCGAGGCCTTCTGTCTGGTTGGTACAACTGTTTACTAACAGATTAGACGCATAGCCAATACAGTTGGAGCAAATCTCTGGTTCAGCACCTTGAATGCACATCCCCAGAGCATACACTCGATCCGGGTCTTGGCCAATCAAAGTATTGAAGTAGCCGCCTCGAGCTGAAACGTTAGAAGCAAGAGAAGAGAGGAGAAGGCCTCGGTTTATGTCATACCTACCATGTGGTACAAAAAACCCGGTATTGCCACATTCTGGTGCAGACACAACAGCAAAGCCTACAAGAACAAACCAGAAGATTGGCAAGAGATTCTTCAAATCCATTTTCAAGATCATACAGATGATATTGAGGTTAGGACAGCATGCAAGTATGAATAATATGCATACCTTTTTGTCCATAAACATATCCTTGTCAATTAAACCTCCATGTGGACCATCACCATTAAAAAAAAAAGAAGAAGTTATAAGCACCATCAATAGAAAAAAATCAATGTCCCCAATGTTGACTCATTTACAATTCATGCTGAGCCAAGCCGTAGTAAACAAGCTGGACGAACACGTCATAGACGAAGTCGAACATAAATGTGTCTGTTTCTTACCAGTTCAAACACCAATACGAAGTTTTTCTCCGAAATTTCCAAGTGTTGAATTCGTCAAACTGATAACAATGGTAAACGAAGACTAAAGTAAACGAAGACTCGTTAGCTGGTTCACAATTATTATCTCTTAAGGCATTTTTGTAACCAAGTCTCCTCTCTTTTGGAATCGAGAAAGAGAGGAAGAATTTAGATGTGAAAAAATATAGAAACGAAGAAACATGATGGTCAAAAAATGGAATAAGCATGAGAATTGAGAAATTAACTCCATGAAACCTAAACATAAACATAAACATAAACATAACATAATCATATATTTAAAACATACTCTTTCGGTTTGGGTTAGTGAAATCATTTCATTAATATTGTAATGCACGTTCACTGAAGAAATCATGAAAAGGTGAAGAAGTGATATTCAATCATAGATCTATTATTTATTCATTTTCTTTATTCCAATTAAATAAATCTAACTTTCTCAAAAATAAACCAATACAAGGTTTCCATGCCATAAGTTAAATTAAATAAAACCAAATCGAAAGCTATTTTAATATGTTAAAGTAGGCAGCCTTTAACTAATAGAATATATAAAAATTTTTTAACTGTAAATAATTTCTTTTTTTTTAACTAAAAAGAATCCAAAATCAAAACTGAAAACGAAATGAAATTTCAAAATCAACCATGCACTAAACTCGATAAAAGGGAGGTATTCGACGCTTCTTATTAGGACATTAGTGTTCTGCATCAAACAACCACAAATTAAATTACAAACAGTTTTATTTGATTTCAGCTTCAATTAAACAAGAAATCCAAATCAAAACAAAACAATACAGTCGGTTAACCACCTCTAGAAATATGTAAATATTGCTTTCACAAAAAAAAAAAAATGTAAATATTTTTCTGAGGTTAATTTCAACAGCGAAAAAAGGTTGTTAACTTGTTTTCAAGGTAACTTGAAAGTTAACACCACATTCAACGAGTCGTATAAATCAGAGTGATTGATGCATATCGTCAATAAATATTGGAACAGACTGGGTGGTCGTTGGTTGATGTGAATCAAGCATCATGAAGATGCACTGAACTCTGAACGGAAAACCCTGGTTGTCGAGGCACTGGTAAAGTCACAGTATTATTAGTGAGCATCATGAAGATGGTTGACAAGATCGGACGCTCTGCAGGATCTTCTTGAACACATAAAAGACATATATGGATGCATCGAACTACTTCACTCTTTTCGCAATTATCTATAATAATTGGATCCACGAGGTCCAATGCTGTTCCCTTACTCCAAAGCCTCCAAGCCTATAGAATTTATCAATCAATCGAGTGCGTATTGTAAGAGAGGTAATTATACATACTTGATTGCCTTTAATCTTACATATGTGACCAAGCCTCCGTCTGTCTCGTAGAAGCTGTTGTTCTTCTTCCCGCTTATAATCTCAAGAACTAACACTCCAAAGCTATACACATCAGAATTCACTGAGAACTGGCCATGAAACGCATATTCGGGAGACATGTAACCGCTGGGATCCACACAAAAAAAAACTTTTGGTGTATCGGCAAAATCATGTTTAACAAACTTAACTTATGAGAAGTAAAAGACCTACAAGGTACCAACTATTTTGCTTGTGTTCTCCTGGGTTTGGTCCATTTCAAAGATCCTTGCCATTCCAAAATCAGCAATTTTGGGATTCATATCCGCATCCAGAAGAATGTTACTTGCTTTGAGGTCACGGTGTATGATTGTAAGCCGTGAATCTTGATGAAGATATAAAATCCCCCGAGCAATCCCTTCAATGATATTGTGTCGCCGAGTCCAGTCCAGTTGACCTTGTTTTGCAGGATCTGTGTGTGCATATCCACGATTTAGAGTTGAATCTAAAAACTTGTAACCCCCAAGTTTGAAGATGGCAGAAGAATCACTGAAACAAAATAAAAATGAAACTGACCGAAGAGGAAGTAATCAAGGCTTTTGTTGGGAACATATTCGTAGACCAGTATCCTTTCTTCTCCATCAAGAGAAAACCCGAGAAGCCTAACTAGATTTTTGTGTTGAAGCTTTGCAACTACAACAACCTCGTTCTTGAACTCTGTGTGTCCTTGTCCTGATGATTTTGACAGTCTCTTCACGGCAACTTCAGTTCCGTTCGAAAATGTAGCCTATTCGTTTACACAGAATTATCTCATTATCCAAATGTATTGACACAAACTTACACAACCTCAGGCGCAGTTAAAGAATTAATATTAATAGTACCTTGTAAACCTCACCAAATCCACCTTGACCAATCTTATTATCATCTGAAAATTTATTTGTTGCAGCTCGAATTATTCTATAATCAAGTTGCAGCGACTCTATGGTCGTTATATCATCTCCTGTTGCACAATAAAAGTCTTCGTAATCAGAAAAATATAAAAAGATTAGTCAATAAAATTAATCAAACCAATTACGATTGCTAATCATTCGAACTTTTACCATCATTAAAGGTTGGTGCAGTATCAGAAGTCTTCTTTGCCCTTTTTGCATGGAAACAACAACCAGCTACCAAAAGCAGAACAACCACTATAATAGGCACAACTGTGGCTACCACCAACACAGTTGAATTCCCTCCTTTCCCTGTTTTCCAAACATCATTTACTTAAGATCAGACAATGGCAGACGAAAAGTAATCGAAAATTCTGTCAAAAGAATAGAACTTTCTATTTTGTATTGCTATAATTTCAAGAAATCAGGAAAAAAAAACAGAGGAAGAAGAAAGAGTTTACCACGTAGTGAAGGAACTGGCGCCGGTGACAGCAGCGGTGGTGATGATGGTGGTGGTGATAGTGGTAGTGTTCCAATGGCGTTTCCTTGGTAGAACGGGTAAAGCTCGTACCTTGCATTACAACTAGGATAAACAACTCTTCCTCCAACTCTGTTAAGAGAGATTGTTTTAATGGAACTTTGCAAACAGCTCAAGCAGTCCTGTCTTGTAAGATCAGGAGTGCACTGAAGCAGCCCATACAAAGTCTGGAATGGGGTCAATTCGGTCTCTATCGTATAGAATTTTCTAGAACTGTTGGCTGCTACGACGGCAGCTTGGTTCATCGTGGACGACACCGTACGTATGAACCAGTCTCTTTGATTAGAAGAAATATTATTAGGGTTCTGCATGATTAAATATCCATCGTATGTAACGGTCGATAGAATATTCTTGTGAGAGTATCTGAGTATGCACTCCTCGTAATAGAACACGGCTTCTCTCTTATCCGGACACCGAATTAAGGATTCGTTAACGGCGAAGGCGACGCAGTTACTGCAAACTTCCGGCGAGTAATCTCCGCGGCAAAGGAAAAGTCCGGTGACCCTGTCGGGGGCTTGTCCCGCTGTGGCGTTTTGGAATCTGGTGGAGTAAGAGGCATTGCGGGAAGAGAGAGATGACAAAAGGGTTTTGAGATTGTTAAAGTAAGTGCTGTTCCTTGAGTAAGTTGTCGTAGTTAGACAGCCCCCATTTAGGTAATAAGGTTTTTGAGCAGAAGCTCTGAAGCTAGTGAGGAATGAGAAAATGAAAAGTAAGATGAAAAAGACCAAAGAAGACATGGTTCGACTTCCTTGATTTGGGTTTCATGGAGCTCCCATTTATAAACTGAATGTTTTTGACAAGTCCATGAAAGACAAAGTCAACTTTTCTTATTCTTTTTGGGAAATTTGGTTCCATAGCTAAGAAAAAAAAAATTTTTAATTAAGTGGACTAAAGGATAGCTAGGAACATCATCACGTTTGGTTTAAAATAGTAGTCTAATTAACTCTTTAAATTTATTGTTACCTTTGTAAATGCGATGGTTTGAAATAAGTTACAACATTTGTGATAGCTAAACTATTTGGTAACCCACCAAATAAAATGTGGCCTACCTTTTGGAAAATAATAATTAATTATTAAATGACATTTTTTCCCAAATTACATGTATGTAGGTTCATGTGGATAAGTAAATGGTAATGCTCACATAAAAAATATTACTTTACAGCACTAATTTATTATTTAGGTAAAGTTATTATTAATCATTAGACGGGAGGATCTTACTGATATATGAATTATATATGAAAAATACAATTCCACAATTTTATAACTTTTGTGGAAAACAAAATTTTGCGGTTACGACGAAAACCAAATTTGCAATTATAATTAAAATAATTTATGAAATTTAAAATAATATTAAGACGAAAAATGTCTATAATAGTTATTTTACTATATGCGTCGAGATGAAAAAGCAAATTTATAAAAACAAAGCAAAACAAACAAAGTTTTATTTAAATGAGGCATTGACATGCGCAACCAAATACACAAACTACCAATAACTTAATGCATCATGAAGATATGTTATCTAGATGAATCATTTCGATGCACCAGATGAACAAACGAATGTGTAGATATATACGTACATGGACATCTGCGTCAATAAATTGCCATATCAAGTTGTCCTTGACACTTTGGTCCCTATGTCTTAATCAAAAGGATCCTTGTATCTTAATCAATGTTTATTGGGTGGGCTAGTGCAATTTCTCTTGAGTCAAGTCAAGTGTAGTAAAGAAGCGGGAAGTGGTACAAAGATTGTTGCAATTATAAGAATAAATCATGTGGCACACATAAGAACACGTTGTAGGATATCCTATGCAGAGATGACTTTGAATATTTGTAACAAAGACTCATTAGTTGCTTCAAAATTATTATCTGTTTGGTATTTTCCCTTTCTTTGAGTCGTCATACAAAAAAAAAATTATGTGACAAAAACAAAAAGGAGGAACATGATGGCAAATTGAGAATTTATTTTTCGATGAAACCAATTTTCACATAGCGCAATCAATGACAAAATTGAAACCTAATAATAATGGTTAAAGATATGTCCAAATACATCAATTTCTAAAGAAGAGCAAAACGAGTCACATGTCCATTAAACACGTCTGAAGCATAATAAACAAATTGGTGCAATAGAAAAGCCAAATACCAATTAGTTTAGGCTTCTAATTATCCCTCCTTCCTGCCCAAGAAAAAGCTACTGGTTGTTATTAACACTTGTTTTGAGAAAAAGATTACAGTCAGGCTTCGACAGATAAGGAGTACACTGCATGAGTTCATAGAGTGCCTGAGAATCTGGCAAGGCTGCTACATCGGCTGCATAGTACTTACCACCAGACCACATAGTGTCACTATTCGAGGAAACTGCTTGCATCACACGGAAGAGTTGAACCCTTCCATACTCTAGAAAACTCTTTTGCATTCATTTTTGAGATCCATAGAATTGAACATATCAACACGCAGTTCTAACTCAAGCGAACCAATAAAAGAACCGTCAGAGATGGATGACAAATTATTCCACGGATTAGTCAAGTCTTGCCTTTTTTATGAATATGACTCATTAGCTACTTCACAATTGTTATCTCTTTGGTATTATTCGTAACCAATCTCCATTCTTTTCAATAGCCTGGATTCGTCATATAAATATCTAACAAATAAAACAAAATTTATTTATGACAAATACAGAAAAGATGAACATGATGGTCAGAAACGGAGTACTTGAATGGAGAAACCAATTTTTACGCACATGATTTATGTTCTATCCATAGTGGATCCAACGAAAAACATAAAAACCAAATTTTTATCATACAACGAGGAGCTAGGTCAATGAACAGAGTAAACTGATAAAACATAAAAATGAACGTTTAGGTAACAAACAGACCGAAGTTTCAGTACCTGGGATGCACAATCCAGAAGCATCGATTTGACCGTTCCTTCACTGACCTAAGCATTGCAGAAGCCATCTCAAGCCGTGACTAGGAAGCAAGAGGCACGAGAAGCAAAAATCCGGAGTCCAGTCCATCAACGTGTAAACTCGCCGGAACGTCGTCAATGAAGTCACATCCGCTGTAAAGTACTTGTTACTAGAAGACGATGAAGCTCCATTGCGTCCAGTGGAAGCCGATTCTATCATCCGAAGCATAAACGCACGTGGCATTATCTCTTTGTTTTTTTAACTGAAAAGTCAACAAATGTTTCTACATCAAGCAGATTCGCGAAAATTGGCCTGACTAAAACTGTTGAAGTGTTTATTTGTTTGGGTTTTGAGAAAACAGAGCATAGTTGTAATTTATTAATAATTTGAAGACTGTCTTACAACTTTATTGATACATTGTTTTACAAATGACTCAATCTAGAATACTTATACAAAATGAAACAATGTGTCTGTGTAAATGAAATGACACAACTCTTAATCTAAAAGACATAACCATACAACATGAAAATTTGTGTCTTTTGATAAGTAACTAACTTATGTAAATGTATAACTAAAATATATAAGATTTGATTATAGTTCAACAAAAACTACCGACTTTGCATAATTCAGCAATTCCTATTTCATTGTCCTGTAGAACCGAAATAAGTATGAACCATTACTATTGCCACGGAGATCATGGTTCTGACTCCTGTCCTCTAGTCTTTTGGTTGCTTGTCTCCCAAGTTATTTGTAAAGTTTCTTCAATAACAATAAAGACACTCCCAATTTCCTGACTGAATTTTATATGCTGAATCAACCTTAAAATGACCCTTAAAAACTTTTTGGTATACGTACATACGTACATATGGAAACAAGTCTATATGGAAACATTAAAAACCAAACAGAACATTCTGGATTTTCAACGAGGATTAACATAGGTGATTGTTGCTTCATCAACAGAACTAGTAAAAGACTTGCTGCTCGATTGACCCGGCTCCAATCCCTGGGCTGATGGGTTCGATCCCGGTCCGTTATTGAAGAAAAATCCAGGTGGCATAGGCACAGGCAGAGTAATTGAGCTGGTTGTGAGCATTTGGTAAATCGTCGACATTGTTGGTCGATCTGCAGGATTTTCTTGAACACATAACAGCCCAATATGAATGTATCTAATGACTTCATCGCTTTTACAATCTTCTCTGATACCGGGATCTACGAGCTCAGGCAGTGATTTGTTCTCCCAAAGTCTCCAGACCTGATATATTTAAAACTATGATTACTGTTATAAAAGAATCAAAAAAAAAGTTTGGGATTTTATTAGTTTAGAATTTCTCACATATGTGACTAAATTGTTAACTAAACCATCCATCTGGTAGAAGCTGCTATTCTTTTTGCCACTAATGATCTCAAGAATCAACACTCCATAGCTATAGACATCTGATTTCATCGAGAATTGACCATGTGTCACGTACTCGGGAGACATATAACCGCTGCAAAACACAAGTTAATAGGAAGCGAAAGGGTTCATTGATTGAACTGATTCATCAGAATCATTTTAAGTATATACTTACAAGGTTCCAACTACTCTAGCTGTATTGGCTACAGTTTGGTCCACTCCAAAGATCCTTGCCATTCCGAAATCAGCGACTTTCGGGTTCATGTTGGCATCTAGGAGAATATTACTCGCTTTGAGATCACGATGGATGATTTTGAGCCGTGAATCTTGATGGAGATATAGAATTCCTCGAGTAATCCCACCGATAATGTTGCGTCGCACTGTCCAGTCCAACTGATTTCTCTGGTTAGGGTCTGCATATTCATACATAATTAGTTAATCATTGTTAGCTATGTACAAGAAGAAGAAACAACAGACAAAAGTATATTTCAAGTTAAAACTAACAGACCAAAGAGGAAATAATCGAGGCTTTTGTTTGGAACAAATTCATAGACGAGTAACTTCTCTTCTCCTTGTAGTGAAAACCCGAGAAGTCTAACAAGATTTACGTGCTGAAGCTTTGCAACAACAACAACCTCGTTCTTGAATTCTACTTCACCTTGTCCTGATGTTTTTGACAGTCTCTTTACCGCAATTTCAGTGCCGTTCATGAGCATACCCTTGAAAATATCAACAAATTAAGAAATCTGATTCATCACATAAAAAGCAAATGAGTTGTACAAATAGCGTATATATAGGTATATACCTTGTAAACCTCACCAAATCCACCTTTACCAAGCTGGTTACTGACAGAAAAGTTGCTCGTCGCGGTTTCAATTGTCTTTAAATCAAATTGAATAGATTCCGCTTCATTTGAAACCAATATTAAGCTTGTGAAAAAGTTCCACTTTTCCAATTTTTAAAGTCTAAAACACCAAAACCAAACAAAAGGTTAAATAGACAAAAAAAAAAAAAAAAAAAAAAAAAAACTCACTTGGAAGTTCAATTTCTTGATTTTGCTTTCTTCTCTTGCAAATTACCAAACCTACAGCAATCAGTATTATTGTAACAACAATAAATACGACTATTGCAGCGATAATTCCTCCTGAGACATTTCTATCTGCACAAAACACAATGCACCAACAACATAATTACGCAAAGCCAAAAAAAAGTGTGACGAATTTGCTCTAAAATGTTACCAAAAGGACTTGCCATTCTTTTTGGTTATATTGGTTAGATTAGGTACAGAGGGCGTCTTTAAAGGGGACGGTGAGAGCGGCAGTGAAGGAGGCGGTGAACGTATAGAATTAATACTATCAAAAGCACCAGAGAAAGTATACAATTCCCACCGGAAAAAGCAACTTGGGTGCCATATAATGCTGCCTCTCTTCCCAGGGTACCAAATATTATAGTAATCAACACTTCTCTCAAGGCAAAGTTTACAATCCTTTGAAGAAAGATCTGGAGTGCATTGCATCAACACCGATATGTTCCCGTAAACAGGCACCGGAGCTACATCCTTTGCATAGTATTTACTAGACAATGATAAAGAAGAAGAAGCAGAGGACGAATTGTTTCTCACCGATGAAGATGCTCTTCCGATTATACGGAACATTAACTTGTCCCACACACTATAAAATTCCTTCTGGTTTTCTTTTCTTACGTCATTGACATTGTATAACCCTTTATACAGCTGCAAGACAAGTAGACCGGAAAAGGACTTGATAGAGTAGCGGACAAGGCAAAGGGTTTCCTCACCTGACCATGCGAAAGCGTCCGTCTGGTTTAGACAGATCTGTAGTAAACGCTCTGTTGTGGTCTTGATACAGTTGGAGCAAACATCGGGTTCCGCACCTGGAGCGCACATCCCTATGGCGTAGACTCGGTCCGGACCAATCCCGATAGAACCGTTGAAGTAGCCGTCGTGAGCCGTGACGTTGGAAGCGAGGGTGGAGACAATGAGACGGCGGCTTTTGTCATTAGTACTATTAGGTTTGAAAATCCCAGTAGTTGCGTCACAAGTCTGTGCAGAAACAGAAACGGCACTGAATATTATAATGAAGAAGAAGAAACAGAGGATTAATCCACAACTCTTCTTAGCCATTTCTTGTTTCTTTAGAAAATGTGTGATTGAGGTTGTTGTTGGTACTTGTGGTTCTCATCAATATCATCATAACTTCTGAATTTTCTACTTGAATTAATGACCATGTGCAGCGGTGAGAAATTGACTTCTTTGGATTTTAGTTGGAGACTTAGTTGGGTTCTTTAAGTCACTCTTTATTGTTACGGTTTTAGCCTTTTAAAAAATATACAAGTCAATCATCGGCCTAACTTTTTCTTGTTAAAGGGTTATAAGTGGCCTAACTGTTTAAACGAGGACTAAACACTCGTGATCGATGCATCATTGTCAGCACTCAAAATGTTGTAGACGTTCTTGATCGATCTGCAGGATTTTCATGAACGCATAATAACCCAATGTGAGTGCATTCAATAACCCATAAACACATAAAAATGGCCGGGTGACATCTAATATTCTCGGTAATTTTATGGTATAAACTGTAATATGCTATAGTCAGGTCTGTAAGGATAATTGTTGATGTGAAATTTTACAGCCTAAAATAATTTAACTATTTAAGATAATTTTATTTACAGGTTTTTAACCTCCTTCAAGCTGATTAAAATTCTATTATCTGCGTCTTTGTGACTAATGGAAGACAACACAACGACTAAAAAAAAACAATCCTTTCTCTAAGCTCTCTTTATTTGTTTAGTTTTGTCACTTTCATCGTGAGAATCTATCCCCCTTGTGGAGTTAATGTCCATCTTTCCTATATATTTGCTGTCAACCAATCTTGCCGTTTATATTTACACTGAAAAGAATATCTCTAAAACAGCAACGTTATCAAAAACATCAAAATATAAGAATTCATGTATGGAAATCCATCATGCATAAACGAGTGATATGTTATCTTTGGTATATAGAGAATTAGAGATAGATATAGGTTCTCATGACCAGTTATAGCTGTCAATAGGTTGGTATGTCCGTAGTAGGTTAGCTCACTCCAAATAATTATGGAGCAGATCATGGTCACGTCCGAAAACAAAATTGTCTAAATGGACAAAAAAGTCCACACGGACAATGGACAAACCCAAATTCTTTAAAATGGAAAGTTTAAAATTTGAGGAGAAATCTAGAGCATATATTCTAAGACCTTGTTTGAGTCTCCCTCTCTCCTTTCTGCCTCCCTCTGTCTCGCATGTACTTTTCCAAAAGCTCCTCTCGCAATTCTCCCTTCGATCCTCTTATGCAGGTGCGACGGAGCTAAAGGACGATGGTGTTGTTTTGGCTAAGATCGATGCGGTGGAGGAGAATGAGCTAGCTCATGCACTGAAGTTGATGACGAAAAAGAAGAAGAAAAAGAGGACGACGGATTCACAACTCTTCTTTGCCATTTTTATTTTTTCTTTAGATAATGTGTGGATGGTGTAGTTGGTATTTGTGGGTCTTATAAACTTAATCATAAGTTTGAATTTTATATTTGAATGACCACATTAATAAAAAATTTACAACTTTGAATTTTTGTGACACACTTGGACTTTGTAAGTCAATTTTTGATATTACTGATTCGGGCTTATGAAAGAATATACATGTTAAGCATTAGCCTCAATTTCATCGAGAACTAACACTCCTGATCGATGTATCATCTACGATAGTGAGATTTTCAGGAATTATAGTTTCAGCCAAAAAAAATAAAGTCACTAATTATCTTCCGTAGCTGACGACAAAATACAACGGGCTTTAGGCAAACAAATCTCATTCAAATTGAAAAAAAATAAAAAAATAAACTAATGATTGTTCGACTGCACTTGAAATCAATGATTGGTTATGGGCGTGGCTGCCAATAAGGATGGAAAGCGAGAAGAGTTATGAGTCAATAAGGATTGTTAACCATCTATCTCTCTTCATTTATTGCATGCCAGAGAGGTGAGTGAAATAATCAACTAATATCGAATATCCCAGTACTCTTTTTTACACATATTAACAAAAAAAATAAACAAATAAGTTTTCTGATTTACACCTTATTCATACATTTTATTTGAAAAAATTATTTGTCAATACAGTACAACGATAAAGATAAAATTATAACTCTTATCTAAAATTTGCATTGAAAATGTAAAATATATATGTATTTTAAAAGAAAATTAAGTTGTAAAACGACATTTTAATTTTAAAGGAAAATTAGATTAAAAAAATTGTAGTATACGCAAAATTGAAAACAATTATGATTGAAATGAAAATTAGTATTAAACTGAAATCGTTTTCTCTCTAGGATTTTCTGCACAGTTAAAGTTTCGTTTCATGCTCCTTCTTTAACGAACATGAATTCGCCTAATCTAAGGTCATTTCCAACAAGGAGAACCTCAAATGAGTATCTTAACTATTATAATACTAATATTTATAATATAATTTAATTAATTAATTAAAACTAAGATTAAAAAGAGAATTGAGTCAATAAAAAGAAAACATGTGTTTTGGGTTCTTATTAAGAACTCCAAATATCTTAAATAAGAACTCCTCTCTTCTCTTTCTCTCTAATTTTTTTCTTATTTTTCATTATTTAATCTTAAGAACTCCTTTGAGATTGTTGGAGATGGCCTAAAACTTTGACAAGTCTACATAAATAAGCTAAAAGAAAAATAAATATTCAGTATTGGATTAGAAAGTTAAGAAAAGTACATGTTTGATTAGAAAAACAAATTATTTTTATTTATGTGTAACAACCTCATATTTTTTTTAATAAGGCCATATACTTTGACTTTTACTTTTCGTCGTAATTCGTCACAAAACCGTCCTCTGTTTAACGCTAATCTATCAAATTGATTTCACTTAACAATTCTGAGCGATGATAAACACCAATCGAAGGAAACCAATAATGTCTTCTCGCGCCTCTTTGATCTTCCTTTTCCTCTTCTCCTTTCTCACTAGCTTCAATGCTTCTGCTCAAGATCCTACTTACAAATCCCATGTCTGTCCGAACACGACAACTTTCTCCAGAAACAGCACTTTCTCCAACAATCTCAAATTCCTTTTTTCCCTTCTCTCTTCCCCCAGCATCTCCTACTCCACCGGATTCCAGAACGTCACCGTGGGGGAACCTCCTGACAGTGTTACCGGACTTTTCAATTGCAGTAAAGACGTCTCGCCAGAAGTTTGCCGTAGCTGCGTCGCCTTTGCAGTCAAGGACACCTTAGTTCGTTGTCCGAATAGGAGAGAGGTTACACTCTTATACGATGAGTGTACGCTCAGTTACTCTATCTTCATAATTTTTTCTCCAGATCAAGATCCCTTCTACTTATACCATATCTGTCCCAACACGACAACTTTCTCCAGAAACAGCACTTACTTTGTCAATCTCAGAACCCTTTTGTCTTCTCTCTCTTCCCGCAACGCTTCTTACTCCTCCGGATTCCAGAACGTCACAGTCGGGAAACCTCCGGACAGAGTCACCGGACTTTTCAATTGCCGTGGAGACGTCTCGCCGGAACTTTGTCGTAGCTGTGTCATCTTTGCCGTCAACGAAACCTTAAATCGGTGTCCGAATGAGAGAGAGGTCACGCTCTACTACGATGAGTGTATGCTTAGATACTCTAACGGGAATATACTCTCGACCCTAAGCACAGGTGGAGGAGTGCTAATGTGGAACACCCAGAATGTTACATCTAACCAACTAGTTCATTTCAGAAATATGGTCTCGTCCACGATGAACCAAGCCGCCACTGAAGCCTCCAGCAATTCCAGAAAATTCGATGCAAGAAAAGCCAATTTCACTGCGTTACAGAGTGTTTACGGACTTGTTCAGTGCACTCCTGATCTGACGAGACAAGACTGTTTGAGTTGTCTTCAACAGAGCATCAATCAGCTGCCCACTGACAAAATTGGGGGAAGAATTATGATGCAGAGCTGTAATTCAAGATACGAGCTTTACCAGTTTTACAGCGAACCTGACATTAGAACGCCACCACCACCACCACCACGACCGGCTGTTTCAATTCCTTCATCACGATCTGGTCTGGCTAGTCGCTTTTCTTCACTACATGTGTTAGCGCAACTTTTCTTTTAGACATTCAAGATTTACTAAAACAAGTGTTCATATGTGTTCTGATATATAGATTGTTTCTGTCAATACAGGAAAAGGTGGTAACTCCTCTGTCATAATTATTGCTGTTGTTGTTCCAATCACTGTCCTCTTTCTTCTTTTCGTAGCTGTTTTTAGTGTCCGAGCTAAAAAAAAAGGGACGGTTTATGAGACGGAACCACTAGCTGGAGGTAAAGGACTACATTGATAAAATAATAATCTTTTGAATGAATTGTCTGCTGTGTTCTTATATTAATTCAACTATTTCTACAGATGGGGACGATATTACGACTGCAGGCTCACTTCAGTTTGATTTTAAGGCAATCGAGGCAGCTACGAATAACTTTTTGCCGAGTAACAAGCTTGGTCAAGGTGGATTCGGCGAAGTTTACAAGGTATCATCATTGCATAGTTCTTCCATTGTAGCTATTTTTCTACAGGTATAAATTGAATAATACAATAGGATAGAGTAGTTTAGAGTTTTGAACCTTGGATACGTTCTAAAAACGCTGTCAAACACCTCACTGCCCTCTCGCTTTTGAATCGAAACAAATCAAACACATTGGTAACAGATACTAATTTCTACAGAATTGCATACGAGTACTCCTTCATTTTCATGATTAATCTTGCATCCGGTTGAGATACTTATGATTATTACAAAAAAAAAATTTACTATATTAGGGTACATTTCCTAGTGGAGTACAAGTTGCAGTGAAGAGACTATCGAAAACATCTGGACAAGGTGAAAGAGAGTTCGAAAACGAAGTAATTGTTGTGGCAAAGCTTCAGCATAGAAATTTGGTAAGGCTGCTTGGTTTTTGTTTGGAAGGAGAAGAGAAGATACTTGTCTACGAGTTTGTTCCCAACAAAAGCCTTGATTACTTTCTTTTTGGTCAGTTAAATTCAATACTTGCCAAGATTTTTCAAATTTCATGCCATTTGTTTTTAATATTTTAAATTTGCATGTGCAGACTCTACGATGCAAAGGCAGCTAGACTGGACAAGACGGTACAAGATCATTGGGGGAATTGCTAGAGGCATTCTTTATCTTCATCAAGATTCACGACTCACAATCATACACCGTGATCTCAAAGCGGGTAACATCCTCTTAGACGCTGATATGAACCCAAAAGTTGCAGATTTTGGAATGGCGAGAATTTTTGGGATGGACCAAACAGAAGCCAATACAAGAAGAGTAGTCGGAACCTAGTAAGTTTTTCTCTTACCAATTATTGCCTCTCTAGACAGTAATATGTTTCTATTTGACTCAACATTTTTAGTCTTGTGCCAGTGGTTACATGTCTCCCGAGTATGCAATGTACGGCCAATTCTCCATGAAATCGGACGTGTATAGTTTTGGGGTCTTAGTTCTTGAGATTATAAGCGGCAAGAAGAACAGTAGTCTCTATCAGATGGATGGTAGTATTGGCAACTTGGTTACATATGTGAGTATAAGGCCTTCAAATTTCTGTTTTTTTTTTTTTTTTTTTTTTAAAAGTGACCAAAGTCTAAATTATTAATATGTTCAATAGACTTGGAAACTATGGAGCAATGGGTCGCCATTAGAGCTTGTAGATCCATCCTTTGGAGATAATTATCAAACAAACGAAATTACCAGGTGCATTCATATCGCTTTACTATGTGTTCAAGAAGATGCTGAAGATCGTCCAAACATGTCAGCGATCATACAAATGCTCACTACAAGCTCGTTTGCTCTCGCCGTACCTAGACCACCTGGATTTTTCTTTCGGAGTAGGCATGAACAAGTAGCAGAAGTGGGTCCATCTACGGATATGCTTGCTCTCTGTTCAGTTGATGATGCTTCCATTACTAGTGTAGCACCTCGATGAAGACAAAACTATTCATAAATCTAAAAGTTGTGCTATATGATTCTAGACTATCAAGCATTGACAACGAACAAAGTATTTTGTCTAAATTAAATTGTTTCCGTTGTTCACTTTCTTTATGTGGCCAGCAAGTAAAGGAAATGATACTCTGTTTTAAAGTTCGGTTTCTACAAGGGAAGCCAAGACCAATACCAATCAAGGGTGAAACAAAAAAAAAAAAAGTTACTTTGAAGCTGAATTGCTTAGTTTTTGGTTTCTCTTCTTAAAATAAAAGTAGATTAATATTCTGGTAACGATAATAATAACGAGTAATGCGTCAATACTTCCAACTAAGATTAGGATGACACTTAAGCTTATGAAGAATGCGAAACACAGAGCCTCTTCATTGTCAATTTTATTTATATAGATGATTCAGATAAAGTGTGTGTATTATTATCAATTAAATCAGAAGTTAAATTTTCTACGTGAATGGCCATGCACGTATATTAGCAAGAAAATTGACTGGTTTGAATTATCGTGGGAGAGTTGAAACCTTAGGTCATCCTTCCAGACTGTTGCTATTAGGCTATTGATTTTTAAAGATTTCTTTATCAAAATTTGGTTTATGAAAGAATAATTAAAAAAAAAAACATTAGGGACTAAGAGCATCGTTAAAGGGGTTTCTTAGATATGTTTCTTAAGTAAAATGTTGATTTAATTAAATAAAAAATAAAAAAATTAAGAAAAACCGTTTCTTAAAATCAAATTTTAAGAAACGGTTCTTATGACAAAGAATTCCTCTCTCTTGTACTCTCTTCTTCGATTCATCGATTCATTCTCTTCTTCTGTCTCTGTTCTTCAATCTTCTTCACTTATTTTAGTTTAGAAACCAAAGTTAGGGATTGAATTCTTTGATTGATTGAATTCGCGATTCCAAGTTAGGGATTTGAAATTTAGTACCTTTCCTTCTTATTTGCTTGACCCTTGTTTCACTGGAGGTGGTTTCTTCAAAGCATCAACATAACTCATAGGTGCGTTCGATTGCTTCAGCTCCTTCTTATTTCAGATTTCCATTGAAGTAGTCGTTTCGTTTGATGAAGCTCCCTCTGAAACAATTCTCTTCTTCTTTTGTTCTATTTCCACTAGCTTCAGCTTCTTGTTCTCTTGCATATGATTTCGAACCAAAACTTTGTCTTCACCAATCACTTGTCTGGTGATTTTCGATTTATCTTCAAGCGATACCTTTGCTTTTGTCTGATTTTCATTGTGTTCCCTTTGCTTCTCTTTTCCTTTGTGTGGAGGAGTTCCCTTCAGAGCATCAGCACATGCAAAGGGAA